>OZ017786.1:14386834-14463556 GCA_963969325.1 Lycopodina hypogea
TTAATCACCTTGGAGAAATTGCTGCTGCATATAGAGGGAGCTCCTGGGGGCAAAGTCACTGAGTGAGGTTGTTGTTCCCGTCATTTTTGAGAGCTGATGCATGATTCCAGGGGAAACCACTGCTCGATGAATCAACAGCCATTACAACTGCCAAGCCTGTTTGATTGTGATTTGGTACTGCAGTGAGGAGAAGAAAGTCCTGGTGAGGATCCAAAGTCTGGCTCGGCCTCCGGTGTATGAACAGGTGCTGCTGCGATTTTTGATTCCACACCAAAAATGTTGGAACTAATGATACAAAGAAACAGCAAAACAACATGCATCTATATGATCAACCTGTACCTACCTTTAGTAGCAACCATGTGTAAAGTTAAAAGTGAAAGCAATGTGAATATATAGGGCATTTAGAGTCCTAATAATGTGGTTTAAAAAAATTTGTTTTGCATTGGGAGGGGGGGGGGGGGGGGGGGGTTATTTTGCATAATATCACTGTAGCACCTTGCAACCCAGGGGTGCAAATCCTTTACCAAATCTCCTGATTGTACATGTTATTTTTAACCACATTGTTATGATTGGAGAAAAAGAGAATTAACATTCACACCCTTGAAGGTGCCTTCTTACAGAGATTTATAGCTACAGATATAGTGCTGCAGGTTGCAGACTTATTTTTAGCAAATAATTTGAAAAAAAAAAGAAGAAATGAAGTGCTATCCCAAAGTACTCATTCAGAAGGTGCTTTGTGTAACTGCCACAGCTGGTATCGGCTTTGACTAGGTTTGAATCCATGACATGGTACCAAACTTTCCAATTTGTCCATCATAACACCCCATAATTGAGCTTAGTGACTTATCCAGATCAAAATTAGAGCTAAATTCTGTGACCATTTTCTACATCAAAGGAAGTACAGCCTCCTCTGCTGTATTACATTGGGAAATTATCAAAACTGATACTGATTTGCTAAGACTTGGAAGATTACCAGGCAAATGCACACCTCTATGGCCCTTAAAATGATGGAGAATTTAATAAAATTAAGGAGTAAGGTATATCTGCCAGTAAATTAGGAAGATTCCCTAATAATTAGGGAGGGTTGGAATGTATGGACCTATGACCCTCTCAACTCTTCAGAAGAATAGAGCAGTTGACTAATCCCACCCATGAGATGCCCATTCTGAGAGTTTGCAACTTTGGCAGTGGGGGCACTCACCCATTACCTCCATACCCATGCCTGGTCAATGAAATTTTAAAATTTGAAACTCAAATTTTCTCCTCCGCATAGTTACCAGGTTTACTTGTTCCTGCAAAGCCTATTCAGAAGTGGAGGTTGTGGTATTGTTCTTATGAAGCTGGCACTGTTGGTCCCAAGGTCACAGCTCCATTTAGCTTTAGTTATATATATATATATATATATATATATATATATATATATTTTTTTTTTTTTTTTTTTTTTTTTTGCAGTGTAAGTATAAAAATGTTTTGTCTGGAAGATTTTAAGGGAGTCAGTTCTGAAGCAATGAAGCCCATGGGCCAGAAATAAGTTTAACCTAAACAACTAAACCTATCAACTGAAAACCTGTTAACCGAAGATCTATCAACCAGAAACCTATAGAAAAAAAAAAAACCCATTGACTCAAAATTGAAAATTTTTCAACTACTAACTGGAGCTATAACTACAGGTGGCTGGGGTGGGGGTTGACAAGTGACAAATTGGGCAGGGACGCAAAAAATGGTAAGTGCAGGAGTTTGTTGGGCAAAAAAGTGCTCCCAGAGGCGTTCTTTACAGTGCTGCTTATTGGTTTGTGGAGACAGTGAGAGGTCAAGTGTAGGTAGGGAGTTCCATAGTCTCACTACCTGGTTGAGCTTGAAGTGAGTGGGTAGGAGAATGTTTACATTTTAGGTGGTGGTCTGCAGTGGACCTAGTCAAGCTTCCATCATGATCAACAAAAGCTGACATAGTCCAGGATGTCAAAGTTATCAGGCGGCTTTCTGAAAGTATTTTCAAGCCCATACATCAATAATAACATTCTTAAATTAGCACAATCTCGTCTTGTAGTTTGCAGCAGCCTTCTAAATGAACTTAGTTGCTCTGCTTTGAATTTTCTCTAGCAAGTCAATATCTTCTATTAAACTGGGCTGCCAAAGCTGTGAGCAATAGGACAGATTGCTTTACATGAGAGAGTAATACAAATTCTTCCTGATCCCCACGGTAGAGTGAAATGCTTCTACAAATCAGATACATAGACCAGAATCAGATAGATAGCCCGTGAGCCTTGGAACATATTTTGCTATAATGACCTGACCAAGACAGAATTTGATGAACTAGGACTCCCAGGTCCCAGTTAAAATCTTCCCACAATGCTCGCAAGTGAATGGCTTGTACCCAGTGTGTATCCTGGTGTGATCACACAAGTATTCAGGGCTATTCACCATCTTCCAGTCAATCATGCATAACTGCATGCACTCTGACTTACACAAGGTAATGCTCCCCTTCCACTAAAGATACCTCTTGACTGTGATAAAGGATCTTATGCTGCATAGTTCGCATCAATCCCTGCGTCCCATCTGTCCCAGTATTAATCCTGGCCAACAATGGGTACACCCGCTAGTACCACATAAAGCTGTAAATAATTATAAAAAATAGAGGAAAAAAAATTAAGAGAAGTTCTGTGGGGACACCTAATGGCAGGCTCCAGATTCTGCAGCGGTAGAGCCCCTACGCAAGCGGACCCATCCCCCATCCCCAACCGGTGTACTTTCTCTATTCTCAAAAACTCAAGATTCTTTAACTTCACATCATACTTTGTTATGTGGAATTTATTGGGTTCATCCCTGCGGTCCAGACGACCCGTGCCTAAACCTCTAAGCCCTTTCTACTTAGTCGGTCTTCTCACGTGATTTCGGTTTTCTCCTGGGCTGGGGGAGATGTCTGTCTCTGATGATTGGCTTTACAGCGATGATTTGGATGTAGCTGCACCAGGTGTAAGTCGTCCCTAGTTTGGGATTTGGCGTACAAAAGTAGTAGGTTAGCAAGGGGCTTCCATTTATTTCTTTTTTGTCTTGATTGTTAGTAGGGTATGCTTTTATGGCTGTGAATGTTTATACATAACAGGTGTGATGTGTGATGTCATCCATATGTTTGAGGATCTGGGCTGCTATCGCAAATAGCTCAGATATATATTCACACCGCAAACCAAAACAAATAGATAGTGTGTTTAAATCAACTAGCTGATGAAGGCAAAAGGCCACTATCATCATTCCTTCTACATGCAGCCATTTCAGTTTTATTGAAGTGTGAAGTGTAAATTGACTAGCAGGGGTACACTAGCATAATTTCTTATAATTGAAGTAACAAAAGCTATTACAATTATTAGGTCAACGACTGAATTGCCATAGTCTTGGTCCCAGACCCCTCCCCTTTATTTAGAGCACTGAGTGCATTGCATTGCCAGCATGCAAATAAGTGGGTCTGGTGACTTGCCTATACATTCCGTGTCCCAGCGCTGGAATGTCGGTGAGGCTATTTATGGACCAAAATAATTTTATAATGAGATTTTAAAATAACCACACCTACCACTTAGGTTGTAAATTTTTTTTGAAGTGACTGAATGATTTTGACGCCATCCCCAGTACCTGGTGCTATATATTTACGTGCAAATGTATTTCTGGTTAACCAAATGAGGGGATGTGGCTTTTATGATTGCGTTCCACTGGTGCCTAGGGGACACGGGATGCACAGGCAAGTCACCAGACCCACTTTATTTGCATGCTGGTGATTCAATACACCCAATGCTGAGACTATATGTTGCTGATGTATTTAGGTTTAACGATGTTTGATTTGTCAACTGTATCCCTTAACACATTTGAGAACTGACAGTCAAAGAAAGAAATTGTTTCATTTACACGATCTCTCTTCTTTTTTGTGTGCAGGAGAGGTGGATTGATTTCCTAACATTCCCTGTTGCAGCCAGACAATGATGTGTGTGTGTGTGTGTTGGGGGGAGGAGGGGGGGGGTTGGGTTTGCCTCTGCAGGGCATGGTTAGATAATGTGAAAATTGCAAGAATTTGAAGATGAGCCAAATCTAATATTCCTCTATATCTCTCATCAATTTAACAGTGATTATCATGACCAATGGTCTCTATGGCTCACTCAGTTACTCTCGAAGATCCACAGTGTCTAGCTTGGTTACTTAAAAACATTCATATCCAGTGAGGTGGTCGTACGTATCCATTGCTCACTTACTCACTTTCCCAGAGAGGACATTTTTGACTTTGTTGAAAGCAATGCTTTTCTTCCTGTAACAATCTTCATTTGGCTGCTATATTTTACTACCTCATTGTTATTTCTGACCCTTCAGCTGCACAAGTGAAGTTGGCTATCTGATTGGGAGTGGTGGTAGGAATGGCTGCAGCTGTGGAATTTGTTGCCAGCTTTTGTGCTTTCTTGGATTTGCTTGAGAAGGTGGTGGGAGGAACACTTGCCTAAATGCACTCCCCCTCCCCTAAACCCACCACTGATATTGGAGTACCTTTTGGGTACTACTAGCATATATATTTCGGTCCAGCATTCAGACTAAATCATGAGCCGGAAAAGCAGCAAACGTTTGCCCTTTTTCATGGAAATTAAAAAAAAATAGAATTGACCTGACCGATCATAGTGATGGTGGTAATGATTAAACCTGGGTCGTCATCAACAATATTGTCTTGTCTCATATTTACTTAAATTTAGGAGGCACTTTTGTTGACATTTTTTAACTGTAACTTTGCTACAGTTCATTCAAAACAACATTTTAAAAGTTTCGTTTGAAAGCGTATGCTCTCTAAGAGTGCACTAATGAAGCCCACTTATTTTTCCCTGCAGTAGTGTGTGGTTGTGGTAGCTACCTCTTCCCTGCCACTTCTGTCTATTGATATGGTAAGTGAAATGCTTGTAGGAGTGGCAAATCAATTATGAGCTCTTAGTGGTCATGTCCTTGCGATGTTAGCACCAAATGAAATAGGATAGGAGTATGGCTTTGGGGGTCTGGCTCTATTTTCTAAGAAAATATGCATATAGGGCAGACTTCCAACATATCTGAAAGCAGATGCAACAACTGACTAGCTGATATTAAAATGACTTACTGAGGAAAGGAGGTGGGGGGGGGGGGGGGGGAGTAGATTACAGCTGTTTGAAACATGATCAGTTTTTTTTGTTGTAATAAGAAGAAAAGTACCCCTTAACTTTTGACCTCCCTAACTTTAACCATTTACCCCTTATTCTCCACATTACCTTAACCCCTTAACTACCCCACATTTCATTAACCCATTAACTTCCCCATTCCTTAACCTCCCCCCACTCCTTAACCTCCCCCCACTCCTTAACCTCCCCCCACTCCTTAACGACCCCTCTCCTTAACATGCTTAGCTCCCCATGTCCTGTGTTTTCACCATGTCTCCCTCCCCTTTCACACACCATCACCATCACCATCACCACCACCACCACCATCACCACCACCATGCCCCTGCTGTTGCCACAGAAGGGGACGGAGGTGTCCCCACAGTCCAGGGACGGGGACGGGGACGACTTGCTGGATGATGTGCTCACTGCTCCCTCCAACAATGCTGAGCAAAGCCACACCCCTACTAATGAAGATGAGGTAAGACTGCCATTAGTGGAGCCCCACACTGTACCACTCATCATCTCCAGCCACCACAGTAGACCACACACACCACATACAGTGAACATGTAGTGTACCCTCAGAGAGAGAGAGAGAGGGGGGGAGAGAGAGAGTGTGTGTGGGTGGGTGATCGACGGAGGCATGCACCTTCCCATTTGGTGCCTCATTATTGGACTCAGTTATGGTGTTCAGATGACCTCTAGGGTCTGGAGAGGATTGGATGTATGGATTGCAGTCCTCCTGCTAACTTTGACTTATCTTGTGTGGGGCAGGTGGGTGTGGTTCTGATCTGGCAGGAATGTGTGTATGTTTGCATGCTTTCGTTTGGACAATTGTTTTGGGGAGAGAGAGAGGGGGGAGGGGGAAATAGTTTTTTTTCCATAGAAGCAATACCTTTGTTTGGTTGAGGTTGTAACAGTTGATAATAAGGTTTTTGTAGAAAAGTATACAATGAGAAGATATTTTCCAAGGGGAACAGGCCATTCCCCTATAGGAAAGGGGTTGGGATTGCTAGGTACTCTATGAAATGATTTGACTCTGTATCTCTCTCTCTTTCCCCCTCACCACTTTCTTTCCTCTCACCCTCTTTTCTCCTCTTCTCTTTCTCTCCTCTCCCTCTCTCTCCTCTCTCTATCTCTTTATATTTTTTCTCTCCTCTATCTCTTTTCTCTCTCTTTTCTCTCCTCTCTCTCTTTTATCTCCTCTCTCTCTTCTCTTTCCTCTATCTCTTCTCTTTCCCTTCCTCCCTTTTCTCTCCCTTCTCTCTCTTTTCTCTCTTCCTCTTTCCTCTCTTCCTCTTTCCTCTCTCCCTCTTTCCTCTCTCCCTCTTTCCTAAACGTGTTCTCTCCAGAGATTCTTCTGTGTTGAGTGTGTGTTAGAAGTAAGAGCTGACAGTTTTTAAAAACATTTCTATACTTTGTAAGCATAAAGCTGCAGTGTTTCCTAAGTTAGTACTTTGTCAAGTCCAAGGTCGAGGTTCAGTCTCACTTGGGGTACAGAGTTGTGCAGGTTTGCTTTGCGCCTGTCATTGCCTGTCAGGGCAAACCATAGCCTTTCCGGGCAAGCCATAGCCCCTCTCCATATTTGGTATCTTGTTATATTGACACTGTTTTCCTTTCTTGTGTCTTCCCCCTCTCTTTCTCTCTGTTCTTTCAGTTGCTAGGCATCGACAGTATCAAACAGGAAGTGGCAGTGATGGAAGGTTGGTTCTCAAGTGATTTACTTTCTCCTTTTTAGTCCTTTATCTACCGATAGTGATCTTTTTTCATTTCTTCTTTTTTTAAAATTTTTTATAATCCCTCTCTGATAAATTTTTAAAAATTCCCTTTTGTAATCCGTATTGATTGTTTGATTCCTTGTTGATTGTTTGATTCCTTGTTGTTTGTTTGATTCCTTGTTGTTTGTTTGATTCCTTGTTTGTTTGATTCCTTGTTGTTTGTTTGATTCCTTGTTGTTGGTTTGATTCCTTGTTGTTTGTTTGATTCCTTGTTATTTGTTTGATTCCTTGTTGATTGTGTGATTCCTTGTTGATTGTGTGATTCCTTGTTGATTGTGTGATTCCTTGTTGATTGTGTGATTCCTTGTTGATTGTGTGATTCCTTGTTGATTGTGTGATTCCTTGTTGATTGTGTGATTCCTTGTTGATTGAGGTGTTTCACTTATATTCCTCATCTATCCTTGTCGATACTTTTTTTTTTTAAATTCCTCTTTTTTTAACCCGTATTGATCCTTTTGATTCCTTCTTGATTGAGGTATTTAATTTTTTTTTTAATCCTTCTTGATCTATTTGTGTTGTACTTTTAATTCCATTTGTTTATCTTTGTTGATCCTTTTTTTTATTACTATTTTTAAAATCTAATTGATCCTTTAAAAAAAAAAAATTACTGGTGCTGATCGAGGTGTTTCACTTTAATTACTTTTTTTGTTATCTTTTTTTTTTCTAAACTTTTTTTTCTTTTAATTACTCTTTTATTCATTATTTTTAATTTCTTCTATAATTACCAGTTGATTTTTTGATGAGCTCATTTTTCTCCTTTTTATGCTGTAAGAATGTTCCCAACCCCTTTTGATGTTAAGATAATTAATGTCTTGTATCACACTTGTGGCTATAGTTTGCCTATTAACTACCTCATGAAATTACCTGTACCTTTTTTTTTTTATTATAAGAAATGCTTTCTGTGGTTGACTACAGTGATTGATTGATTGATTGATGAATCATTAAGTTGAGTTTTGAATTTTGTCTTACCATGTTTATTTATTTGTTTGTTTATTTATTTGTTTATTTATTTATTTATTTATTTGTGACTACATTTGGTAATATGTACATATTTTGTGTAGGCAACAACAACCAATCCTTATTACTTTCTGTTATGTACTAGTTAAGACTTTTATTATTATGATTTTATAATCACTGGCTTGACTTGTAAACATGTACTATTGTAACATGTGTCAATTTGAAATCAAATACTTTCATATGGTGATGTGGACACGGGGTATTGTTGGATTTTGAAAGGTCAAAAGTTTGTTGATATCACCAATAACGAAGGCATGCTGGCGGGATATTTGTAGTAGGTGGTGGTAGGTAAAGGACACGTAGTCACTGACTAAATCAATTCTGAGTTATTCTGAAGTTGACTTTCCTCTTAAAGATATATTTTTTGGGTGTGGTGTTTTATCTGGTATGGGTCATCAGTAGCTGGTGATTGTATTCTGTAATATGCATTATGAGACTACCTTACTATAGTTCATGATTTGATTGATAGTTTGTTTTGTTTGTTTGTTTGTTTGTTTTGTTCACGTATGTTTTTTTCGTGTTTGTTCATATTTGTTCGTTTGTGTTTGTTCGTTCGTTCGTGTTTGTTCATGTTTGTTCGTGTTTGTTTGTTTGTTCATGTTTGTTCATTCGTGTTTGTTCGTTCATGTTTGTTCGTTCGTGTTTGTTTGTTCGTGTTTGTTTGTTCGTGTTTGTTTGTTCGTGTTTGTTTGTTCGTGTTTGTTTGTTCGTGTTTGTTTGTTCGTGTTTGTTTGTTCGTGTTTGTTTGTTCGTGTTTGTTTGTTCGTGTTTGTTTGTTCGTGTTTGTTCGTTTGTGTTTGTTTGTTCGTTCGTGTTTGTTCATTCGTGTTTGTTCGTTCATGTTTGTTTGTTCGTGTTTGTTTGTTTGTGTTTGTTTGTTTGTGTTTGTTTGTTTGTGTTTGTTTGTTCGTGTTTGTTTGTTCGTGTTTGTTCGCTCGTGTTTGTTCGTTCGTGTTTGTTAGTTTGAGTTTGTTCATTCGTGTTTGTTCGTGTTCGTTTTTTTGTGTTTATTCGTTCGTGTTTGTTCGTTTGTGTTTGTTTGTGTTTGTTTGTTTGTGTTTGTTCGGTAACTACTCCCAGATGATTCCGCCTAAAGGGCTCAAATTTTCAGGGTTTGATGGGGGTAACCCTGGGGACGTTATAATGAAGTTTGGTAAAGGTCGGTTTGTTCACTAGCTCCTCCCAGACAATTGGGCCTAAAGGGCTTAACTTTTATGGTTTTGCTGAGGGTCACCCTGGGACTCGCTATGGTCACGGAAACTTACTATCGTAGTGAGAGAGAAGCCAGCCTGGCTCAGAAGTGCTTCCATATCTTGCACTTGAACAAAGGGGGAAACGTGGGGAGAGAACTCCTGCAGGGGGGGACAGTGTATATTACACTCAGACTAATATCCAATGGTGTAACACACAGAGAAGCAGTCCAGTTCAGCTTGCTGAAGGGAGGACTGAGGTGGTCATGAGGAAGTTAGGTTAGTATTGGAGTGAAGTCCTGCTGGTGGAGCTGTTTTCCCCCTTGTGGTCACAACTTTATGCCTGAGTAAACCACCCCACATACTACAAACCACAACTGTGTAAACATAGGTCAGTAAAACTGTGCCCAAAACACTTTCAGCTTTTTCTTTGCTTCTTTTTGAGTTATGTAGGCCGAAGTATCTGGGATGGGATAGCAAACAACAGATCTACAATCATATTAAGGGTCTTTGTTGTCTCTGTCCATAGGATGGGTGCTATGCTAAAATATTCTTCAGGAAGGGGAAGGGGTCTCAATTTCATGCATGGGAACCAGCCACGGGGCTACATTATGAGTATACTAACCACTATTATGTAAACACACTCTTGACTGAGGTCAGCAAACGATACCCAAATCCCTTTCTTTTTCATTTTCTTTTTCATTTTCTTTTTCATTTTCTTTTTCATTTTCTTTTTCATTTTCTTCATTTTCTTCTTCATTTTCTTCATTTTCTTCTTCATTTTCTTCTTCATTTTCTTCTTCATTTTCTTCTTCATTTTCTTCTTCATTTTCTTCTTCATTTTCTTCTTCATTTTCTTCTTCATTTTCTTCTTCATTTTCTTCTTCATTTTCTTCTTCATTTTCTTCTTCATTTTCTTCTTCATTTTCTTCTTCATTTTCTTCTTCATTTTCTTCTTCATTTTCTTATTTTTTTAGCCCTGTAGGCTAAAGCGATGGGAAACAAACAAAACCAACGAAAAACCTCAAATATTAGTAAGATATTTTTATTGTCTCCATCTGTAGGATGGGTGTACTTTTTTTTATTTTTATTACTGCTGATTAGATACACAATTAGAATGAATTAGCTAATGGATTACTACAGACTCATTGAAAACCTGGAACAATTGTGGTGTTGGGGTAATGAAACTGTACAAGCAGTGAACTGTATAAGGAAGTGTTGAACTAAGAGTATGCCAAAATGCTGATTTAATTAGTTATGCAGTAGCTGAGCTACTATTATAAAGAGCTTGTGGTTCTGTCAGACTGCATTAGTGAAGCAATGCAATAATGTTCCTACAAATTATGTTTCTATGGTAACACTTAAAGTAAACAAGGGAGCTCTTCTTGGAATATCAACTTACCATTCTAGATGTAGGGGCAGCTGATATTTAGTGCACCTGGTGAAGTTTACCAAGGGCTGATTCTCTCTGCAGCTGTTATGCTATGTTAGTACAATGGGTTGGAATCTTCAGGAAATAGAATAAAAGTCTCAGAAACATGTGCTAAATGTTATGAGTTAGAATCTGCAGGAAGTGGAATAAGAGTCTCAGAGATTACACTTGCCTACATTTTGATGTCTACTTGGTCCTTTTGTTTTCATTTTCCAGTAATGGCGGATGTGGCTAGAGCTTCCTTGTTGTTTTGCTGTATTCCGCAGATTACTTTTGCTGCTGGTTAAGATGAGTATTTTCAAAGGACTTTAATACTAAAGTAGTTCAATAAACTTTTTTTTTTGTGGTGAGGTTCTGATGAGCAGTACCTTAGATGCTACTGAATTTGTGTTTTAGAGCCCACAATTTTAAAGTTAAAGGGTAACAGTAATTATTATTAAAAAAAAAATTTTTTTTAATAGTTTTAGGTTGCATACTCTACTTCCTGTTTGGGGCATGGCTGATTATGACAAAATGTCAGGAAGTAGAGTTAGGATTTGTAGGTTTTCACCTAAAACCTAGGTTTTTAATCTAAAGTACCATTTTCTGTTTTTAAAAACCAATTTCACCTTTTTTGACCTAAATATGGGATAATTTGTTTCACCATGATCCCTATCTATGGAAAAAGATTTTAAAGAAAGTCCTTCTCACACATTGCTGTGCAATCAAATCTGCCCCAACCTTTCATTGCCTTCTCAACCTATAGCAACACTCTGGAGTACTTGGATTGAGGCTGCCATCTTTTACTCTCAACACTTTCATGCTGTAAAGAGAGTGGTAGACATGCTGGATGCAGAGAATGGGGCAGCCATCAAGAGGGTACAGCAAGTGCGACCAAGAATCAGATCAAAGCAGGACCTTCTTCTCAGTGTATCATGATTATTCGATGAGTGAAGACGGAACTTGATAAAGTAGCAGGCAATGTTGGACACTCACTGGCTTCCCCGAGTACGCTATGGTTCTGCTTAAAAATCCAGAGATCCCCTGTACTAAAAAAGATTGCCATCATACTTGATGAGCAAGAGGAATGCTGGGAAGGGTCCCAAGAGACATTGTAAGTGTGAAGGGGTTTTTAAAAATTTTTTTTGATGGTCGGTGCTGATGTAGAATATTTCTCACAGACGATTAGCCCTACAGGGCTCAATTTTCAGGGGTTGATGGGGGTTACCCAATTATTGTTTTACATGAGGTTTGGTGAAAATTGAATTAGAAATCTGCATGTAGGGTTTTTTTTTTTACTCCTTTCAAAACTCCCTGGTGGGGGTGGGGTTCTCATTTCATGCAGAATATTCACCAAGCTACATTACAAGTACTACAAACCACAATTTGTGAAAACACACTCTAAAGGCCTGTCCACACTATAAATGGGTTAGTACCTCTCTTCATTAACTCCCGGTTCCAAACATTTTCTTGTGTCCACACTAGCATAGTGCTGGACCTGCGCCACATCACCTACGTGGGCTGACTAATTGGCTGGGCATATTATTTGGTTTTCCTCTACCACATATAGAAACGGGGTATTTTATTTTCTGGTGTGCTCTGTTGTTCTGTCTCTTTCCCTCCGCAATGTCATTGCACAAAGGGAGGATAGAGAGGGGGAGAGAGCTGTTAGTAGCTAAATCCCTAATATCGAACATCAACAATAAAGCCACAGGTAACTGTATGTTCAATAAATCTGAGCCGCTTGAAACCTATCCTGAAGGTTTCAGGTGGAACTGGGTAAAAATGGGTGGGATGAAACCGGATGTAGTGTGGATGCGTGGAACCTGTTCCAGACGCAGGTGAAACCGGTTTTATTTTGCAGTGTGGACAGGGCTTAAGTGGGGTCAGCAAAACTGTACCCAAACTCTTGTCCTTTTCTATTATTTTTTTTATCGTGTGGGCCAAAGTGTCTGGAAGTAGAGAGTCAACAGACAAACAATAAACAGACAAACAATAAACAGACAAACAATAAACAGACAAACAATAAACAGACAAACAATAAACAGACAAACAATAAACAAATAAACGAATCTCTAATTATAATAAAATGTCGTTATTACCTCAATGCATAATCTTCCCTCCCCAAGACAATACTTACTGTCCCAATGCTCTTGAGCTCAATCAAGCATAGACTTACATAAAGACAAGGCTGTTTCACAGTTCAGCTAATCCACATATGCCTACCACTAATGAGTAATTCTATTTCCATAGAAGCTGATATTGGCATCTCCCTTACATCCAATCCTAACAATGTATTACTCAACCTCACGAGGAAAAGTTTTATTGTTGACAAGTGATTGTTATCCAAAATGGCCCGACAGTTTGTCTGCACAATCAAATGAAGACAGATGGCATTTTTGTCCAATGCCATCGGTGATCCTAGGTAGACTGGAGGTGACTGGTATCAAGCACAGTGATCACCTGACATCAGTGGTCTGATTACCTGGTGTCAGGCACAGTGATCACCTGACATCAAAGGTCTGATTACCTGGTGTCCATTAGTTGATGTCATGGAGACAGCTAGCCCTTGAAGAGGTTGAGAAGGTTGCAATGTATGACCCAGAGCATAGAGGCTCCTGAACTACTGAATTAATATTAGAATGCAATTATACCTTGTACATGCATGTAAATAGATCTTAAGTTTGGTTGTTTGCTCACACCTACCTCCTGCTGCCACACTGCTCTTGTCTATATAACACTTATATCATTTGAATTCTTATCTTGCAGGGATGGTTTGTAATATTTAGTTTGGATCAGTAAACCCTGACTAGTTTATCTTATCTACATAAACACCTAAACACCTTACCAGTTCCTCCCATCTGAGATGACACCTTACCTGTTTACTCCCACATTTTGTTGACACCTTATTCCCTCCCACCTGTGTTCACACAGTGTCTACACCTTACCTGTTTAATCTATTCAGACAACCATTTCCTATCAATTTCTTATGACCTTTACCTGTTGCATCAACATTTGATGGAAGGGGGAGGAGTTGGGAGTGATGGAGGGAAGTGGAACAGAGATGGGAGGAGGGATGGGTAGATTGGGGGATGTTTTGTTCATGAACCCAACAAAAAAAAACAGAAGAACTGTACCACAGGTAGAAAAGGGAGTATCTTGACTAATTCTGTGTGTGTGTGTGTGTGTGTGTGTGTGTGTGTGTGTGCGTGCGTGCGTGCGTGCGTGTGTGCGTGTGCGTGTGTGTGCGCGTGGTCCACAAGGAGTGTGTTCCTATATGACAACAGAGAAGAGATTTGTGGGAGGAGAAACTTAAAAAAAATGAAAAATTTCTCCTGTTGGGATTGTTCTCTGCTTCCCATGGTTCCTCCTACACAAATAACCACACTTGCATGCATAGCCACACCCATAGCCACACCCATAGCCACTCCCACTCTCCTATCCAAGGCAAACCAGTCGGTCTAAAATTACCCTGTCAGGCTATCGTGGCTTCTTTACTTTTTAAAAAATTATTTACTGATTTTGTTAAGTTTCTTGAGGAACTTCTTGGTGGACTTGTCCAGGAATATTTCTTATCAGAGAGAGAGAGAGAGAGAGAGAGAGAGCACAATTATTTCATCCTCTCTTGCTCCTGAACTCTATGCAAGTGTGAAATATTGCCCTATTTTCTAATGTAGCAGAAAGAGACAAGTAGTTATGGAATTGTCAGCGTTGCCCATATCTCTCTCCTGTTCCCTCTTGCCATGTTCATCTTCTCGTTTTCCTCTGCCTTTTCATCATTCTCTACTCTTCCCTCCCCCCCCCCCCCCCCATATCCTCCCCCCTCCTTTTCATTGTGAAGCCACCCCAATGCAATATGCCTTCTCCTTCCACTGTAAACTTTCAACTAACTTCTCACAGTTTCTCAACCACTGTCCTCTCTTATTGGCATATTCTCCCCCACCACCCTTCCCCAGACTCTGGCTCAGCTCGGTTCAATGCTGACCAGGAGGCCAAGCAAGCTGACATGCACAGGAGCAGGTGTATATACTCCAGAGAGCCCAACAGGAAGAACTCATTCTTCATCGGCAACCTTACCTGGGTGAGTCTCTGGGACACTGCTGCAGCATTACCATATCTTGTTTTCATCCTCTTGTTCTTTTTTCCTACTTATTTTGTTGTTCTCACATGTTGGCCACTGTGTCATGTAACAGACTTTATACCAGAGCATGTCATGTGACCATTATACCAGAGCCTGTCATGTGACCATTGTATGTGAGCATGTCTGTCATGTGAGCATGTCTGTCATGTGACCCTACTTTAATACCTCATTGTGTTTGTCTCTTTCTCTATCCTCCTTTTCTTACTTTCGCATGTTAGCCCCACACCATCCTAACACA
Organism: Lycopodina hypogea; assembly: GCA_963969325.1. Taxonomy (NCBI): domain Eukaryota; kingdom Metazoa; phylum Porifera; class Demospongiae; order Poecilosclerida; family Cladorhizidae; genus Lycopodina; species Lycopodina hypogea. The sequence goes on from OZ017786.1 coordinate 14,401,757, forward strand.
CCAAACACCTCTACATAACCCACTTACTAGCTGTAATGTACGTGAGGTGGTGGTCCCTTTACCTACTGCAGTGGACCTCCGACGCAGATGTGATTGTGGCAGTGAAGGAGGTAGGGCTGAAGGAAGTCACCTGCATCAAGTTCTTTGAGAACAGAGCTAATGGGCAATCAAAAGGGTCAGCAATCTTTACTCGTGGCCATTGTTAATGATGATTTGTTAAAAAAAAAAAATTGTTATTGGTAAATATTTCTTCCCCTCTTGGTCATAATGCAATTTAAGTTTGAGAGTTCAGAATGTGATTCAGGCTAGTGGAGTGTAAAGTTGATGTTTAGTACAGTGTAACTTTTACACTGAACATACAAACCAGAGGAAGTTGAACTTGATTAGCATGTTACTCTGTGTAACTTCAAACACTGGTAATCTGATCATTTGGCATGCAGTGGATAGATCTGACACCTTCAATTTCACTCAATCCTAAAATACATTCTGTTAAGATTTTGTGCAGATGTTATCATGTATAGTCTCTGTTGACCTAACCCAACCCTAAATGACCCTTTACCATGTGCAATCTTTTATCTACTGTGATTCCTTCCCAGCATGAGTAGTCCAACTGTTCTTATTCCACTAACTTTGTATCTCGTACAATATTGTTGGGGAGTAATCAGCTATGACTGAAAGGTTCTAAAGAAGGAGTGGAGAAACTGTCTATATTAGAGAGTGGAACCAGTCGTGATATGATCAGAGAAATAAAGCCATGTGGTATCACATGCTGTGTTGTCATCTTAACGGACATAATCTGTCCTCCTTCCAACAGTGATTCAGCCGACACTGATATAATTGTTGCATGCTCTTCTCACAGTGGAGACAACCCCTTACCCCATATCTCATGTTTTGATAGCAAGTACCCAATCAAGAGTTAGTGCGCCATTGTGTGGGTGTGGTCAGATGCATTGTGGTATCACTGTTGTCCCTACCCAGTGTGTCTGTCATGTTGTGTGCTGATTGGTTGTTTAGGTATGCCCTTGTGGAGCTCATGAGTGAGTCACTTGCCCTCGGGGCTCAAGCCAAACTGGATGGGCTGTAAGTTGCTGGCCAGAGTCTGTGTTCAATGAATGGCCTTATAAGGTAGTGCCGTCACTTGCATTTCCTATTATTTGATGCAGTTAATGACCTTATAAGGTAGTGTAATAATTACTTTTCCTACTATTTGGTGCGGCCAATGCATTCTTAGCTCCCACACTGACCTGCTGAGTTCCTGCACTAATCATGCGTGTGCGTGTGCCTGTGTGTGTGTGCGTGTGTGGTCAATGACTTCGGTGTTTTGGGTAGCAGTTTGTCTGGGCAAGGGGGTGTAAAATATCTTCACAGTCTGGGCGTAGAGTAGTATCTCAGTGTCTGTCCGTAGTGACCACATGTGGGCCTCTGTGAGACCTCTACTTGCACTATTGTGCTGGCTAATACTGCAAGTAGAGGCACATGATGTTGATGTGGTCATACTCCTCAAGGTGATCTTTGCTGCATTCACTGTTCTGTATGGACATCAATGAGCTCCTACACTAACTGACTAGGTAGAAGTTAAAGATCCTGCTTGAAGGAGAATGGTCTAATGGCGGTGTGGAAGTGTGTGGCAAATAGAACTAACTGCGTTTTGTTGGATTAGGATAAGAAAAGCATTGGTTGATAATACATGTTTGGTTTGTGATAGTCTAATCCTGTAGCAGCATTTGAGTGCATTATACATTTGGTTGTTGTTGTTGATGATTTTGTCTTGTTTTTTGTTTTTTTTTTGTTGTTTGTTTCTCTGAAGGACTATTCACGACCATAAGCCCATTGTGACCTACGCATTCAGGATTAGTCCCCACCAGTTTGAGAGCAAATGTAACCATGGTGAGAATTGCTAACTATAGTGACACAATATGTTAACTCTGGTATGTAAAAGATACTGGACCCTTAGCAGTTTCCTGATCAAAAATGAGCAAAAAGAGATAAAAAGGACAAGAAGAAGAGAAACTGATACTAGTAGTGAGAAACCAAACCCACTCATCCTTCATCTACCCATGGTGTGCTCTCTAAATCAAACAGTGCCAGATGAAGGTTTACAACTTTTTGAGTAGTTTGAATGTCTAGCACTTACTGAAAGGACATGCACATGTGTCACGGTTAGTCCTGTATTGTCTGTCATTACTCAATATGTCTGGGTGGGACAGGGACACTCTCAAAAAATTTTTTTCTTTGCGTTTGTTTAAGTGTTGGTTGTTTCTTTTCTCTCCCACAGCTAAGGGTGGAGTGTCTACCAGCTCTAGCAACACATCCATCAGCTCTGGATCTAACTTCAACTCTGGGAACAGACGGGGAGCCTCCAACCAGCCGCAGCCGTCTCTTCCTGCAGCTCACCCCATCATGCCCGTACCGGGAGTGCCTCCTGGTATTATATATATATATATATATATATATATACATACATCATGCATGCATGTGTGTGTGTGTGTGTGTGTGTGTGTGTGTGTGTGTGTGTGTGTGTGTGTGTGTGTGTGTGTGTGTGTGTGTGTGTGTGTGTGTGTGTGTGTGTGTGTGTGTGTGTGGTGTGTGTGTGGTGTGTGTGTGGTGTCTGTGTCCATGTGTGGTGTGTGTGTCCATGTGTGGTGTGTGTGTCTGTGTGTGGTGTGTGCATGTGTATGTGTTCTCATGCACACACTCACACATGCAAATGCATTCACACACAAGCCAACACACACATGCAAATGCATTCACACACAAGCCAACACACACATGCAAATGCATTCACACACAAGCCAACACACACATGCCCTGTTGAAGTTGGAATAAGTTAAGTACAGTAGCAACGGACAATTGGAGTAACAAAATTCACCATACATCATCTTTGTGGTTTAAATGTTGTTTGCTCTGTACTTTGAGTAGCAAATGATTACTGACCCTTATATTTTCCAGCTGGATTTCCTCCTCCAGTGCTCCCCCCGGGCATGCCTGGGTTCAGACTGCCTGGAATGCCCGGAGTGGATGGCAATGGCATGGGTCTGATGGGCCCCGCCCCTCCAGCCCCACCCCCTCATGCTCTTTCTGCAGTGCCTCCTGGCTTGCCCCCTGGACTTCCCCCTGGAGTTCCCCCTGGAATGTCCCCCTTCAACTTCATGGGACGACCCCCAATGATGGTATATGACACCACACCACACACACACCACACCATGTGATTGTACACCACACCTCAGACAGTGTAGGCAGTAATTTAACTTTATATATTTCGAAATATAAAACAAATTTAAGCTTCCCTTGAGAAAACAAATATAGAATTAGTACTACTAGACATGGCTGTTGTTGATGTTCAGTGATTAATGGTATTTGCTCTATTATATACACCAGAGGATGTAGTAGTGAAGTATTAATCACTGAACACTGAAGTTTGTGCACCTGTAGTTTGTTGTTGTTGGTGGAGTTCTATACGGTTGAATGAGGAACATGCTGACTTGTATATATGTCATGGGTGTGTATGTAGCCTGGTGTTCCTGCTCTGCCCTCTGGAGTTCTGGGTGGAGCTCTGGACCAGATCAAGGGGGCAGGAAGTGCCCCCCATCTGAACCCCGCCTTCATTCAAGAGATGGCTGCTCAGAATGCCCAGCAAGGAGGCTTGCATAAAATGGTCAGTTATCTCATATAGTTGCATGTACGCATCATTATATGCCCACGTCAATGACACACATGTTCATGTCCATTTTATATGCACATATTCATTATATGCACGTCAATTACATTCATATTACTATTGCATGTACATATAAATGACATTGCCGTACCTAGTAGTAATGGTATATAAATATATGTATAGAGTGCATGTTCCTATCCCTAACCACTCGTCCTATATGTCGGCCATTACTTTAATAATCTTCCTCATGTTTTGCTGCCAATCACAATAGCTGAGAATCATTTCACATCCATGAAATGCATGCCCATTAATGGTTGCCATGTGCATGCCCATCTACTGGCCACACATGTGCCTGCCCTCACACATGTGCACTTGTGTGTTCCATTACATGGAACAGGCGGAGCTATACGAGCGCTTCAGACAACAAGCCATGCCCAATCCATTGGGAGGAATAATGGACGCCTTGAAGCCTCGTCAATATCCAAACATCAGTGAGGAAGAAATGACTGACGCAAACCAGAGGAACAAGGCCATCTCCAGCAGCGCTATCAACAGAGCTCTTGCCGACGCAAGTGCAGGTGCAGTACTAATGGATTGTAATGGATTTGTACATAACTGTGAAGTATTTGTCTGTCTGTCTGTTTGTCTGCCTGTCTGTCTGTTTCTCTGTCTGTGTGACTTTTGGTTCTGGGAAATCCCTTTTAATAGTTGCCTACTTCCTGTAACCTATTTGTGTGTCCTTGTAGAGACATATTCCCATAATTCAACTGCCAAGGGAGACCAGAACCAAATATTTCAAAGTTAATCTCTTTTTTTCCATATATTTATTGGTTCATCGTTATATGGAGTTTGTATCTACATAACATTTATTGTGTGTACCACATAGAGGCACTCCAGTTGGTGATGATTTGTGTGTGACAATGTACTATGAATTAAAGAATGCTGTACACAGATTCGCTTGAGGTCATTGTCCAGGTGGGTGTGGTCTGTGCAACAAGGCATGACCTCATCATGTATTGGGAGACAGACACCTTGTGATACACAGCTAGAAAAATGCCTACTGTTTCACAACTGTGTGAACCTTACCCAATCAGAAACTGGTTGTATTTAGTGCAGTTTGTTGCAAGGTTTGTCTAAAATAAAATAAAAGCGGTCTGCGCTAAGGCCTATGGCAAATAGTTACTATAATATTTACTAAAACATAGTGTTTTAGACTTAAAAATTGTTTAGAACATTTAAGTTGAGGTTAAACTTGTGGCAAGATTTACAACTTTTGGGCTTCTATAGAGTGAAAAGCACCTAGTTATAACCACATAGTTTTCATATAGTAAAGGCACTTAATTGTAACTAATTAGTTATTACAACAAACTTTGGTGTTTCCAACAGTAAAAAATTAGTTAAAAAATCTATTCTTGAGCAAAACTTGTGGATGTATGTTGCCTCTGCCCCACCATTCCAAGTGTTCCTAGGTCTGTGAGCCACAGATATGCTCGTGCATGTATGGGTGCAATATTTCACAGCTACTTTTACCTCTCCAGTTTGGGCTAGGGCTGTGTGAATTACATATTGCTGCATTGGTGAGGCACGTACTTCATTGCCTTACTGGACCTGTTTGTGCATGCATGTGTTGTGTCCTTCATTCTTCTCAATGAGCTTTGGAATCTGACAATATGCTGGCAACTAATATGTTGTGTAAGAATCAATCCACATTGATTGATTCATTACCCGCATATTTTATAATTGAGGATGATTACGGCACCCATTGCTAAAGTTAATGCAAAAGCTGATCACTTTCCAACTTTCAAGCATACAGTAGACCCCGCAGTGATATTGTGTGACATCTTATAAATGGCCAGGCTGATGCTTAAGCAGACACTGATTAATTCACTTGGTTTGCCATGGCAACTTCTGAAATGTCTCTGTACCTTAAGCCTGTCTCACTCTATAGAGCAGAGCTCCTCTCCCTGTCTTCATCAATGGAAGACATGCCATGATTTTTTTTTATCACACAAGTTTTTTTGTTTGTTGTTGTTAGTTGATTAGTGAATTAAAATGTGCCCTAGTTGAGATGTTGTGTGGGTTATTAATTGCTGTGTGTGCGTGCGTGCATGCGTGTGTGTTCTTGGTCATACAGGTGACTACGAGAGTGCAGTGGATATGTTGCGTATGGCCTGTACCCTCATCAGGCAGTCCACTGCCTCTAACTCGGAGACGTCTCGTCTGCTCATCCAGTCTCTACAGGACTGTCTCCACGGCATAGAGGAGCAGGGATCATCAATGAGGTCTGTACCACCCACCCTCCCTTTCCATAAAATGGTGTCATTCTGGGTGGGTGTGGTTCAGAGATGGTGTGTGCTTTAGTCTTCATGGTTCTCTACAAGGATTGTCTCTGGATAAGGCTGATCACCTTCTTTTTGGTGCTTTCCCACTAGCCCTAGCCCTTGCAATGTGTCTTATGAACCATGTCTGATCACTTCTCAGGGACAGTAATAACCTCAGCCAGTTAGCCCACCATGGTCAAGAGATTTAGAGTTAATAATAATAATAATAATAATATTATTATTAATATTTATCTTTCTCTCTTTTTTTCTTCCTCCTTCTCTCTCCTCTCTCAATTGCCTGTGGGGGTAATTATCCATATTTTTCTGTGACCCTATAATCTAATTATTACTGAGATACTCAACTATATTGCATGAAGCAGTTACTATATCCACACTTGTTTTATTGAGAACATAAGTTGCAAGTTAAAGCTCACATGCTCATTGAACCTCTTATCCCTATTTAGACGATCATCACGGCGAGAACAACGTGTCCACGGCGATCGTGAGCGTAGCCGCAGCAGACATAGGAGCTCCAAGCATCATCATGACAGAAGTAGAGAAAGGAGAAGATGATTCCTCTTCAACTGCTAGAATTGTATTTCTCTGCCATGCAGGCAGAGAAAGAAATGACCCAATCAGTAATATATATATACATAGCCTTTTGTTAGCATCTGATTTGCCTCCCTTTTTTGTTGGTGCTTGTTTTAAAACTGCATTATCTGGATGAATCACTTGCACTTGTCGTAATGGTCTGTCAGTGTGTGACTGACTGACTGACTCTCTTGTTGGTGAGGTAACATGGAACTGGTTTTCTTGCTCACCAAGTAAGTCATGGATATATCTAGTTGTCCTTAGGTAACGGTTTAACTTCATGTAACAATTAATGCATCACATGATGCAATCAATGAAGGTCTTTAACACAACAATGACATGATGGTGTGTGTGAGAGTAACACAGTGTGATGATGTTTTTAAGATTAGCACAATAATAATGTTTCTGGGCTCTGAGATTAAGGACAAGAAATCAGAAGAATAAGAAATTATGAGGATTTATTACTCCATTTTTCCTTATTCTTTCAAAATATCCTGTCTAGTCTAACCAGAAGGAGATTGAGGGAAGAATTGATGGACACAATCTTTCAACTCCAGATCATGTGATGTTATAAGGCACCAAATGATAAGATTAAAAAAATAATAAATCCAACCACTATTTTATCATCACAATTTAGCTTTCCTTCAGTAAACATGCAATTCCTTCTTTCAAATTGGCCTTCTCACATCTAACAAGCTAATAACTTTTGTTTGATTGCATAATAACAATTTACCCAATCAGTCCTGAAACATGGTGTAACACTCAATATATGCCTAATTAGACATCCCTTAATCACTGCATCAATATAACCTTACAACATGACATTATTATGCCCCTAGCAAGCTTGATGAGGGAATTGCCTATTTTACTTCCACACTAAGAATCCATCCAACCTAGAACCTAACCCTGCCCTCAATACCCAGGCCCCCCGACATCCACCCATCTGAGATCCTGCTCCCATGCTGTCCCAACTCTGATCCGGCCACTGCTCTAGCCTACAATCCTACCTCCACAAAATGGAAGCCTTCCCTTCCCCTCTTTGCCCACACTGCCTTTCTTTCGACCAAACAACCACCCACCTCTTCAACTGCAGAACCTTCCCCACAGACCTGTCTCCTACTGACCTCTGGAAATCCCCATTGTCCGCCTCAACCTTCCTAAAATCCCACCCAAGCATTGACCACTTACCACCCTCCCCCAGAACCACCACCACAGCCCCCTGCCCATGAACCAGCCACCCCAGAAGAATGACGAACTTCGGATGCTGCAAGCAACAACTTCCATACTATAAGTCTCTTGGGAGGGGAAGGCATTCGATATGCAAAAGAAGCTAACCCTATTATTCACCCATGACAATAGCATTTCTTAAAAAAACAAAAAAAAAAACTTCCCATGCCACAGGGACAAGTTACTAAAGACTTCTCAATCAGCGCCAGTTGTGTTTCTACTGATAGTCTAAGCTTGCATCAACTTCTGATACTTTTGGCATCACTTCACAGGTGAAATATTTGCTACATAGGTACAGGTGAAATATTTGCTACATAAGTACAGCTGGAAAAGAAAAAGCCACTCTGGATAATGGGAGAAGGGGTTGGTGTCAGGAAAGATTATTAATTAGTAAAATTCTGTATTTGGGTTGAAGTCACATGTGACAATGCCAAGACTAAAAAGAAACAAAATGATAGCACAGCATGAAGTAACAGTACAGCACATTTACAAACAGTTGCATATTAGTGTTATTGACAGAGATCATAGTGCATCTCTACATGTAGTGGTAATTACAGAGCAGATAATGCGTTCCCTAACAGTGGACCCCTCACATGCTATGTAAGGAAGTAAGTGATCATTAGCGTTCTCTGGATCTACAATATTAGCAGCCAGGCTCTCAGCTGTGGCTAGTCTCTCTGATGAATAATGGAGGTTCATTAATATCACCCCTGAGGGAAGAAAAAAGATAAAGAATAAATCTTTGATATAAAGATTCAGATTAAAAAAATTTCAATACAAGACAAGACTGAACAATTTCTTATATATTGGTGTTTTTGTGTGTACTCCCTTGACTTTCTAAACTAAAGTAAGGCAATAAGATAAACAAGAATAATGTGCACAAGAGAATATCTGCAACCAAGTGCATGAAAGCACATACCAAGCTGGTGGCAGGTGAAAGAATACTGTGCACCGGCAGCATCCAAGATTTCTAATTAACATTTAAAATTTTTTTAAAAACCCACAAAAGCAGGTTACAAATCAATTAGGAATAAAGACAACGCTAACCTTTCCTTTCTGAAGGACTAGCAGCTTGCTGGATCTTCGATATCAACTTTCCAAACTGAACGCTCATGGCGACAAGATTCCAAATAATGCGCTCTTATTTTGGTGGTTTTTTAAAGTTGCTCTAGCAACAATGTTCTGGTGTAAACAAGCAGGGAGAAGTAAGAGGTGACTGCACCCATGGCCAAGTTTTCAAGTGCGGCCAGCGGTCAAGTGCGGGTTGTGGGTCGCACCAGACCAACCACAAAATTCGCTCATGACTTGATTCACCTTGATGAGAAAGTAAGACCCAGTCACTTTAACCTAGCTGGTGTAATTAATCTGTAACGGACTATTGCCTACCTCAATAATTTTTTTTACAACAAATCCTAACATCATAAATCCTCCAGTAATCCGAACTAACCACCGTTGGAACCGTTCTTATACACTATTATTTTGTTTAGATCGGTACCCACATATATTATGTTATTTGTAATTGTAGCTTCTTGTGGTAAATGTAACAGGCAGGCAATGTTATATCACACTGTGGAATTTTCTTTATGCATAGCAATATTCTGTACAAAATTCAACAAAATTTGAAATTATAGAGACCATGTAACTCTGCTCTTCTCTTTGGTCAACGATTGGGCACCAGACTATCATCTGTGACTATTACATAACAACACAGAGGTTGTTACTATGGCTGTGTATGGTATAAAGAAGGTTTAGTCTACACTTCATACATACTTACGAAATATTTGTTTTCAAACAATTCTGAATGTCAGCAGCTATAGATATAGCACAGCCATTACTACATGACACATAGGAATGATCATGACCTGGAAATGTGGCCAGGCAGATCCCCACAAATGGCCAGAACTGTCTGGTTACATCTTACACTGTGGAAGTTATTAGAAGGAATAAAAAAAAGGAAAAGAAAAGGATGTTCATTTGGTGTGTTTACTACATATAAATAAATCTATTTAATGACAATTTGAACGTTTGATAGAATTCATTAGTTGCTCCTTCAAACGATTTGGACATAATTACAGAAATAATGCATTTCCAGGAAATATATATTTTTAAAATAAAATATTTTAATAGACTATTTTCAAATTTTTGACTGATCTCCACAAATCTGAAAGTTAGGTGATCAAAGAACATTTCTTTTGGGCATTATAATATGTAAAACAACTTTAAAACAACTGTGTTCAAAACATTCCTTTTCATACACTAATGGCCTTAAGAAGATTCCCACGGACATGCATGTCCTCACACCTCTTGCAAGATTGCCATGGACATGCATGTCCTCACACCTCTTGCAAGATTCCCATGGATATGCATGTCCTCACACCTCTTGCAAGATTCCCATGGACATGCATGTCCTCACACCTCTTGCAAGATGAATTGGATATTGAAACAGTGAACAATTCAGCTTGTCGGCTGAAGATTATCTGCTCATATTTATGCTTTTCCCCTTAATTTTATAGAGAATGTGTCTTGTTTCTATTTATTTTCCCCAATGGAACCTCATTGGCTAGATGAACAATAATAATCACATTATTTATGTTCTTATATTTCTAAGGTTGTGGGAATTCGGTTTCCCAGGAGGGAGGGACTAACTCCCCTCTACGTCAACCACAAGCACAGGAGTCTGAACTTCATGCTGGACAAGGTAATTAATCAAAAGAGGATGATTAATAGGATACTATACAGTTTAGTGCCTGGATCAGTTCAAAGTCATCAGCCACAGCTGTTACAAAATTGGGCTCAAATGTGCTCTCAAATATTTTTACTTCGGATGGCATTTAAAGAAAAAATTAATTTGTGTGACAATGACGGAAGGTCTGAATTGTACATCATGGAATGCTGGGCTTAGTAATGCTGCATATCAACTACCACAGAGACTGGTGTATAGAGGAGATACGGTTACATGAAGGAATAAAGTTCATCTGGACTGTTTGGCTTTATTCATATATTCTAACTAATTGTAGCAGCACTTACTGCATTGATGTGCCTCAGAAAAGAAGGAAAAATTTGGCTTTTTATGCTAGTAAACAGTTACCTTATCACTCATAATTATGATATAAATTTGGGCAAAGATTCTGAGTTTTTGTTCTTATATTGACTTACATGCTATATCTCATAGACACCATGTTTAGTCATGTGGCTTTACTGCAGCTCTCCCTTGGCAGAGCAAGTGGTAATACAAATTACTAATCTGACGTACTCTAAACTCCAGGAGCAGAAGGAATGCTCATAGGTCATAAGTGGGTAATTCTGATGGTAGCAAGCACATTGTCCAATTCATTATTGAGTGGTTTTAATGTCCTACTTCAAGCAAACCATTAGAACAGATTAGGTAACTTTGGAAAGACAATTTTTACAATACATTGTAATGGAGGTTAGTTGACAGATATCGATATCATTGGTGTATTTTAAGTTTGAATTGTAGAGATAATTAGTGTGGAGTAGTATTGTAAGATTATTTGATGTCATTCATTATTATCAGCATTGGATCACTGATGCACCCTCATCTGGCCCATGTAAGATATGCCACTACCACAGATCATTGGGGGTTATACTTTGCTGTTGTTCTTTTGTGTTGAACTAGTGACTATTGAAGGACACATAGTTAGTATCTGCAACACTGTGCATTGTTCAGCTTGCAGACAAGGTATACTATAGTTGGTGATATTCCCGACAAAAGCAGATCTCTCATCACTGATCCAAATGTGCACATTCTACATATCCCACTGTATGTGGCGTTTTACACACACACAATGTTAATTAAGTTGATTAAATAGCATCATATGTAATATGATCTGTTAGTTAGTTCATGTGTTACTTTGAGTTACACTGCCCTCCAGGTAATGCATGATGCAAGCCAAGAGCAAGTCTACACAGAGTGTGCCAGTGGTCTGGTAGAACATGTGCTGGCCGGCTACAATGCCACAGTGATTGCCTGTGGGCAGATAGGAGCTGGGAAGACTTACAGTATGATAGGCTCGTTCAACCAATATGACCATCGGGGGATCACACCCAGGGCTGTGGCGCATCTCTTCCAGGAGATCACCAGCAAACAAGAGCTCAGTGTCTCCATCAGGTAAAGATTACACATAGGTGTATTATCCCTGTCACTAGTGTACATAGCTATTTCAGCACTGGTTAATCGACTCACTTTAATAGCAAGACATTCTGCCTTATGTTGTTGACATCACTATTGGCAGTGTTGCATGTTCACTAACACTATACACTCACTTCTCATTAGCAACAACCCCACTTACTACAAACCACAATTAGTTGAAAACCCACTAATGTTTAAAAATTCTGGAGCATTGATTGGGTTTTGTTCATCTATACTAATATTCTTATTTATATGAGCTCTATGAAGACAAACATTTGGACAAGTTTGGTTGTGAGTTATTGAGTTCTGGGAAAGATATAGGATATATAACATTGACTTACAAGGCAGTTTCATGCCTGATGGGTATGCTGTGTGTGTGCCATACTAGAAAGGTCAATAATTTTTTTTTTTTGAAAATGTCCCTATGATTCAGCTAATGATTTCTACATGAGTCCCCAGGGTATATAAAGGAGTGTAGTTATGAGTTCATTCTGTATTTTTTCCTCCACTGGAATGTACCTGATGTAATTATTAGCTAGCTAGAGTGCATGGAGGTAGCTCACATGAGATTTAAATGATATAATTATCAGGACATTCCTATGTCATCACACCAGTGACCATGCTGATAGTTCACTGCTTAAATGTTAGCCTGGTGTAGCTCAAAGTCTAAAAATATGAGTTGTCAGGGCAGTATCACTACTGCTGTTACTGAGTGTATAAATACATGCATGTGAACAATATGGCGCAGCATACATATCTCCTCCTGGTACAGAGTATCCTACCTTGAGATCTACAATGACATGCTTCGTGATCTGCTCCGAACACTACCTAATGGTACTTCCAAGCAAAAACCAGCTGCTGCACTTGCAAACACACTCACTCTGTGTGAGGTATGGAACATCTAACTTATAAGCCACTAATGATAGTCAAGTTTTTTGCTAAACTTATTTCTTTATTTCTCTCATGATTATGATATCCAAATTGTAACAAGATATCCATATTGTGAATATTCTCCAGGGTACAGGTGGCAGTGTGTATGTGAAAGGACTGGCTATTAGACCAGCCAAGTGTGAAGAAGAAGTTTTAAACATGCTCTTTGAGGTACGTACATGCTGAGGTGAAAATTGAAGAAAATTGGTGTCCTTATGTTTGCCAATGGGTTCAGGGTGAGATGAACCGCTCCATAGCCAAGCATCCTCTCAACCCTCGCTCCTCTCGTTCGCACTGTATCTTCACCCTTTACATTGAGGCACGATCACGAGTTGACTCCACATTCACCGTATCCAAGCTCACCCTCGTGGATCTTGCTGGCTCTGAGCGGCTGGGAAATACCATGGTAAACTAACACAACCCTATCCACTATCTATTGTAACATTTCTCAAATACATTTGTACTAGAAAAGTACCCATCCTATGGATGGAGACAACAGCCCCCCTAATTGTAGATCTGTTGTTTACTATCTCATCCCAGGTGCTTGGGCCTACAAGGCTAAGAAGGAAGTAAAGAAAAAGAACTGGAAGTGGTTTGGGCACAGTTTTGCTGACCTATGTGTTTATACAATTGCGGTTTATAGTAAGTGGGTTGGTTTACTCAGGCATAAAGTTGTAACCACAACCAGGAAATTTTGGGGGAAAAGTAGCCCCACGGGCCGGGTTTTACTCCGATCTTCACCAAACTTCCTCATAATCACCCAAGGGTGACCCTCATCAAAACCATAAACGTTGAGCCCTTTAGACCCGATCATCTGGGAGGAGTTAGTGAACAAATCGATCTTTATTAAACTTTGTTAAGATGTCCCTTGGATGACCTCCATCAAACCCTGAAAATTGTAGCCCTTTAGGCCCAATAGTCTGGGAGTAATTATTAAACAAACAAAGTAATGAATAGTGAATTATGGTAAGAATTATGGGCTGTATGGCTGGTAAGGCTTTAATATGGATGATGTAATGATGGAGATAAATGATAGCATGGTGTAATTAATGTATTATCATTCAGCAAATGTGAAAGTGATGTGAAAAAAAAATGATAAAAATGAATTTATTAATTATATTCTATGTTGAAGGCCAAAGATGGACGGGAGGACATGCATAATTTATTGTTGGAATGTATGTATAAGTGAGAAGCAAACAAGCCCAAATATCCCCTGGTAGTCATAGTTGAAGGGGAGATGGTTGTTGTTGTTGTTGTTGTTGTTGTTGTAGCCAGAGTCACTCGTTGTCACACAAAAGATCAGCACTAGACTCAACTGCCCCAAGCCCTGTGAGAGAACTGTGCTCGTCGCCCTCGACCTCACGTCGGCCTTTGACACTGAGTCACAAGGTCTTGCTGGGCAACATCTACAACACCAACGCCCCCAACTACATCAAGAAATGGCTCGCCGCCTACATCAATGGAAGATCTACCTATGTTGAGTTCAGGGAGAAGACATCCAAGAAAAAGGAAGGTGCGGCAGGGAGTACCCAGGGGGGTGTGCTGTCTCCGGCCCTCTTCAACACCTACATGAGCTCGCTGCCGGCCCCGCAGGACAACGTCACTCTCATCAGCTACGCGGATGGCATCACCATCATGTCCTCAGCTGTCCAGCCAGAGCAGGAAGCTGGCAGGGACTAGCTGGGGGTGCAGCAAGGAGGTACTCCTGACAACCTACAAGGCAGTCAGTCACAGAATCATCAAATATGCCACCCCCATCTGGACTCTGACCCTCAGTGATAGCCGCTGTAAAGACCTCCAGAGGAAGCAGAACACTGCACTGCGCACCATCACCGGTTGTCACGTCATGGCATTGGAGCTCCATCTTCATCACGAGGCCAAGATCATGCCTGTCAAGCAGCACAATGCCATGCTCAGCACTCAGTTCCTCCTTGGCACCCACAAAGATGAGAGACCAGACCATCTGACAACTCAACCTCCCGATGGCGATGCCAGAACCATCAGGCCAACTCTCTGTGACAAATTCTAGACCAACTTGGCCAACCTCACCCCTCTGGAGGACCTGGACAAGCGCCGCTACAAAGAAGGCATCTCCAACATCCACCAGTCCTTTGCAGCTGAGGTGGTAGGCGCGTTCACCTCGAGAGTCTGGCCAGCTGGCCCGACCCCCCTGCCTGACATTAGCGTTGAGGAAAGAAGCTTCCAAGGAAGACGAGAACAACACTGGCCCAACTGCGATCTGGATTCAGCCGAATGTTAAACAACTACATGAACAGTATCGACCCAAACATCAACGACCAATGCCCAGACTGTGGGGTCACACCACATGACATGCAATACCTGTTCATGTGCACCAGCAACCTGACAAACCTCGAGGTGGGGGCCCTCTGGACGGACCCTATCGGCGTGGTCCGATTTCTCTGGCTGGACTTGGATGACAACGAGGGGAGATGGTGGAGGGAGATGGTGGAGGGAGATGGTGGAGGGAGATGGTGGAGGGAGATGGTAGAGGGAGATGGTGGAGGGAGATGGTGGAGGGAGATGGTGGAGGGAGATGGTGGCTTGGCAACATGATGGTGTTATCAGAACAGAGTTAAAGTATTGGATCCAATAATGGAGATACTAAATAGAATAGGTATCAGGATGTTTATATTTCTAGGATAGGGTAGTGATAAGTATGCTGTGAAAAGATATGCAGAGAAGTTTAGAGGCAAGGGTGCTCCCCCTCCAGGCTGAGGTGGGTGCTTACCTGGAGAGGCTGTGTTGGGAAGTAACGATGGAGGGGTAGGGGGAGTGTTGATGATGGTGTGTTTGCTGAATGAGTTTCTCTTGCATCTTTGATCATAGGCAACAGGATCACATTTGATCATTTACTGTTTTTTTAAGGTACTGCTGCCATTATAAGCCTTATTTCTAAGATGTTTACTTCCATATTTTATAGGTAATTTTATCCTTAATGTCTAGACGTTGCAGTTTGGTTTGTATCTCTGTACATACACAAGGAAGGTCATTCTGTTGTCTTATATCCTTGTTGACATCAGTTGCTGTGTGTTCCGACCTTCTATTTCCCCTCCGTAGATGGTGACAGAAGTTCCTGGAAGTTCTTCAGGTGGATATAACCCACTTACCTTCACCCCTAAAATAGCCTCCCAACTTCCTTACTGAATATAGAATTTGAATGGTCATCCAGCTTCTACTTCAACACACAAGCTTGACCAATGGATGCTATTTCCTAAAGCACACATTGCAGGTCTTTGAGGGATCCACACACTTGTAACCTTCTGCTCATGAGCTTGACTGAGACCCTTCCCTGTAGTATCCCATTAGTTCCTGTGTGGCAAATGGTCCTGAGCCTAAACTTCTTGTTAGGTTCAGTTGGTAAGGTACTTACAATCTTAATGTTCTCCTTTGACACCTAAGACCTGCAAGACTATAAGAATGAATAAATATCTGTGAAAATTCCTTATTCGGTGTACTTCATTTCATTTTTATTGTGTCTATACTGAAGAGTGGTTTTCATTTGGTATGTTGCTTTGGCAGGAAAGTGGATACACACCATTAAAATACATCATGTTCCAACTCCATGCCTGTTAAGATAACACAATTGAACACAATTATACTTGATATCATCACTGGTGATCCCTAAATGAGAGTCCTTTTCTTTTCTAAAAAAATGTATATTTTTTTCTATAGATGGAATCCAGAAAATGTTGGGGTTTTTTTTTGTTGGTGGTATACCTTTTTGGTGACCTTAGCAATGCACAAGAAAAATTTTTTGTTATACATTCCCTCGAAACTTTTTAAAAGTTATTCTCTGTCAGCCTTTGCCCATAGTAGCCATGATTTGGTTGGAGGAGGGGGGGGGGGTAAGGGGAGGGGGAGGGGGACGAGTTTATATGTCGGGACTCTGTGTGTGGTACTTGATGTTGAACTCAGCTGTGATGTTTATAAATATATAATATATATGTGTTATGATGACAGTACGTAGGTGATGTTCATCAACGTGAGGCCCTGAGCATCAATAGATCTCTCTCCTTCCTGGAGCAAGTTAGTAGAGTGCTGGCTGAAAAGTGTAATGCCTTCATTCCATATCGTCAGTCAAAACTGACACACTTTCTAAAAGATACCCTTGGGGGAAACTGTTGCACTGTAGTTCTGGCTAACATCTGGGTGGAAGCTGAACAGATTGAAGAGACTGTGAGTTTTATTTATATCTACTGATTATTGGCAATTCCAAGCAAGAAATTCTCTACTAATAATCCCATGCTCTTAAATGTTTATGAAATAGTTGGGGTTGGGGTCACATGCAGTCAGTGCATATAGAAAAGGGATTTTTGAAAAGTTATATAGCTGCTACCATTCTCAAATCATGTGTAATTAATTACAGTTAGTTGTGAGTCTGAGCAGACACTGACACAGTTTCTAGCCATGTCCCCTCGTTGCTCTCCTGCCTCTGAGAATCTATTCATCTATAGCACATCTCTGTCCCTGTTCATTGCATTGTTATTCTTACCTCTTCTTCTAATCATTTAAGACATTTTTTCCCCCCTGCTGTATTATATCATAGTGGGTGAACTCAGTGAGTTGAACCCATAGAGTTCATATTGTGGGTAGGCAAGCTCTTTGTTACTGTTTGCCATTGGTGAGAAAGGCAAACTCTGGCTAGCTAAGACAGATAGATATATAAATCCAGGTCCACACTCCTGTAGTTTTGATGACAAATGGAAGTGGCCACACCTACTACTGTGGGTGTTATTAAGAAAAAACAACAACAACAACAAAAACACAAATGGAACCTCAAGAACCAGTGGACAAAATGAGCTTAATTTTCAGGAAGGATATGGACCACATAGGCATTTTTGCCAAGTCTCACCTGGCCACACCTCTTTCAGTCTAGCGTACTTGTGACACTAGACCATAACTATCACTATATCATGCCCCCTGATTATTGAATATGTGGGCACTGTAATTTAAATTTTATGCTCATGAATTGGCAATACTAACAAATATATGTAATCGTAAAATGGATCGTCAGTCTTCAAATTATCTGATATGTTGCTATTCTGCTAGCATTACATTGAATATTAGCAGTATTCCATGTCCTAGACAAGTTATTCCAATTCAAGCCCACTAACTGTTGCAACCATGTGTCGTGATTCACCTCCGACTTCTGAACTGTAAACTGTTTAATAAACTTTTGTACAGTCAGTGCTAATTAGGTTATCTACTAATTACCTTATTGTGTTGATCCAATTGTTAATCTGCTGCTAAGCATTGCATTGGGTCATCATGCAGAACAATAAGTATTATTATCCATACTTTTAGCCTTACCTTACGGTTGAAGAAATTATCGACACCCTTGAGAAGTTTGTGAGAGATATTCACCTCACGGATAAAGTAGCACTAGTATATAGCATATCTAGGTTGAAATGGTTAATAAAATCATGGTGTGAAAAGATAACTTCAAACTCTTTTACAAGGTGGTGGTTAAGTTTCATCTCTGGTAGAGCATTCCACAATTTGATAACTTGGTAGAATTATATGAAATGAAATAGAAGTTGTTATTTTCAGTTAATAGAAGTAGACAACTTAGCCTTGAGTGGTTAAAAGATCTGATTGATAACACTATAATGAAACCTAGTCATAGATGTAACACTTGCATAAGGTATGGTGTAATACTTGCATGAGGTATGGTGTAACACTTGCATGAGGTATGGTGTACATACAATGTTATAGCATGAGGGACAGTTTGCATGTGAGGGGAATATTAATTATTCAAACTCGTTCCAGTCCTGATATTTGTCATTTTTCATTTTTGCAGATTTCCACTCTTCGTTTTGCATCCAGAATCATGCGAATTCACAACAGCCCAACCCAGAGCCTTCTCCATGATCCACAGGTTTGATGACTGCAACATAGTCGGGAAATGAAGCAGCAACTGTGCTATAGTAATTGTTGTAGTGTGAACTGCAATGGGCACAATTTGCCAGGGAGTAGTGCATGAGCTGTGCAAGGTATAGATGTTAAATTAGTGGGAATGTATATTTAATGGCTGAACATATAATATAGAATTTATGGTATCAGAAATAGACTAGTTTGATATTTTAATTTGTTGCTTTGTGATGAACTTTACTTGGAAGATGAAGGATGCAGTATATGTGATCATACAGGAATATTATTCTCTTTAACGAGTGAGTGGGATGGACAGATATGTATATGCACATGAATACAGGGTCTATGGTAAAGTGTGAGGGTTAATTTATGTGATGGTAATGCCTCTTCTCATTTACATGTAGCGGCTGATCAGACAACAACAAGAGGAAATCAAGATGCTGAGGACAGAGCTAGCCATGCACAACAACCTGGTGAGTGAGTACTTGGGACAATTTCATTGTATTTGTGGATTAGGTTAGAACAGTGATGGGGATGCACACACACACTGGACCAACATTACCAAGTTGGTGATATATAGACATATGATTTGAATGTTAACACAGCTGGGCAAGCCATCTACCAATTATGAACCCCTGGGGGAGGTGGAGCAGCAAGACATTGACTACAACATCAGACTCTATGTCAGTGGAGTTATACCTGACTTAGAGGTATGAAATAGATACTTGTGAAAGAAAAGAAAAACAACTGTACATAACTGTCTTGAAATGTTTGAATATATTATTAATGTTGTAGAACATAGCTCAATGTGTTTCTTTTCTTTGTCATACAATTATACAGTTATGTATAAGTCAGCTGTTTTTCCTTCCAAATTAATTTATTATATATATTTTTGAAATTCATTGATCAAAACTGAAGGGAACTCCAAATGAAGTTCAAGAATGTATATTGTTGGGCTGAGTCATACACTTGGCTGAGATCCCTCCCTCTTAATCACAGCTATCAGTGCTAGGGTTCCAATTAAAAATAAGAAGTTGTAATCAAATGAACTTTGAACTTAATATCTTTCTTCTTTTTTTATAATGTTTTCTTGATGCATAATTTCTGCTCTTTAAAATTCAGGTACTTCCCATTGTGTTGCTTATTCAACATTCAATGCTAACTCCACCCGAAGTTCCTATCAAAGGACCCATTTATATGCCATGCATATGTGCTAAAAAGACTCTTTACATAAATCAAGATGCAAGTTTTGTGTCCACTAATTAGAAAACCTTTAAAAATTAATTATGTGAAACCACAATTTCTTTGTCATGGAGGTAAACAACAATAACGGCAACCTAGAAAGAGTAACCTTTTGATCTATTGTATAGATGCATAAATGCATAGGAGGGAAGGAGGAGGAGGGGGTTATATCAGCTTATGATATCCCTTGCCCCAATTGCACATATTTAATAAGACTATTCTTCTATGAGTGACTATAGCATATAGTAACTCTTTGCCATGGATCAATGTTGTGCCCACACAATTTCAGCTTCATATACTGTGACCCTGAATTTGCTGAATGGGCTCTAAGTACTGATTTTAACAAGTATTTGGTGTGGTTGGGGTAGCACATGTAGTGCCATATGAGAATGTTGCCACCCTTGGGCTATGGCCTGTAATAGTTGAGCACCAACGTCATTATTAATAAACTCTCTTGTCCAATCAATACTCACGATGTTAAGTCCCTTTGTGGACAATGCAGTTGCCATTATAATTATAATTATATTGCTGTTCAACTATTTGACCCTCTAGGTTACGTCTTGGCGACAGGTCAAAGAGGTCTATCAAAGGTTCAAAAACTTCATCATGTGAGTGGTTGCCTTTATGACACAACATGGTGGGCTTATTCCCAGTGTTCAGAGCTATACATCACAGGAATGACATGCATGAGATATCCTCAAATCAGAGAGGATAGGGTATAGTGGTCCCATCCATTTCAATAGAATTCATAGCTGTATGGCACAGTCATGCAGATGTTCATCTACCTCTCAGTCAGTATTGTATCAAAGGCGTTTACGTAGAAATACTTTTTGCATTTACCATATATCATAATTGTAATTCAGGGTATATAGTTTTGTCTTAAATTATCACCTAAGACTATGCTAATAGACTCCGAGGAAAGCTGTTGTCCATGCTATCTGTTCATGTGTGATCTTCATCAAAGACAACTGGGTCAATTTGGAATTGAATGAACAACTGAAGTTTGTATTCTTCCCAAACTCTGTGTCCTGATTTGACCAATAGACAGATTTCTATTGAAAAATATTGGTGGCAGTCACAGTGCACCAACTGGCATAAGAGCACAACAGAGCATCAGCTGAAACACTACAGCAGAGAGATGCCAGAGGAGACAATAACACAACAAAAGTCCCTACATCGAGGTCCGCTGAACTACTTGTCTTGGCACTGAGGCATGGCTGGGTTAACTATTTCATGAAACTTCAAGGAAAGCAGAAACTCCAAAACATACCAGAATTATTTGGTTTTATCTTATATAGAAGTTATGGTGACTAAAGGACATTGACTTTGATGATATATAACATAAAATGAAAGCAAGAAAGCAAATTAATAATGAAGTGTGTGTGCAAAGATCTGTTGTGTAAAGCATTGCCTCTCTGTACATGAAGGTTATTGGTGTCTCAGTAGACGCCCTTGAGTATACAGCTAAAGGATTGATGCCACACCTGCTCTGAGTCTGATTTTAGTCTGTGTACTGAATTATCTAGGCTAGGACTAAGGCCAAACCCTTTGACATGGGTTGGGTCACACTTGGCCACACCTCTTTTTGTGGGCTTATCATTATATCTCTGGTAACACAGGGTATGCCTGCTAGTGTACCATAAAATGAAAGTAAGAAAGAAAATTAGTAATAAAAGTGTGTGCGAGTGTGTGCCAAGTTTTGTATTGTAGAGCTTACCCAATGTATCAGCAAGGAAACTTTGGAGAAAATAGCATTAAACCTCTAATATTTATCAGACAGGACATCATAGTACCTTCAATTTCAATGTACTCTAAAGCTATCACATTCCTTGTTCATTTCCTTTAAAAACCTGGGCAAAGCTGTGTATCTAATCGTGATGCATAAATTATAACTACTTATAGATAATAGCTAGCTATATATATTATATATACCCATATGAGTATTAATATATTCATACCTATGTGCATTATATGGTGTATTTAATATGACATCACGCAGTTCAAAAGACCAGCAACCTCTGTCGTGGTCAAACACTCCATCCTTCAACAACTTGGACCCTCATTCTACGCTACAGTCAAGGAGCTTAAGTTACACACAGGCACACAAAAATGTCTCTTATACTTCCAAGAGCCGCTCCAAAAAGATACACTCTGTGAGCAATCTTAAACACAAATATGCAAGTTGTTTGAGTGTAGCGTTTTGGTTGTGTTTGGCTAGCACAATAGGCCCCTTATAAGGGCATAGCTAATTGCTAGCACAATAGGCACCTTATAAGGGAGTTCAATGTGTCACATAATAGCTGTATGTGTAGGTCCACAAGTACACTTTGATGTTTGAAATAAATAATAATTATGTGGCCTACCTACATCATGTCTCAACCCCTCTTTAACACTTTTCCTTTCACCTTTCACCTTACACCCTTACCTTAGCATTCTCACTGCACCCCTAACATGCCCAAGCACTCCTTCCTTTCCCTCCTTATGCCCTCACTCTTGACTCCTATCACCACTCACCATCACCAACTCCTTCACTTCCTTCCCTCTATTTGCAGTTTTTACTCCTAACCCCCCATTACTCTAATCTCCTCCCCTTTCTCCACCATCCATATTCACCCCTCACTTCATTACTATTGCACACTTTGTACTCTCTCCATGTTTCACATGATACTCTCCTAGCCCACCTCATTGCCCTTTTATCCTTACAGCACGTGCATCTCTTTGCCCATCACCTCCACTATGATTCTCTCACATTTCATCTCTCATTCCTTCTCCTTCCTTTCTGCAGCACATTCCATCAACTTCCCTACCACCTTTGGTTTCCTTCAAAACAGAGAAAGAGGATGTTAAGGTTGGGGAGAATGAAGGCTTAGGCTTTGCTATTGGGTTGGTGAGTTGAAACAGTGAGTAACTTTTTTTTCCTTCTACAACTCATAAAAAAAAAAAAAACCCTAAAAGGAGAATAGGGAGAGAGAACAACTTTAGTAACTACAATTGTGGGTTGTACTTCAAATTTATTTCAGATTTTATGGCTGGAAGAAATATTGAAACTGCTAAATAGTAGCAGAATACCATTGGCCAAATTTATGTTTGGGAGTTATTGGATATTTAGTATCAGTATTCTAAATATTTTTTACCTTTTTCTAGGCATCTATTGATGATAAGTCTGCTGTCTCTCCAGTGGCAGCCATCAGGAAGGTGAACAGGACCTCCATCTCTCTGTCCCCTACCAAAATAAAACCCAGGGATGAAGTGAAAGCATCTTTAGGTACTACTGGAGTGAAGCCCTTCTCACCAGTGGAGTGCTCACAGTCCCCTCCCCCTAAGGAAGAGGAGTTTGTCAGGTTTAAGAAAGAGAGAGGGGTAAAAATCAATCAGGTATTTCTCAGCAACAAAGGTAAACAGAAAGAAACTAAAAGATAAACATCTCAAGATATCAATCAGCTATATGACAACCATAATGTAGGGACTTATTCCAACATGTGAATCATGAGAATAATACTGTCATTGTAGCTTAGTTGTCTGCACAACTCTAACTTATACAAGCATATGCGTTGGTTGGGAGAGTGAGTCAGTGAGTATATTACCTGATAAACCTTTGCT
This sequence comes from Lycopodina hypogea, assembly GCA_963969325.1. Classification (NCBI taxonomy): domain Eukaryota; kingdom Metazoa; phylum Porifera; class Demospongiae; order Poecilosclerida; family Cladorhizidae; genus Lycopodina; species Lycopodina hypogea. The sequence continues at coordinate 14,425,368 of OZ017786.1, forward strand.
TATCATTTCAGAGCAGTACCTTTCGAAGAAAAAGGAATGCATCAAACTCTCTGAATTGATCAACAAATTCAAGTCGGATATTGACAAGGCAAGCTCAAGAATATGTAATATTTCATGGCAATTAGCCAGTTACATAAATCTGATTTATAAATCCTTTACCTAACTTGTTTATGATTATGACTCTCTTGTTAGATTATAAATTCTGCTTTGGTTATAAGAATTTGAGCAAAATTTGAGATCATACAACCTGTGGTTTTAGTCCATATAGTAACCCTACATATGAAGCATGCCCAGATACAGCTCTAACTGTAACACACAGTTAAAAATAATGAATGAATTCTTTTTCTTGCTCTTAATTATTATTTCTTATTTATGATTTCACAGAAAATCAAAGACTTGGATGACCGCAGGAGGGAGAGAATGACTGGCAATGTCCCTCCACTCACCTCCGAAGCTGGAGAGCCCATTCTAGAGAAACATGAATTCTCAGCAATTGTGGAACTGAAGGCGGTAGGTAGTGACCATAATATTGAATAGAAAGAAGCAAACACATATAATAGCTCAATCTGGCCTAAATTTACCCTAGCTAAAAGGTTGATTCATTTTTATCGTACATTACTATTGCCTTTCTTTAAAAAAATAACAACAAACAATCAGCTCAAAACTAAATATAGAGAGCAGTACAGGAAACTGCAGGAATTGCAAGCGTGTGTGAAGACAGTGAAGCAGTACATGGACAAGTCTCGCTCCAAGCTGCTGGCAGAGTTCAAGGAGTGGTACAGGGTCTGCTATGTGGGCGGGGAAGTAGAGGTGGAGGAGGAGGAGAAGGAGGAGGAGGTTTTTCAGGAGACTGAGCCAAAGGTATGGCACATACTTAAGCATGTAATGTTATTTAGGGTTTGTAGTAGAAGCTGACACTGTTTCAGCTCTTACCATCAATGGTCAGTGTTTATGGTCGTGTATTACCCCTTGAGTTTGAATGGTTGATATGGTGATGCATTGGGATTATGGTTAAAGAAATGTGGGTAAATGTTGCTTCTAATAAATTGTATGATTTTGAAAGTGAGTGACTGATTGTCATGGAAATCTTACCTCTACATCTACACCAACTAGTCTTAGCCTAGCTATGTTGCACTGTTCCAACACTCCTGTAATCTCCTTTACTTGCCATTAGTCACTTCTTTAATATATATACACAACAACCCCATCTCATGTGAGGCTATTCATATTAATATATATACACAACAACCCCATTTCATGTGAGGCTATTCATATTAATATATATACACAACAACCCCATCTCATGTGAGGCTCTTCATTGTATGATACTTTCAACAATGTGTAAATATTTTGGACAAGTTATACCAGGAGGCAATCCTAAGAGATTAAGGTCTTTATTTACTTTCATGTAATAAAATTAGGATCAACTTTTGAAACAGGAAATCAGAAGTTGATATATCCCCCAACTATAGACACCACCAGTACACTCATTTCATTGTGAGTTTGAATAAGTCAGCTGAGGGGTGGGGGATGGGGGTGAAGGGTAACGTCTTATTTACAGTATTATTTTGTTGATATATTGTGGTGTGTTTAAAAGTTACCAATTGAAATATTTATCTATGATATTAATATTACTGAGAACTTATTGCCTTCTGTATAATATTATGTTGATAGCTGTATAGCTATGTATTATGAGTTCAATTAATAAAAGCATGTATAGTGCTCATGTCTATGCACATATAAAGCAAAGATAGAAAGATTAGGAAAAAATTTTCAGAATAAATATTTTGGCTGAGATAAAACAGTATAGTCTATGTAGGTTCTTGAGCTGCACTACTGTGTATAACGTAATTCACTTTCCTTACTGTGCTGTGCTGTGCTGTGTTGTGTGTGTGTGTGTGTGTGTGTGTGTGTGTGTGTGTGTGTGTGTGTGTGTGTGTGTGTGTGTGTGTGTGTGTGTGTGTGTGTGTGTGTGTGTGTGTGTGTGTGTGTGTGTGTGTGTGTGTGTGTGTGTGTGTGTGTGTGTGTGTGTGTGTGTGTGTGTGTGTGTGTGTGTGTGTGTGTGTGTGTGTGTGTGTGTGTGTACTTGTGTACACAGAAAATGGAGTCAGAGCATGAGAGGGTGGAGAAGCTTCACTCAGAGCATGAGAGGTTTGAGAAGCTCCAGCATGCCCTGCTGGAGGAGGACTACTCCACAATGGCATTTTATAAGGCACAGCTTCGTACAGAGAGAAGGGTAAGGCCAGCCAGTTTGATGGTTGATAAGAATGTGATATTGACCAGTGCCATGACATAGTGTGGTGGAGGTAGTTACATTTTAGCTACACCCACTAGGGGCAGATTCAGGGGGAAGGGCATATGTCCCCCCCCCCCCCCCTAAAAAGGGGAAGAAGAAAAAAAGCAAAGCCACCAGGATCTTTTGCATAGTTTATATCTACCCAGGTATTACGTTTGCTAGTAGCTACAGGAGTTTTGATTGGCACCACACTAACCTAGCCCAAGGCTATCCACCGTTAGTCACCAACTTCTTTGAAGGACACACAGGTTGTCCTGCTAAGTGAGAGGCAGGTTGTCCTGCTAAGTGAGAGGCACAGGCTTCAGTTCTTTGTTGGCATTTGTTTCACCTGCCAGTAAGAAAAATTTATTATTTACTTTCATGTTTAGCATGAGAGTGCTGAATAGCAGCAAATGTTATACTTAGAGCTACCAACACTATTAAAAACAGTAAGACAATACTGTCGATGATGAATCAGGTTTAATCATTACTAGGTCAGGACAATACTAGCTAAGACAGTACACTGATGTATGGAGTAATGATTGAGTACAGCAAAATAGATCTATGGTGGCTGGGTCAGAAGCACCAAAATTATGACATTGCAGCTATTGTGATAATATTGGAATTTTCAAATATTTTAGTTACTAATTAGTTGCAATTGCAATAGTTAAAGCTTCATCGTTTTAACCTTCTATTAGTATGGATGAATCTGATCTTACACCAGCATTGATGACATGGAAGCATAAAGTCTAATGTACATACATAATCTACTGGCCATATGTGCATGTGTGTAGTCTGTTGTTTTTATGGGAGAGTTTATTTAGAATAGGTTTGGAAGTTATACCAGACTAGAGTGCAAGATCCTTTAAATAAAGCAGGAAATTGATTTTAAAAATCCTTTGAAGTGGTCATGGAATGAATATTTTATCTCGTTTTTATTGACTTTATGAGGCCAAATGTTTCTATTAATTTTATTTTATAAAATGAATATACAATTGTTGTATCTCAATATCTACATGCTTCCCAGGCTTACCAGTCTCAGAGGCAAAGAAGAAAGCCTGAAAGAGTAATGCTATCAGCCAGACACAGACCACCAGGAATAATGGCAATTGTCTGAGCTCAACTGGACAGTGAAATGTAGCAAGGAACAGTTCTATCACATAGCTAACATGTAAAGCTTAATATGATGTCATAATATTTGCATATGTTCAATACAAATTAAATTGTGATGCCATGAATTTTTTCACTACTGGGGGTAATGTTCCTGGGAAGATTTTGGGGGATTTTGCTGATACCAACAGCTGACTTTTCATGAAACATTTCTGTAATTATGTTATTAATGGGGCAGATCCCAAAAGTTATCATAATGAATTGGGTTTACCTTATATGGAAGTTACACAATTGAGAATATTTGTTGTATGTAGTGGATGAAAGAACTCTGAATGTCGATACATGTAACTTCTGTAAACTTTTGTGTTGTGGTTATGCGTTCCTAAAATTATGCAAGTAGACTCTAATTAGAAGTAATTTAGGATTCTGGTTATGCCAGTTCTGAGTCAATTGTAGGTTTGTTCAGAGGAAAAAAACAATGAGAGAAAAGACAAAAGCAAACCCCAAAAAAACATTAGTATATGCACACACATATTTATTGATGCCAGCTAATATCATTTACATGCTATACACAAAAGTTGTTTGTAGACATGTAACTGTTCTTGAATATGATACAGGAAAGTTAAGTTCATCCATTGCAGACAGAATTGAGACTTGCATGATTAGTTGCACACATTGTAGAATAGGGGAATTCCCAATATATCTCAAGTGATTAAAGAGGTTTTTAGGATGGGTCAGCAGATGTATAAAATCAGAATCACCCAGGAATACAATCCATAGGAGTCATTCTGGAATTTTAAAATAAGTGAAAGTATACCAGATAAAGGCAGCCAAAACAACTTCTTGTTGGTGTGGTTATTACCAAACCACACCCATTACCACATTCATGTGGTTAATAATGCTCACCTGGTTATGTGGAGTCCATATGCCAAATTCCAGCCTGATTGGTCCATAAATGAGACTTTGGCAGGCATGACTTCCTGTTGGTATGGCAATGACCAAACGACACCCATTGACACACGCACATGTGAATAATAATGCTCACCCAGTTACTTGGAAACCACATTCTAAATTTCAGTCTAGTTGGGTGTTTTTAATAGCCAAAACAACTTCCAGTGGGTGTGGCAATGGCCAAATCACACCCATATGAGGTTAATAATGATTACCCGGATACTTGGAGACCACACGTCAAGTTTTGGCCGGATTGGTTTTTGATTAACTTTTTTTAACCAAAATAAATTCCTGTGGGTATGGCTATGACAATACCACTCCCTAGGTTTGTGTGTTTTTGCTGAAATACCTTTTTTTTTGGGTGCATATTTAGCCTTACACAAGGAGAGGAAGAAGTGTGGCCAGCTCATATTACTCCCTGAGTCAAGTGTATGTATACCGAGATTTTCTACTCACCTGAGTTGTAATTCTTTGCTGCCATACACAGAGGGGGGGAGGGGAGGTGTTGTTTGTGGGGCATTGCTTCATTCTAAGGTAAATAATTTTTTATGGAAGTACTTTTAGTTTAGATTACAAGTTGTAATTTATGAATGGGAAAGTTAATCTAGTGACCTCACATTCTAGTCCTAGCCCTAACCACATTCTCCCCAATCTGGGCCAATGGTTCTGTAGCAACACCTGCAAATTTCAGGGGAATTGGTCCAGGTTTCTGGGAGGAGATCTGTTACGCACAGATGAACAGACTGACAGACACACACTACATGAATTATAGTACGAATGAGTGACAGAGAGGTTGGTAGGCAGGCAGAGAGAGATAGAAAGACAAACAGACACACAGAAATGTACACACACAAAAGATGAAAAAATGAGCAATCGCTATATACAAAGCTCTAAATCCCCCTTTCCATTCACCTAAAACATCCAAAGAGTGTTCCACAATCACACATGCATATGTGCACACGCACACACATGTTTCTTGTTGACAATGACCCAGGAAAATGTCAGTGTTATGTGCTTCTGCTTATATAACTAGGAATAGGTGTCCACAGGGCAGGGATAGGTTCGCAATGCTTTCCTGTGGAACAGTGTCTCATGAATCACCTAGCATTCCATCTAACCATTTGACATAACAACAGTACCACTTCTAATTTTGGAGGATTTGAACAGAAGTTGACCACATGCAATTATCAGACCAATTGTTTGTCATATTTTTATATTATAATGCTTCCCAGCTTGCTCTGAAAAGCACATATATCTGCTACAATACCAAGAAGGCATTCCCCAATTCATGGGCCTCACCCCTTCAAAATGACATTGGAAAACATTCGTTATTTAATTTCAGGAGTTAATGGGCTGTTTGCATGTAATGCTGTCTGGAAGGCTGTTCACATGTCAGATAGTAACAATGGAAGTATGGCTGTATTGCAAGAGTTGGCCTAGTGTGGGACGGCTCTATCTCTAATCCTCCACCTGACCATATTAAAACAGTGTAATATTGGTATGAGCATTGAATGCAGTAAATCAATTAGTCAACATGACAAATGTGAAATCCATTGATTGATAATTGTATTGATGCTTCACTGTGAGAAATGATAAAGCTCACTCTATTGCACAAATTGCATTGCTACCTGATATCACTAAAAACATTCTAACCTTCTTGGTTCAGTACAAGGCCTTTCCCAATTATGCTAGCATAATTTCGAGAATAATTTGTAGCCAGGGGCATAATTGGTAACTCTGGAGCATAATTGATAGCTGGGAGTAAAGAAAAGCAGAATACACCTGTGCTTGATCATTTTTAATATCATAGATTAACAATATGTTTTCTTGGAGTGTGAAGTCAAGACTAGCTTGGAAGACAAAAACTGGATTGTCTGTGCCAACATATTCAAGCACACACTGGTGATGTATCAAGAGCTAATAATTCAAATTTGCTTGAGTTACTATCTGACCTTACAAAGAGCACACAGCTACAAATACAACTGGCTATCACTGTAGATATCAACATACAATCTTGAAGGAGTAGACCCTTAACATTGTTACATATGAACATATCCTTTCCTCTTTTGCAACTACAGTGCATTAACTAAATATTGCTTCAATTTACATATAAACTATCTGGTGGTAATCGAGGGCTTTATCAGCAACTGCATGACTACACTTTATCACGTGTAAAACCAGCAATATGATTACTTTTGGTTAAATTACCATTGAATGCATTCAAAACAATCCATTTATTAATCTGCCAAGGTGTGTGAACATAAACTTACTGGTATTGAAGATTTAAAAGTCTTTCCCTTTTTCACTCTGGTTGGAAACACAATTTAACAATTCTACATTTTTTAGGCTTTTATTTTTGTATGGAAATATATTGGGCCACTTTTGAGGGAGAATGAAACATGCTAAGGAAACCAAACTTGGAGAACTCACTCACAAAGCCAAGGAGAAGGGCTCTGCTAATTTTTAGCTGTCTGAGAAGTTTCCTTCATAGTGAGCCACAATTGGATGCAATTTGTTTTCTTGGGGTGTGCAAAAATTGTATACCGATTTTGTGTACAAATTTTGACCCAAATCTCATTACACTTGGTCAGCCCCTTCAGGGCTTCCCTCACTTTGTGAGACTATTATCAATTCCCCAGATGGAATTGGGTGTTTTTACATACAAACTTCAGATCCTCTCTTTTTCTTCCAAGTTTCTGTCTCGTCCCTTGGAAATAACTTGTTAGATGGTTTAGAGCATAACATAAGTTTTGCCTGCTAAACTAGTTTCTGTGCTGGAGCTGCATACACCAATAGCAGCAACTCAAAAAGAAGATAGATACAAATGATATATTCTGATTAAGGATTGGTCATTATTTTATTATAATTTTCAATTGTTTTGTTTGTTTGCCATCTCCTCCCGCAAATTTGGTTCTGCAGGATTCATATTTTCAGGGGATATTGATAGTCACCCATGAGGTTAAGTGAAAATCTGAGTAAAATCCTGTCCCTGGAGCTGGTTAATATTTGTTATTCTTTCAAACACTCTTTAGGAGGTCTCAATTTCATGCATGAATACCACTTACTGCATTATGAGCACTATTAACCATAATTATGTAGAGGATTAAATCCTGGAATGCCAGGATGTAGGTTGATTAGCTAACAATATGTGCATACTAGCCAGGGATATTTCATATACATGATAGCCCAGCTTATAATTTAAAAAAATCTTCATTATTGTATATTATGTAAACACACAATATACAATAATGAAGATTTTTAAAAATTATAAGCTGGGCTATCATGTATATGAAATATCCCTGGCTAGTATGCACATATTGTTAGCTAATCAACCTACATCCTGGCATTCCAGGATTTAATCCTCTCCACCCTTTTCTCCTCTGCTGCTGATGATGATGACAACCATGCAACAATCTGAAAAGCACAGACACACAAAGCCAAAATACATTCATCTCAAAAGTTCCAAGGAAGAAATAAAGAAATAATATCAAGCTATCTCAGTCAAATGAGTAGTAGCTTTTTTGTGTGTGTTGATTTTAGTGTGGTTTTGGTTTGTAAACAGTGTTGCTTATTCTGTAGTGGGACAGGATTTATCCAGATCAGTGCAAGATCCAATTTATCAAGATTAGATCTAGATAAATCTAGGCTCCAGTGGGACAGGCCTTAAGTGAGGTCAGGTCCAAACTATCCTTTCCTTTTCTTCTTTTTGAGCACTGTGGGCCCAAATATCTGGGGAAAACTGTACCCAAACACCTTCCTTCTTTTCATAGGCTCAATGAAGCTTCTGGAATAAGATATGAACAAATAGTCTGAACAAATCTCGAATTATAGTAAGATGCCTTTGTTGTCTCACTATAGGACAGGTACTTTGCTAATTAAAATAATTAGGCTAAAGTTTGTAATTCCCTTTTCACAGGAAAAAAGTGGGAAAGGGAAAAAATTTAGGGGTGGAAATGAGGGGGGAAGGGGTAGAAATAGGAAAGAGGAGGGGGAAAATCAGGGGGAAGAAAAATTAGGGGGGGGGGGGAAATTAAAACACCCTGAGGTACATTCCAATGAGTATCATTCATTATGTAACTGGATGATTATAGGACATTGTGATGATTTAATTAGTACTCTATAGATTTAATTAGTACTCTATAGATAAATTGATATTTTAATTAGGATCTCACCGATGAGTCATGTTGGGTTATTATTTACTATCTAGATTCACTCCTTAATTTATATAAGCCCACTTAGTTTATGTATGTCAGACAGGATTGTAAGTGTATTTTAGACCTTGTCAACCGAAAAGACATATTACTTTTTATATTATTGCACATGTATATCTATCCCTACTGGATTTTCGTTATTTAAACCATCAATGCCTTAAAATTTAGGAAAACCAAAATTTGGCTATTTTTATGTCCTTTCGGTCAACATTTTAAATAAGTAAGTGGCCATTATGATATTTGTCATTAAATATTCAATATGTATACTTATTTCCTATCACATAGCTATGAAGTTATTGTATTGTTTTATGTTGCTCTGCAGCCCTAAAGTAAGAAAAGTCACCTTAATAAATAAGTGTGAATATGGTATGTATTTGGTATGAGAATCAAAAAATTAATTTTGTCTAGCCTTAATTGTCAAATTTGAACTTGGACCACCCCACCCAGATCTTCCAAGTTATTCCAAGCTTTTGTAGACCGGTGTGCTACAGGTAAAATAACTAGTATTTAAAAAAAAAAGTCTATAGCATTAAACGGACTATTGCCCGAACCAGACCAATCCATAGGAACCAAAAATAGTTAGAGCAGGTTAAAGGTGTGTTATGATTTACTAATTTTTGGTTGGACTCCCATTCAATAATACGAGTTAGTTGTAACAGCAGGTAAAAAATCCGTTTTATGTCCCCAACTTGTGGATGTTCCCACCCCCACTCCCACCATTCCAAGTGTTACTAGACCTCTGTGCCACAGGTAATAGCTAAAATCAAAAACTAGTATAGTTACTGGCTTTTTACTGAAGTATTAATTTCATAGAAATAATTTTTGTACCCAATAATGGTTATTGACACACTGGATGATTAATTTATCCATTTATGTTGCTTATAAAACTTCACTTCCCCTCCACTATTCTTCCCTTCCACCCCAACCATTCTCATGAAATAGATTGTTCAAAACCATCCTATTATTTCTTCGTAAGTTCATACTGTAAATTCCTGATGTAGGCACTCATTTCAGTAAAGTTATCCTAAAGTGGTTCTTAGATAGGAATTGATCAAATAGTGGGTGTGATTAAATTATTCTACTTTTTATCTTCATGTGCTATGATGAATGATGTGAAAAATATTTATGCGTGTGTGGGTTGGTGCATGTATGTGACAGAGTGACTGAATAATTATGCTCCTGGTGGATAATTTTCCTAGGTTAAATTATTATTGCCCTACTTTTTGCCAACTAAAATTGTTTAACTTATTTAGCCACAATTAGAGAATTGTTTACAGTCTCCAGCTTTGGGTGTGCTAATACAATGTTTGAAAAAAAAAAAAAAAAAAAAAAAAAAAAAAAAAAAAATAGAATAGTGAGTCTAAATTTTCATTGCCATCAACTAATCTGGGCATTTTCATGGAGAATTGAAAAGTTTCAGAGCATTTGGCCAAGGATGTTATTTTAGAAAATTCAATATCTTTTTTCCCACCAAAGCTTGGTACTTCTGTTAGTGCAGATATAAAACTTTAGAATCTAGCAATATATTAGCAGATAGTATGGAGAGCTTATCTGTTTAATTAACACTTCCTTTTTTCATTTTTCCCCTCAGTTTTCATCTCGTAGCCAAAGCTAGGGTGGGGGAGGTGGAATGTAAAAACAGAAGCCTAATTATGAATTCAGCTAATGGGCTCATTTTGCTCTCCTATGTTTTCTATTTTCTGTTATAAAGGCAAGCTTTAGCTTCAATTTTAATGCTGTTGCTGTTTAGCAATACCATTGAAGATGGTTATTAATAGTATAAACAAATTCATGCTTATTTTTGCTTCATGGTGTTTGTTACAGCGCTGTTCGGCAATAATATTTGGTGAGTCCAGCTTCAAGGTGATTTATAACTACATAATTTTATTATTCACATGGCTATACAAAGCCTATAAATTATAGCTAATTATATAGTCATGGTTTCAAAATTTTCATTGTTTTATTCTAGAATAGTGCACTTGGGGTAGTCAATTCCTCTTTGTTATAAAAAGTTGTTAGCATTTCTGATATAAAAAGTTGTTAGCATTTCTGAAAATGTTTATCTACGTTTCCTGTTTTTTAAGCAACTAGCAAAAAGACCCCAACCAATGTTATATGCTATTATCATTTATTTATTTATTTCAAACACTAGCAGTCTTACCCAACATTGACAAAGATTAGAAAGACATGACCACATGAAGAAGTGTGGCCATATGTGTACCCAGCCCATGTTTAAGAGTTTAACCAAGTTATGTATTTTGGCAGTAAGACTTACACATCCACGGGAAGTGTTGTAAGCAGGTAGCCTTATTTTTTCTGTTAAAAACCAACGTTTGTGTAGGATGTATTTATTTTGAAAAGCAAGTTTCATTTGATGTTGTTCTCTGGTGGTCAAATAGGTACACACAGAAATATACAAACATACCCACATATGTATGAACCAGGAAGAGCCTCAAGACATTGCTAGGTGTGGTCAACATTGACCCAACAAGTAATATTAATAAGTCATTTGATAGAAGATAAAAAAAGTGGAAGAATGAAAAGGATGAAAAAATGAGGGAGAAAGAAAAGAAAAAAAAAGAAGGAAAAGGGTGGGGGGAAGAAGGAAATAGATAAGTAAGAAAGGAAGGAAAATGACAAGAAGGCTGGAAGAAAGGGGAAGAGAGAAAAAAATGTAGGAAACAGGATAAGGAGAGGTGGGATTGTATCCACCAGTTGTAAGTTTGGTATATTCTTATTTATTTTAGTATAACAACTACTGATCTTTGTTTCATGATTGCTATTAGTAGCTAGATGGCTATTGCAATGCTGAGGAAAAAGGGAGTACAGGCTAAGTGATGATACTTGGAGGGAAACCACTTTTTTCTTTGCAACCAGAAGGTGATGAGGAGAGAAGTAGCCTCCCTCTTGATCCATGGACAATTTTGAATTCACAAGCTAAACAATGGTCTGGGCTTAAACAATTTGGTGAAGTTTTCAGAAGGTCATTTTGAATAATAGTCTGAAGGGAACATTTCCCTAACAGCTCCACAAGTTTGAACTTGCTCAAGGAAAATTGCAACAATTGATGGTCAGAAAGGAAAAGAAAAAAAAGAGTGTGCACATCATGAAGATAGGGACTGTTCTGATACTGCCATACCTGTGCACTCACCAGCACACTGATTCTCGCTCTGACTCTAGTGTGCTGCTCAGGAAAGACCTATGTGTCTGGTGCAGGAAACCTAGACACAAAGCTCCATGAATGTGACAACTGGCATCTTATACAAACAATGGATATCTGATAAGCTGTCAAGGTACATGCTATGCATGTCACAGACACTGATATGGGAAACATGATCTCAGCTATTATAGATGCTCCCTTCATATCTACTGGAATATGAATGGACCACGAGAGATGAGAAACTGTGTTCCACTGAGGTATTGAATATCTGCTCTCCTAATAAGTTTAGGTAACATGTGGGAAGAATAACTGGTATTAGTCATGGAATGTGTGGAACAGAGTGACTTGAACTCAGATTTTGTTGAGCAAGGATCAAAATCTATTTCTTTAGAAAATAAGATATAACCACAAATTAATTATTACTAAGTACATGCATAGTGTTTTTTTTTTTTTGGGGTACTTAATAAATTGCTCATGTTACAACTATCATAAACAACTAAATAATTTATGACCAATTGATTTTGTATCCTCATAAGGTTAAATTTTGATGTCACGATTGTTCCCTTCATAGATTTTGAAAAGCTTAAATATATTTTTATCCTCAGAAATGCATACCTTGAACTTGAAAACGTGCGTTTAGACAACAAGATCAACTTTTATTTTGTTAATTAGAGCCAAGGAATACAGATTTCATAATTTTGGGTGTGATTTTTCTTTTACTTTTCTACTAAATATCCAAATAAGTGCTTATGTGATTGTTATTAAAACATGTCATTGAACAAATTGATATATGGAGTGTATTATCACCCAATTTATGCCTTGACAAAAATAACATTTCAATATGTAATCTAGAAGTAAAGCATTCATCATCTTGGATTTAGCTTGCCGTGGAGCCCTACCTCCCTAACTGCAGATAGGCTTACCTGATCATAAACAGATGATATTTGATATTAACAGAGACAATTGTGAAGTAATGATGTCATAGTCTTTTTATCTATACTAAGGAAAATTCCTCCTGTCCTTTTTTCCTGATGTAGTTATAAAATTATTTAAATTGTTTCATATATATTGTAGGGATATATTAGGTGGCTTTTCCCCACCTCTTGGAAAAGAGCATTGAAAGTGGTATATATGTTAGGATGCTCTGTTTAATTTATAGTGTACATAACTTGATGTTTGGATGGGGCAATACATAAATTTTTTTTTTTGTATTTGGTTGGATAAAAAGTACATTGGTATTTTGTGGTTGAACAACCAGCCAGCTTTAAGAATTGATGGTTCAACTAATCTATTGCTTGCCAAAATAATAAATATAGTCAGCATATATCAGATTAGGTGAAATGTTAGACTGTGATTTATGGTATCTTGTTTATAACATTTCATCTCATGGAATCCCCTTTTAACAAGTTTTGGATTCTGGGATCTTAAGTTATTGCTAAAAAATATCCTTGCTGTGGAGTGTGTCTACCCTGACGTTTGTGTTTTATCACTATCATTTTTGGCTTTTTTTACAACGGAAGGGGTATAACCATATCAACATACATAAAGTGTTCACCTGGTGACACTGATTCCGAATATATATGGTTTTGTGGGTTCAACTTCAAGCATAAATTGAGGCTACTCAGACAGACAGACAGACAGACAGACAGACAGACAGACAGACAGACAGACAGACAGACAGACAGACAGACAGACAGACAGACAGACAGACAGACAGACAGACAGACAGACAGACAGACAGACAGACAGACAGACAGACAGACAGACAGACAGACAGACAGACAGACAGACAGACAGACAGACAGACAGACAGACAGACAGACAGACAGACAGACAGACAGACAGACAGACAGACAGACAGACAGACAGACAGACAGACAGACAGACAGACTATTCCCATTTTATGGTATAGATTTAATTATAACCTGGAAACTATACACCTACCAGCTGTAGGGACTAAAATCCTACACAGGGAAGCAAAAGGAACTGGTGGAGAATCTTCTGGGGTCATTCACATCACTTTGTGTGTGTATTTTCATTCTTGACTTTTGTTTATCCAATTTTGCAAAATGGCTGGGGCATGGTATAACAAAAAGTCTGGGGTCTGCTTTTGTTGCTACTGAAAGGTCCATTTTCAATGGGTTTATATGAAGCTGCCCCAACTTTTGTCCATTGTTGGGAGTCCAGGGTCCGTTGAAGATGGTACTGATCTATTAGCTCTTGTAAGGAATCAATGGTGCCATACTGTTTGTCCATTGTATAGAGGTTGTTCCTATTTCTGAGTCTGTTTAGGGAGTTTCACAGTACCTAATTCTACATCCCTAAATCACTGACTCTAAACTCTAAACTCTATTTTATCTAGTTATCTAGTGTAAAAAAATACATGTTATTATCATGGTAAATGATAGAATGAATATTTCCTTTACAATGCTGCAAAGAAACCCCCACATCCTTCCCCCCCCCCAAAAGAGAAAAAAAGAAACTCACTTAAAAATAAAAAAAAATAAAAAAAACAGCAAAAAACTAGTAATGAAAAAAAAGAAGAAACTATTATAAAAAAAAAAAGAGGAAAAAAAATTTAGGGTCCCCCCAAAAAGTAAGGAAATCAGAACAAACCTACCAAAGAAATATTGAAACAAGGTCTGAACACTCAAACAATATGCCTAATTCTACATCCCTATATCATTGACTCCAAAATTTATTTCTTGTAGTGTCAAAAACAATGCTTTTATCATGATTTAACAGAATGAATATTTTATTTTGCAATATTGCAAAGAACCCCTCCCCACGAAGATACTTAAATAATATAGAAAGAAAATGGTGACTTCCTCATCATGCATAATAGGCGTACAAATATATCAAGTTGTAAAGTTCGGAGGCAGTGATTTAGGGATGTAGAATTAGGCACATAATAATTGTGTGCCCATACCTGTTTAAATATATCTTGGGCAGGTCTTTTCTTATTCCAGTACTTCTTGGGGAAACCCCTAATTTTTTTCTACATACTTATAAATTGTTTTTATTACTAGTATATATCTGTATGGGTGTAGTCAATGTGCAGATACTACTAGGACCACACTTTTTTTTTCTTTTCTTCATTTTTAGCCCAGAAGCACATAGGTTAAATGTGGTCCTAATATCTTTCATCCTTGGGATACTATATTGTTCACAAGTTTGCTAAAAGGTATGGGTCAGGAAAAGTTAGGCTATGCCCACTATCTAACATTTCTTTATTTTCATCTCACAAACACCTCTGTTAAGTTCGTTCCTGAAATTTAGTATCATTGTGGTGCTATCATATTAAAAAATTCAAATGTTATAGGTGTGGTTAAGGGGTGGAATAGTAGGACTACACACAGTTTCTTACTCATTCATAATTATTATCTAATAAATATATCTATCAAAATTTGGTTTTTCATATCTTTTATACTTGCAGTATTATTGCATTAATAAGTTTGTTAAAAGGCTATGGGTGTGGTCAAGTGATGGGGATTATAGAATCACACTCATTTTTTGAAGTCGTTTTTCATCATCATCCCATAAACATATCTGTTAAGTTTGGTCCTGATATATTTCATCGTTGCTATGCAATCCATTTACATGTCTGTCAAAAACCTACGGGCTTGATCAAGGGTTGGGGATTACTAAGACCATGCCTATTTTTGAACTCATTCTTAATTTACATCCCACAAATAACACTTAGGTGTGGTCCTGATGATATCTTTCATTGTTGCAATGCTATCACCTTCAAAACTTTGTTCACAACACTTTCTTTGACAAGCAAGCAAACGTAACTGAAAACAATATAAACTTTTATTTTGCAGCTTGTAGCTGGAAGCACCTAAGAATGAAATCCCACAAGCTCCAGTGTATATATGTATAATTGGTGTCGTTTACTATTATCAGCTAATAGGAAATCGTACCTGAAGGGTTCATTTTATGACATTTTATTCTTGTGAGATGACTAGAAATACCAGAAACGGTGAAGATGTTGTCAAGCAGTGGGGAATATTAGGACCACACTCATTTCATTTTTGGACTCCTTCATTTTAAACTTTAATCCCACAAACATGTTTGTGGAGTTTGTTCCTGATATATTTCACTCTTGAGATGCCATCTGGTTCACAAGTTTGTTTACATACAGGCAAGCCAGAAAGCAGATATATTAGAAAAATTAAACTATCCTATTATCACAGCTCGTACAGTAAGTATGAGCTTAGAATTCTAGCTTGGCAGTGCATATTCTTACTACTAAGTGTGTTTACCTGTGTACACAGTATTAATTACAATTAAAATTATTGTTATTTATTCTTCAAATATGTAGGAGTAATTTAAATGAGAAAGTGGGCAGCCACATTTCAGTATGTTTTCACATCTCAAAAGATGTCACTTGTATTGTTTCAGATATTATTAGCTTATAGGAAACCATATACAAGGAATTATTTTATTAAGTTGTTCAGCATTACACCATGGCTCCAAAACATCCTGGCTTGTTTTAAAAAATATACAGGTAATCCTGGATTCTCCACTGTGGCAATCTTAGTATTACATAATGCTTCTAAAACATTCTGACCTTTCTAAAAAAAAAAATCAACAAGAAAGACTGGTTAAAAGGCTACTTATGAATTGCTGTTATTTCAATGGAGCCACAAGGTCTAGAGATTGTGATTTGAGTGGTTTGTATCATGTTTCCTGTTGTTTTGACCTGGGCAATACCGGGCATACTGGGCTGAAAGCTGTTGACATGTGTCTTGGTTTGTGAGTGGTGATTGCAATTATCACAAATGGTCAAATCTGAAGACTTTGCCCGCTTAACAATTTATCTTATTGATTACAAAGATGATGTAACATTCTTTTCAATCTTTAAGAATATCTGACTTTGCCTGCTGAAAGATTTATCTAATTGCTTGCACAGATGATGAAAGGTCCTTTTCAATCTTTAAGAATATCTTATCAGACCATCCACCACTGGATAACAGAGGAAAAATTATCACCAATTGTCATTTTCATCTATTTTCTAGTGTCTAATGCATAATATTCAATAAAATCATAATTGAGTATAAATAGTTGTTTTTGGAATATATACTAGAGCAGACTGCACTAAGACCAGTGGCAAATAATTACTAAACAATTTATTAAAACATAGTACTTAGGCAAGACTCAAAAACAGTTAAATGAGGTTAAAGTTGTGATTTCATTTACAACTTTTTGGTTTGACTTCTATCTAGTAAAACCTGTTAGTTATAACCACAGATTGAAAATCTATTTTATGTCCAAATGTTGTGGATTCCCCACCCCCACTCCTGCCAGACCAGTGTGCCACAGGTAAAAATAAGCTATTTTACTATTTTATCACAAAAAATATTAATTAGAATAGACTTGAGAAGTACACGTCATACATAAAGGGAGGAAGGGGGGAGGGGCATTGCCCCATTTCTATAGTGAATATTATAATGTACCTCTAGTAATTAGTATCCCTTTGAACTTACTGTGTGATCAGATGAGTTAATTTGCAAGCACAACTTCCTTTGAAATGTCCTTTTGAATGGGATCAGATTGCATATTACAACTTGGTGACCACTCATAAATAGAAAAGTTTATTTAATGGCTCTACACACTAGCCCTACCCCTAACAAATTTTCCCAAATGGTTCCAGTGCTCCTGTGAGCAACCCCTTAAAATTTTTAGACGATTGGTCCAAGAAAACTGGGAGGAGATAGCCAATATACATACATACATACAGACAGGGAAAAAAAATTTCAAATTATAATATAGATTAAAAATTTTAAAAAAAATCATCAAAAATGCTATGAAAACGTTTGCATAAAATTCTAGCATAATTATTATTATCCTGTGGATATGTGTTTCATTAATTTTACTCTGCTGGACCAATAAGGATGTCTCAAGTAATACACTTTTGTGTGTCAGTTGTCTATGGCTTAACCACACACATCCAAAGGAGGGTAATAACTAAAATTAGGATTTTTTGGTTACACAAAATGCCATTTTAGGATTAGGTTATGACATTTTTTGAAGTCGAAATGTGCTATTTTTAGGTTAAAAAATTAAAAATGATTGCTGTTATAAACTTTGATCCAGAATGCTTACTATCTCTTCACAGCGTCAGTGTTCAAAGTAAAGATGGCACCCTTGATGGGATGTTATGTGTTGATGTAGGTGTTGCAATACATTTTACATTGGTATGGTAAGGCATTGTTGGCCATGCCCACTTTCATAACCACACCCATTTCTCCTTCCACATGAGTCACTTGGATAATACATCATAATATGAATAAAAATAAGTTAACTTAAAAAAAAGAGGAAATTTTGACTTTCTGTGTCCTTTGTATTATAAAATTCATTTCCAACAGCATTCAGATCCATATTGTTAGTATAGATAATCTTTGTTGATGTGTAATAGCATGAGAAAATTAAATCAGTTGCTGAGTCATGGTGGTTCACAAGTAGTTTTGGTACACCTACTTGAAGAAAATAATCTTTCAGAATGTGGAAGCTAAATTTTATGTCCAATGGTCAGTTTGTGCAGCAGTTACAAATTACAGCTGCAGTTTAAAGCATGGATTAAATTATACGTATTTTGTGTATGGTGAGTGCGAAGGTTATTATTGGCCTAGTTTTGTATCGGAGCTGGAACATTTTGAAAGGGGTGCTCTGGCTTGTATATTCGCCTGGTATAATTAAAAGAGAAATACACCTAGCGACTAATCGTCTGATTAGGCTGACACTAATTTATGTGCACATGTTATGACAATGGATGTGTTTTATGCCCTCAGGCAATGCTGAATGTCTTCAAAATGTGACCATAGGAGGAAACTTGTCCTCCATACCAGCGATGGTCAACACAACTATTGTCCCGACTTGTTTCTCTTGTTTGGACTTCAATAATCTGCCAGTTGACTCACCAACGTTTATGATTAATGAAATATTGGTCACTTTAGATATTGATGTTATTGCAATTGGCCACCAACTGATTGTGAAGAATTTTACAAGTTTACCGTTGCTATTGGATGGAGTTATAAACATGTTCAGTTGTGAGAACGAAAGTAGCATCCCATTTTTTAGAAATCTCACTACACTAAGTAAGAAAGGCTTATTATGTTGCACTGATAACATCTGTATTAACAATTTAGCCATTCTTTATTGTCCTGTTCCCTATCCCTCCCCCTACATACACACACCATCATTGTTGCATACCCCCTTTCTCCTCTCCACCTATCTTCTGCACTCTGCCTGAACAAAGATCCTATTCCACCCGACCTATCCCAATTTAAAGACTTTTATGTTGAAGGCGATGAACTAGACATTACCTGTTCAAACAATAATGTTGCACCATATCTGGGAGGCACTGTTTGGACTGATTCTATGGATAACCCAGTAGGAAATGGGGGTTCATTACAATTTACTGCCAACAGAATTCAGGCTGGTATATACACATGCAATGTGGAATTGCTTGATCCAAGTGCCATGGTTGCCATTCCACCTCGATTCTTCACTCTGGTCGTTCAGTGTAAGTTGTGCAACTAATGTCTGCACTCCACACATTATAAAGGTATCACAACTTTTTTGGACCTCATTGGGTTGAGTTCAAAGTTCATTCGAATTTCTCACAGTCGTGTAATGCAGTGATATAATTACATTACTTAAATCATATTGTTGAACATGCGAAAGTAATGTGACAAGAAACTATGCTAGTATGGGGTCACCCTTGTGGCTAATTTTTTTAAATTTATAGTTTTATACTTATGTCATGTTAATTAGAGTTGAATTCTCGTCAGAATATATTCTCATTTTGTTTGCCCCCCCCCCCCCCAAATCATGCTTTTCATTCATTCACTTTTTTAATGTTCATTCATCACCCATATATTCATGGCACAGCTTCTCCGTGGGTATGGACAGCTAACTCTCACTATAAGACATGTGGTATAAAGTATTAGTTTATACAACTATATGAACAACCAAAAAAAAAAAAAGAGATCGCATCAACTCCAACACCACCAACAGCATTCTATGAATTATGTTTTCCCAACTAACAATTAGATTCCCCTGATGTGGACGCCACCAGTGCCACAGCAGTGAATGGCACCTTGATCTTTGTATGTATCTTTGACGGAATACCTCTTCCCATGTTTGTGTGGAGACACAATGGAGCACTTCTGATCAGCAATAACAACTCAATCATAATCACCACCACCAACAGCACAACATCTGGTGGCACTTCTACATTAGTGTGGCAGAACGCACCTGCCAGTGCAGCTGGGTTATTTGAATGTTCTGCCAGCAACACACTGGGCTTCGACAATAAATTTATAAATGTTCAGATTCAGGGTAAGTTGATTACAGTTTCTTATATTATTTTGTTTATATGCACTAGAGAAAAACCCACCCTATGGGCGTTTTTTCAAATCAGCCCTGGCATCCTGTATAAAAAAACTTGTTTAGTTTGCTTAATGCGACATGTAGGGATTATTGACACTAATATAATTAATAAAACAAGCATGATGCAATTAATTATCACTTTTGAGAAAGTTACATTCAATCATGGCAGTGAAAACAATTTCCAGTTGGTGTGACTAACTAACAAACCACTCTCACAGTATAATAATATTTTTCTGTTTGTGTGAAAATCTCATGCTAGATTTCATTTAAGTTGGTCATTAGTTATAGTCTTCCATGTCACCAAACCTCACCCATAGCCACCCAATCTGAACAAAAGTTTTGCGAGGAGATGCAGTGAGGTGCTATAATCAATACCTGAAAGTTTTGTGAATATCCCTTCAGAGGTTTGGAAGGAGTTAAAGTCTGGACATACAGACAGACAGGTGACAGATGGACAGACAGGCAGATAGATAGATAGATGGATAGGTAGACTGACAGAGAGAAAAGTCATGAATTATACTAGGATTATGTGTATGATTCAAAGTGGTTTATTCCATGTGTGTGTGTGTGTGTGTGTGTGTGTGTGTGTGTGTGTGTGTGTGTGTGTGTGTGTGTGTGTGTGTGTGTGTGTGTGTGTGTGTGTGTGTGTGTGTGTGTGTGTGTGTGTGTGTGTGTGTGTGTGTGTGTGTGTGTGTGTGTGTGTGTGTGTGTGTGTGTGTGTGTGTGTGTGCGTGCGTGCGTGTGTGCGTGTGTGCGTGCGTGCGTGCGTGCGTGCATGCATGCGTGTGTATGCATGTGTGCATGTTTTCAAGCAGTAGGTATGCGTTTGCAAGAAAGTCTTCTTTCCAAAATAATCTTGTAGAAAATTTTAATTTTTTTTTTTAGACAGGAAAATGTGCAAAATGAGAAATTTCAGGAAAAGCTATTTGAAATAAGTGTAGCAATGCACAGGTACTCCATTCTCATGCCTGCTTGCTTTCCTCAGTTCCATTCATTTATATTTTATCTTTCTCATCAATCATTCTGATAGCTGGAGCTATAAAATTTTAGCAAGACAGCTATAAATTTGCCGAAAATATGGACAAGTTGCTTTTTATAGTGTCTTCCTATTTCATTTTCAACATTGAATTTGCTTAGTGTGCAGCAGAATAGAGATTCCAGCAGATGTTAGAGAAAGGATTTTTCTAATCTTGCCATATGAAGAAGGTGTCTGGGTTCATGAAACTTGTTCTTACAGAATGTAATTAGCTAATTGGGTGCATTAAATGCACAAGAATAGTGTGTCTTTTTAATATTTAGGAAGAACAAGTCAAGATCTCTCTTTGGCCCAGCTTAGACCCAAAGGGTACTCTATCCAGCATATTAACTATAAAATTGGCACGCACTACCCTTTAGGCCAATCTCGAGCTTTGCTCTGTCTGACTACCTAACTCCTAAATATCCTTCCCCCTTGACAGCTCTGCATTCCATTTTAGCGTGTACTCTCTCAGTGTGTCTAATAATGGCCCTTCTCTTCCCATAATTTTCCTAACAGCCCCCATTAAAATAGAACATTTTATTTTATTAGGATGTAATTTGAATGTTAATTGCAGAGTATATCATATGTGAACCATATATATATATATATATATATATATATATATATATATATATATATATATATATATATATATATATATATATATATAGATATATATGTATATATATATATATAAAAGGGACCAAAAAATTAAGCAAAAAAGTTACTTATATATATATATATATATATTTGAACTGAATTGACCTGACCTGATAAAATGATTGTACTTCTAACCCTTTTCACTGGTTACACTCCTGCTGGAATACGTTATAATCGATTTTTTTTGGATGTGGGGAGGGTGCAAAATTCACTGCAAAGCATTAATCATTACCTCTCATGCTCTTCCATATATTGGTGATCAGCTCATAAAATTAACATGTTTGCAGCCTCAGATTAATGCAGTCAAGAAATCATATGATGACCAGTACCTCCTCCAACCGTGTGCAATCAATTCCACTCCCAAGATACTAGGGGTTTTTTTTGTTGAGTAATGTAGTGATAAAACGTAATCATCACAAGAAAATTACTTATGGAAAGGATGTCTGGCTTGTATATTTGCCTGGTATAATTAAAGGAGAAATACACCTAGCGACTAATCATCTGATTAGACTGACACTTATTCATGTGCATGTTATGACAATGGATATGTTTTATGCCCTCAGGCAATGCTGAATGTCTTCAAAATGTGTCAATAGGTGGAATCTTGTTATTCATACCAGCGATGGTCAACACAACTATTGTCCCGACTTGTTTCTCTTGTTTGGACTTCAATAATCTGCCAGTTGAATCGCCGATCTTTATGATTAATGGAATATTAGTCACTTTAGATATTGATGTTATGATAATTGGCCACCAACTAATTGTGGAGAATTTTACAAGTTTACCGTTGCTATTGGATGGAGTTATAAACATGTTCAGTTGTGAGAATGGAAGTAGCATTCCATTTTTTAGAAATCTCACTACACTAAGTAAGAAAGGCTTATTATGTTGCACTGATAACATCTGTATTAACAATTTAGCCATTCTTTATCGTCCCGTTCCCTTATCCCTCCCCCTACATACACACACCATCATTGTTGCATACCCCCTTTCTCCTCTCCACCTATCTTCTGCACTCTGCCTGAACAAAGATCCTATTCCACCCGACCTATCCCAATTTAAAGACTTTTATGTTGAAGGCGATGAACTAGACATTACCTGTTCAAACAATAATGTTGCACCATATCTGGGAGGCACTGTTTGGACTGATTCTATGGATAACCCAGTAGGAAATGGGGGTTCATTACAATTTACTGCCAACAGAATTCAGGCTGGTATATACACATGCAATGTGGAATTGCTTGATCCAAGTGCCATGGTTGCCATTCCACCTCGATTCTTCACTCTGGTCGTTCAGTGTAAGTTGTGCAACTAATGTCTGCACTCCACACATTATAAAGGTATCACAACTTTTTTGGACCTCATTGGGTTGAGTTCAAAGTTCATTCGAATTTCTCACAGTCGTGTAATGCAGTGATATAATTACATTACTTAAATCATATTGTTGAACATGCGAAAGTAATGTGACAAGAACCTATACTAGTATGGGGTCACCTTTGCGGCTTATTGTTTAAATTTATATTTTTATACTTATGTCATGTTAATTAGAGTTGAATTCTCGTCAGAATATATTTTCATTTGTTTGCCCCCCCCCCCCCAAATCATGCTTTTCATTCATTCACTTTTTTTTCAATGTTCATTCATTACCCATATATTTATGGCTCAGCTACTCCGTGGGTATGGACAACTAATCTATATATATATATGTATATATATATATATTAGAAGACCTATGTAACTATGTAACTGACTATGTAACTATGTTGGTCCGTTTCTCAAAATCCCTCTGTTAGATTTTGACCAAACTTTTAGGGATGAAGGAGACCCACCCTGAGATGATTTTATGCCAGGTGGCATGTCTGGGAAAAAACAGAATTTGATCGGTCGGTCGGTCGGTCGGTCGGTCGGTCGGTCGGTCGGTCGGTCGGTCGGTCGGTCGGTCGGTCGGTCGGTCGGTCGGTCGGTCGGTCGGTTGGTCGGTCTGTTGGTCTGTCGGTTTGTCTGTCTGTCTGTTGGTCTGTCTCTCGGTCTGTCTGTATGTTTGTACCATCATTCCGGCCAAATCGGTACATGGATTTCTCTGAAACTCGGCATGATGATAGGTTTTGACCCAACTTAAAACATGGGCTAAAAATTTCGCAAAATGGTTACCATGGTAATGGGAAAAAGTCAAAAATGGTAGAATTTTAGCCTATATTGGCCGGGCAATGCTGGATATATGCTGCTAGTTCTCTCTATAGGACATGTGGTGTAAAATATAATAGTCTATACAGCAGCCATAGTATTAGAAAATGATAAAAAATTTGATATCAAATTAAATCAGAATAATCATTAAAAGGTGATTAAAAATCATCAAATGATCAATTTCATATATTTTTTCAAATCAAATCAAATCAAAATCTAATCAATTTTATTAAGCAATTACGGGTACAGGAAATCATGTTATTGGTAGCTCTATTACATGTTTAACATAAAAAGCAGTTTCTTTTCAAAATTCTCATCCTTAAGACAATGTTTTATGGCCTCCAGGTTTTCATGATCTTACAGTTGCTTCAGCTAAGAGAAAGATCGATTTTGTAGATCTCTAGGATATCATCCACACTCTTGAACAAAAAAGCCAAAATTTGGCATATAGTCTCTAAGTAACCGGGTGAGTGTCAAAAATCAAATGTGTGTGATAATGGGTGTGGTTTTAACATAGCCACACTCACAGGTAATTGTTTCGGCTACCAAAAGCCAATTAAAGGATTGATTAGGCTGAAAATTTGTGGTCTCCATGTACTTGGGTGAGTATTATTAACAACATATGGGTGTGGTTTGTTCATAGCCACACACAGGAATTGTTTTGCTATCAAAAGTAAATTAAAGGACAAACCAAGCTGAAATTTAGCATGTGGTTTACAAGGAACCGATGGGCATTATTTAGCATATGTGTATGTGGCAAAGGGTGTGGTTTAGTCATGGCCACACACACAGTAAGTAGTTTTGCTATCAAAAGCCAATCAAAGGACCAACAATGTTGAGATTTGGCATATTTCCAAAGATCAGGGTGGGTGTTATTAAGCATGTGAGGGTGTGGTTTGGTTATGGTCACACCCATAGGAAGTTAGACATATGGATTCCAAGTAATTGGTGAAGCGTTAATGACCACATGTGAGGGTGGTAAAGGGTGTGGTTTATTCATAGCCACACACACACAAAAGCTGTTTTGGCTTTAAAAGGCTAATTAAAGGATTAACCAGACTAAAATTTTGCATAACCACATGTAGGTATGGCAATGGGTGTGGTTTTGTCAAAGCAACATTTAGAGGTAGTTATTTTTTCTACTGAACCTAATTGAAGGACCGAACAGGCTGGTAATTGGCATGTTTTCTTTAAGTAACTGTTGAACATCATTAACCATACATGGGTGTGTCAATGGGTTTGGTTTGGGATAGCCACACCCACAAGAAGTTGATTTAGCTGCCAAAAGCGAATTAAAGGGCCTATCAGGCCGAAATTTAGCATGTGGTCTGCAAGTAACTGTGTGAGTGGTATTAACCATATGTGGGTGTGTCTGTGGATGTGGTTTTATGGAAGCCACACCCACATGAAGTTCTTTGTGTGCCAAAAATTAATTTAGGACCAATCAGGCAGAAATTTGAGTGGCTTCTATAATTTTTGGTTATCATTGGCCGAGCAACGACGGGTATAGGCTGATAATATATATATATATATATATATATATATATATATATATACTAGCAGCCTATACCCTGTGTTGCCCAGGATGTAATGGTATGCCCACAGGGAAAAGTGTGTCCTAGTGCTACCAACCAATTTTCCTACAAGATACAAGTTGTATTGGCATGCTTCTGGTCTCTAAATCCCTGAATTTGACTCAAAAGTACCATAAATAGATTGCATCATTTTTGGCAGTTTTGACCTTGCAAGCCAATTGGGAGAGATACTGTAAGATGATCCAATTTTCTTCTTGCTAAAAACCATCCACTGTGTGTTATGTAACTATCCTGAAGTATGGGTTATAATTTAGTGGTGGATTGATACCTGGGAGGTTAGAGAGAAGGTTTGGGAGGGAGTTGGGGGGGGGGGGGGGGGTTGGGGAGGGAGGTGGGTGAGAGTTGGGGAGGGGGTTGGGCAGAAGATTAAGGAGGGGGTTGGGAGGGGGTTGGGGAGGAGGAAGGGGAGGGAGTTGTAGAGGAGGTTAGGTAGGGGTTAGGAAGGGAGGTGGGTGGGGGTTAGGGACAGTGTTGGGAAAGGGTTGGGAAGGTAGGTAGGTGGGGTTGGGTAGGTAGGTGGGGTTGGGTAGGTAGGTGGGGTGGGGATATGTTCACCAACAATCTAATAATAAGATATCTAGTTTCTATTATAATATTTGATCTAATACATATAGCTACTCTATGATGATATCAATTTGATAGTGAAAAGTTAGCTAAGTAAACCAAGACAGAAAATTGCAGTTTCCATTCCCAATTCACAGGGCAATGACTTGGTTGTAATATAAAAGTAAGAACCAAGAGGGAAAATGTTTAAAAAATCAGATAAAACTTTAACAAAATTGAAGTAGCAACCTAAGGTAATCCATGAAATCTGTGCTGCTTCTCTCAGCAGTGATACACATATAATGAACTTACAGCACAATTTTTCTCTTCTATTTCACCACAGATGTTGGTTTCTGTGACTATGATGACACAGTATTCAATGGTGAGAGTTTCTCTTGGCCAGAGACAGAGACTGGACTTGTTGCTAACCTTTCATGTCCCTTATCCTCTAATGTGATGACCAGAGAGTGTGGCCTTGACAGAGTGTGGCTAGAACCGAACACTTCACTCTGTGGGAATACTGCAGAAAATATCATCAATGAAGTCCTTAACGGAACTGTAAGAGAGAAAACAAGAGCTAGGGCTAGGGACAGCCAATGTCAACATAAAACATTATAGAAGCCACTCAGATTTCGGTTTGGTTAACCCTTTAATTAGCTTTTGGCAGCCAAAACTACTTTCTATGGGTGTGGCTGATACCAAACCACACATTGCCACATCCACATGTTAATAATGTTCATCCATTTATTAGGCCCTCATATGCCCAATTTCAGCCTAATTTGTTCATATATGAGTTTTTGGCTGGCATAATGATGTCCTATGGGTGTGGCAATAACCAAACCACACCCATTGACACATGCAGATGTGATTAGTAATGTCACCCCGTTGCTTGGAAGTCTCATTCCAAATTTAATCTGGTTGGTCATTTTAATTAGCTTTTAATAGCCAAAACAATTTCTAGTGGGTGTGGCTAAGGACAGACCACACCCATATCTACTTAATAATGCTTTCCCTGATACTTGGAAACCACACACCAAAATTTGATTCTACTGGTCATTTCAGCCAAAATAACTTTTTGTGGGTGTGGCTATGACAAAATCACACCCATTGCCATGCTTACATGTTTTAATAATGCTCACTCGGGTTCTTGGAGAGTACATGCCGAATTTCAGCCCTTTTAGTCCATAGGTGGATGTAAAATTTGATGCAACATGCCTGAATATGTGTTTGTGTGGAATATTGTATTCGACTCTCATGGGAAAATATTTCTTTTCATAGTTTAACATTAATTCGAAATACATGTTCCACAATTGTTGAGAATCCTTATAAGAGGGCTTTTCAAGCATACACCCATACTTAAATCATTGTGCATACCTGTTGATCCTGGTATTTCTACTCCATAATCATAATCAGCTGTTTATTCTCCAGCAAGGGTAAGGTTACAAATGGTCTGCATCAGGTTAGACATATTAGTTACACAGTCAGCCGGAGAGAGAGAGAGACAGAGATGCAGATAGACAGATAGGCAGGCAAAAGGACAGACAGGCAGATCAACTGACAGAGATAAAATGTGAGTTTAATATTTGAATTAATATAACAATACACTTTCAACAATCTTCGGAGTTATAGTGAGTAGTCAGAACCAAATGCATCTAAACTATTTATAAGCCATTTTATTTGCACTCCTGTTTTGATGCCAACCATTCTGAAATACAGCAGGAAATCTGTTATCCGAACCAGTTGGGACCAGAGGGGTTCGGATAACTGAAATGTTCAGATAACTGAGTTAATGCTCCAATTGACACAATTTTGTGATGTATTGCAGGCTAATTCCTCCCTGTTAATTAAAATTATTCTGGAAGGACTGTAGCTTGTCTTCATTCTTAATAATATTGTGGACTGTTGATTTCTCAGGTTGTACTGGGTAGCTACACTAGCTAAAGTTCTCCCATACTCACCAAATTGTAATTTTTAGCTCCTTGAACCTCATGAAGAAAACAGCTGCAGTGTTCCTTGATTGGTCAGTTGGTTTAGTGCCCATTTAATAATGGTTGCTCTTTTTTTGTTCTGACCTGCTTGCATTGTTGTAGGTGTGGTCTCAAGTGGTGTTCAGCTAACTGATATGCTCGGATACCTAATTTCCTACTGTAGTTGATTTCTAAATATGTGTATATCTAAACATGCATATATATATTTATGCAAGCAGAGATACCCATCATTGCCTGGATAAAATGCATACTGACAGGAAGAGGTATGGCCAAGTGTGATCCAGCCCATGTCCAAGGGGTTGAGTACTATCCCCCCCCCCAAGCCTGGCATTTTTAAAGCCCATATAATGAGATATAGAAAGGTGGGACTCAGACCATGTCTGCTCTCAGAATTATGATGTTGTGCATGCCAAGTTTTAGTTTTCTAAGTCAAATCTTTGTGTAGAGTACCATATTTGGCATTTTTGCTTCACATGCCCACAAGAAGTGGGGTGGCCAGATGGCCCACATTTTGGGGGGGGATATAACTATCTGTGGTATAGAATGTATCTACGCTGAAGAGTGAGTTTCGTTAGGTATCATGCTTTAGCAAGAAAGTGGATACAGACAAATGTCCATATCTATGTACATACATTGAACAATTTTTTGCTAGATATGCCTAAATGAAGAGGTGTGGCCAAGTAGGACCCAGCCATGTTGCTCCCAGAATCATGTGCTAGCATGGCAACTTCAAACATGCAAGTCCAAGGAGGGTATTATCAAAGTACCATTTTGGGCATTTATAAAATGGCACAGCCACAGGAAGAAGTGTGGCATGGAGCCAAAAAGGGGCCATGTACCGTCCTTGATATAGGATGTATCTATCCTGGATAGTGAGCCTTACTTAGTTTGGTACTTTGACAGTGAAGTGGATACATGTAATTATCCATACATACAACATATCCACACATGTTCTAACCAGGAAAAGGTGTGGCAGAGTGTAGTCAGAATCTTCTCAATAAGACCTTTTATCAGATATTTAATAGAAAAAGAAGGAAGAAGAGAAAAAAATGAGAGGAAAAGAAGGAAGGAAAATAGGGAAGCTATTAAAGGGTGGAGTGTGAAAGGGGAAATAACAGCCCAGTCCTAGGACGAATCACCAAGTTTCAGCTTGGGGAACCTGTTCTAAAATGAAAGTCCTATTTTCCCAACCAGAGATGCTACCTTGGAATAAAGAAAAAAAATTAATCTTTTTTTTTGTGAATCATCAAGCCAGGGACCCCAGGATCATGACTGTGAGGTTACATCAGTCAAAATCTGTTTAGCCATTGTACGAGTCAGAATGTTACATGGTTTGCCATTATTAGAAATACTATCAGTATATCTTGACAAGCTTGAGAAAACAGATAATCAAAGGAGGAAGGGTGTAACTAGCTTGCTACAAATGTATATAGCTATATCATATTCTATACAAATGTCAATTCTGATAGGCAGAAAGTGATAATAAAATGCCCCCCTTTTGTTTCTATAGTGCATGGTACAATTTTCATCGTTCACTATCCACTAGTTTCAGATATTAAGTATGTGGTTTCTATATAATATTCATGGTATGCAGTTCACCATACTCTACCTCTGAATATTTCAGTATAGGTTACTCTAATCCAGAATATTGTCATAGTTTATTTAATAATTCTTTCAGGTAACATTGGAGACTTTTGAAATGCAACTAGGTGGTGTTGAACTTGCCCTTGCCATAACTGAAGAAGATCCAGAGCAGCAGACACCTATGGTGCTGATAAGTGTGGCCACATACTTTACTGATCTCTCTCTTTTGATCATGGACAATGGAACTAATGCCAACATCTCAGTATCAGTAAGTTAACTACATGATGATATTATAAGTATGTGTGTAACTGTGGATAGAAGTTATGTACATGCAAACTTAAAGAGGTATCAGACCTATGCATGTACATATTTACAATGGATCTATTAATTGTCTGCCATTCTTTTACCTGGTTGGCTGTTAAAAATATTGATGATGATTAGTTGAGCATGTATTTATGACCAATGAAATAGCATGACTTACTGTGTAGAAGCAGTATAGCCAATGGCATTGCTACAACACTAGAAACATTTCTAAACTTGAATAATGTGCATGGATATGTAAGTACTTTCTACAAATCTTATTGCTCATGGACTATCAATGTTGAACCAGATCTTAATGATTTATTTCTATACAGGTGGTAGTGGGATTAGTGAGGAGTATAGATTCACTTCTGCAATGGGAACCTACTATGTTAGTGGAAACTGGTGATTCATCCAGGTTTGTTCCTATTCAAACAGTTACCTAAATAAAGTAACATAGTCATTATTCTGTTGTTTATATAGAGCTTTTTTGTTGTAATATGTATTTTTGCAATATATATACATATATCCATATATATATATATTATAAGTTTCTTTTTATGCAGAATTATCGAATCCTTGGAATTTCTGGTTTCTGAATTTGCTCAAGATTTGTTAATGAATGAAACCATTATGGAACAAAGCATAACCCTTGTGGCAGAAAGTGTAAATATATTTACTAATTTTCTACCACACTATTTTCAATCTGTACTTTGCAATTTTTTTTTGGTGCAGGTTCCCGTTAATACGTTGCAATCAATTGGTCGGACAGTTTCTTTCAATGATATTGGTAAATTGCACTTTCTTATTAAAAGCGTGGCCATGAAAAAGTAGCTGTAACTGAAGGCAAAATACTTTCTCTAACACAATTTTACAGAGAAACTGAAAGCTCTTGCTTTACCTTTATCATTCAAAATAGTTTCAGTTGGCAATAAGGGGTATCTGCTAACTGCTATTTTCACTGCACTACATAATAATCTCATGAATTAAGGATTATATTAATTTATATGTACATGCAGGAGTTCCTAGTAATGGCAGTACTCCAGAGGATGGAAATTTTGAGGCCTCAATAATGCTGCCTCCAAGTCTCTTTTCTAACATCAGTGGCAGAGATGGAGTTGGTGTTTTCTTTGCGCACTACAGGGAAACTAATCTCTTTCCTATCAGGGAAATAGAGAGCACAGTAGAAGCTGATGCTGTTGTTAACACCACAGTGGGCTCCTCCATTGCTTCTGTGACTGTGGGGCCTGGACTTATCTTCAGGAATCTTGATCCACCAATAGAGATAAACCTGGTGATCTCTGAGATGAATGATAGTGTAAGTAGACCCTCCATGTTTTATTTCACTTATATGGTAGCGATTTACTCTCACAAGAACTCTCTACATGATTCAACTTGTATATATTTAATTATAATTTAAAGAAGCTTTGTAGTGTGGCTTAAATATATATTTCAAGAATCCCCCTTCCCCCCCCCCCCCCCCCCCCACCCTCCTATATAAGCAATGTTGGAATTGATAGCAACAGTATGTCTTCCATTTTTATGACAGCAGATTATTCGTGAAGGATCTCAAGTGTGTGTTTCCTGGGACTTCAGTGCAGCAGGAAACCGTGGCAACTGGACCACTGAAGGCTGTAACACGATTGTAAACGAGAGTGGTAGGCTAGTTACCTGTGTGTGCAACCATCTCACCAACTTCGCAGTTCTCGTTGTAAGTGAAAATGTTTTGAAATAGAAATACAACAGCAGTACCATACATGCATGCAGCATCAACTCAATGTTGAATACTCGTTATTTGTTCTGTTCTTTCTGCATAAAAATATCCCTTGTGTGATTACTCCATTTATTTGTTCTGTTCTTTCTGCATGAAAATATCCCTTGTGTGATTATTAAAGGTATCATGTCTGTATCATCACTCTAAGTCTCAAGTCATATGTCTATATGATTACTCTAAGTTACACGTCTGGATTGTTACTCTAAGTCACATGCCTGTTTCATTATTGTAGCTAAATTACTTGTTGGAAACATTGCTCTAATTGATCACATGTGTGTCATCAATGTAAGTTACATTCTGGATCACCATGCCCAATTTCCCCTTCTTTTCTACTTTATTGCTGATGCTTTTGGTTTTCATAAGTAAAGTGTATTACAAGGATTAGCAAAAAAAAACAAAAAAAACCACCCTAAGGGGAAGAGTTTTGCTAGTTGCTGGGGAAAATTTTGCTAGTTTCTTAGCCCCTGCCCCCTTCCCCCAAAAATCAAAGACCCCACAAAAAAAATCCCCCTCCCCCAAAAAATTGTTAGGGGGATACACCCTCCCCCTTCTGCCCACCCCCCCACCCCCCACCCCCCCCCCAAAAAAAAAACAGATTAAGGGGTGTGTGGGGCAATGGCCTTTTTTTTTAAAGCGGTTTACCAGATATCGAATGAATGCCTACTAAATTTGTTGGGGCTCCCCCAAATAACCTGTGGGAGTTAGGGCTGTAATAGCCATAAAAGCTCTTCATAGAGTTTATACTTCATTCAAATGTAGCCGTTTACATGCTCCCCTGAAAGTTTCAAGTCAATAGGACCAAAAGTATAGATGTTAGCACACATGTGGAATGAAGACAATGTTGTGGTTAATACCTATCAACAACAACAGCAAACAAAAATTTTGACTTCATAAGGGTATAGAAAATTGCCTGCCTTCACTCTGAAATGAGATTTGACAGTTGTTGACCAAACAGCTGAAATAATTTGAATAAAACTTAGCAGATATGAACTGTCAGTGTGGAGGTGGTTTAGGGCTGTATCACACCTGGCCACACCTGGCCACACCTGGCCACACCTGGCCACACCTGGCCACACCTCTTCACATGAGCGACAACGATCCAAAATAAGTTCAAAAATGATTTTTTTTTGTCACCAGCCCCCCCTCCAAGGAGGTAGTTTAGTACTTGGTTTAATGATTGAATATCAATGACAATAGCAAACATTAGATACTTGGTTTAATGATTGAGTAACAATGACAATTGCAAAAAATTGAACTAATTAATAACAACAATGACAAAAGTGAGAACCTTACTAAAGCTTCCGGCACATGTTAGATTCAGTTGTCTGGGTAAAGTATCACCAGCTCTAAGTATTTGTGTGGTTTGGTAAGGTCTCAACAGTTCATAATAGCTTCCACTGCAGTGGTCGAGACTAATTCAAGGTTGTGCTATTAAACCATCCCAGTCATCATGCAAAATTTGGTGGAGATGTTTGCCGTGGTTTCGGAAAGAACCTGGTCTTGATAGAAAAAAAAGAAAAAAGGTTTAGGTTGTGGAAGTCTGGTAAATACATATACATGCACACATGCTTATCTAGCATAAAATTGTCAACAGATAATAATGTAAGAATAAAATTTGTATTCACTACCTCACGTTACAGCATATTTAGGCCTATGGATCAATGTGTTTTAAAAATGATATGTTTTTAAATGCAATTATCAAGAGTTTCATCATTAATTGTTGTTTATCTTGATACTAACTTATTCGACAAGATAGCTACAATCATTCTTTAGTTTACCTGAAACAATATAGGTGTTTGTCTGAATGTATCAGCACACATGAATAGCTGTCAGAGCAGTAGCAAGGGAACTGCCACAGATGTGCAGGAAATAAATGGCTAAGACATCAACACGTTCAAGCATTACCCTGGTTGGTTAAAGTAATAAAAGAGGGGGAAGTACAGATTGATGCTACCATAAATTAAGATAAAGAGCCTTCAACACTTCAAGAAAAACCACATTCTGTAGTATTAAAAGAGAAAGATACCACATTAAGTAAACACACAGATAATTGATTACATATATATGTAAAGGAAACAGTATAATGCAATCCTAATGCATGGAGTAAAAATCTGTCCAATGGGCATGTCACCATTCAGGGGCGTAGCCAGGATTTTGAAAAAGGGGGGGGGGGGGGCAAATAATCATGACTATATATATCCATAATTATGTTAAAGGTTTTGCAATGGATGAATGAATTTTGATGAAATTTTGCAGACATTATCCTTGTGTGGTGGGGTAGTTGATGACAATTTATTTCAATTTTTGATACCATGAGTGACCTTCCTGGTGGGAGGGGGGGGGGGGGGGGAAAGGGGGTGGTCTTTCAAATTTTCAGTACAAAAAAACAAGTTTGAAAACAATGGAAAAAAACATCAAAGCACTGGATTCTCCAGCTGGAGGAGGTTTGTACATTCATAATCTGGTTATCAGGGAAGCTTGGAACACAATATGTGCACACATTCCAGCAACTGAAACATGCTTACTAAATTTTGTAAATAAAAGGTGAAGAAGTATTTATATGAATTTATCCTATCCTAGTGATAGCATCTCATCATTATTTACAAGAAAGATGGTCAAGTAAAGGCCTGTCCACACTACACAAAAACTAATGCCAATTAATTGATTGAATCCCTGAAAAAAAAAATTTATACCCAATTCAAATTAATTCTTAATTGGAATCCTAGCATCCACACTGGCACTACTTTAACCCATGCTAGCAAAAATTATCCTAAACACCTGCTTTATCTTTAAAATAATTTATGGGAGAGTGTTAATTCTCAGACTTCAATAATTTATTCACTGCTTAACTTTCTATTCAAAATTAATTTTCTTACCCTTTCATCTTTCAGTACCACTGCTACCCCTAATAGGTCTTATCAAACTTAACAAACCACACTTAAGCCCTTATAGATTGATTTATTTCTAATAGTACCAGTCTTGACTATGAGCATCAAAATAGAAGGTATCTATCTCACACCCATCCACACCCACAACACACATTTTAAAAATTTTATTTTAATTTTTTGATTGATACTATTCTCTATTCAATTTACAAAACCTTTTTTTTCTTTTAATTAAAAAAAAAATTTTTAATGGGTAAATGGTGTGATAAGATAAAGGAAAACAACTGAAGAGGTGGCAGCATCTGTGGTAGTTGTTACTGGTTGGTTATTTGCATTTACAAAGGAAACATTTTTTAGAAGAACCTGCAGGGGACTCTATCCTGCTCTTTGTGGACATTCTGTTAACACCAAACACTGATAAGTAATGTGGTGGCCTCAAACACTGATAAGCAATCAAGAAGTACTGCAAGCTTTCCATAAACTATTTATTTTTTCAGCTGCAACCTGATCAAACTACCTAACCAGGTGGGTCTGAGGTAGTGCAAATTCAGTGTGGACCAATTCAAATTGATTCAAATTAATTTGCATTCAAAGTGTATTGTGGACAGGCCTTAAGATTGGTGGCTTGACATTCTATCCACAGCAGTGGAGTGTCTGGGGCATCCATTGATTACTTTTCTGAAACCCCCCCCCCAAAAAAAATCCTGAAAAAATGGGGGGGCAAATGCCCCTTCCCCCCCCCCCCCTGGCTACGCCACTTCCATTATTATGCATGATAAGTTGCACCGAGTACTCCAAAGTGTTAGTAACTTCAAAGTTGTAACATAGATGTGATCCCACTTCTCCACAAGATTAAAAAAATCATAATCATTAGAGTATCAAAATCTAGAAATCTGCTAGGTCAATTTTTACAACTATCTATTGGGGCACAGTTGTCCATGTCATCTTAATTACTACATACTAGAAGACATGCAGCATAAACCTCAGTGATGCTTCACTCCTTTGAGTTATGATATATTAGTTTTTCTTAAATATGTAACTACTCATGAACTTATACTTGTAAGTCACTATGATGCTGGTCATCTGTGCCACATAAATGTGCCTATATGATTCTGCCTGTCTACCATTCATTATCAAGTCTGCTGCCAGGGGTTCCAACAAAGTAAGCCCAAACAATAACATTTTGAGTTGATCGGATGGAGACATTTACTTTTTTTTTATACTTGCAATGATTTGTCTTTCATTCTTACCTATATTAATTAATATTCATTTGTGCATGCCATTCAGGATATTTGCTCCAGAGTTAATCCAGAAGGCTGCATGAACAATGCAGCACTCGACACTGCTCTCTCTACCATCACTTACATCGGAGCGACCTTGTCTCTGGTTGGCTTGGTTATTACTGTCATCACCTTGCTGTTCTTCAAGTGAGTATATTTGCATACTAGCAGACATATGCGGACTTGCCGGGATATAATGATATGACAAACAGAAGTATGTACTTATGTGGTTACACGATGCCTATCTTATAATTAATTTTAAATATAAATATTTTAACCACAATTAAATAACCCACTTACCATGATATTTTAGTTGCAAAAAAAAAACAACATCAACACACCCACAATTATGAAATCGGTATTTCTTGACTTCTAGTTACAAAAAAAAAAGGGTTAATTTTAGTGTCAAAATGCATATTTTCAAGGTCAAGGAATTCATTCTCTCCCTCCCTCTCTACCTATCTATCTATGTATATAATTAAATAATTAGTGATTAATTGACAACTTGAACATTCCCCTCCCCATAGATTTCCCAAACCAACATAATAGAATCTTTATTATAGATTCTGGCGATTTAATATTGTTAGCCTGCATGGAGGTTGAAGTTCATCTCTTGTCATATTTAATATAAGTACAACATTCATGAGAAACATAATTGTCATTTAATGTGCCAGAATTATCTCTGTAATGTGAATCAAGTGCCATTATTTTTTTAAAGTTTCTTTGTTTGTGCTCATTTGTTTTTTTATTTTAATTTTAAAGAAGGTAGATGATGAAAGGTCTAAAAAGTTGCAGCAGCAAGCTTAGCTAAGACATAGGTACTGCATGGCCATTAAGGGGTAGCAAAGAGAAGGAAGAAAAGGAAGAGAAGGAAGAGAAGGAAGAGAAGGAAGAGAAGGAAGAAAAGGAAGAGAAGGAAGAGAAGGAAGAGAAGGAAGAGAAGGAAGAGAAGGAAGAGAAGGAAACAGTTGAAAGGAGAGCAAGTAAAAAAAAAAAATGTAAAGGAAAAGAAAAAATTAGAGGAAAAATAAGAAAAAATTAATAAATAAAAGAAAATTAGAACAAGACATTATTGTCAGATGATGACTCAGGTTTAATTATTACTACAATCAAAAATACCAGGTCAGGTCAATTCTATTCAATTGTACTTCATTATTGTGATGGAAACTTTTTTTAAAAATGATATTGGGCATAGATCTGCTGCTTTTCTAGTGAATGATTTAGTCTAAATGCTTGGCTGAAATATACTATGCTAAATCAATATTTACTTAATTTTTTTAACTAGTACCCAAAAGTACTCATTATCAGTGGTAGATCCAGGAAAAAAAAAGGGGGGGGGGGGGGAATGGGGCAATTTAGCAAGTTCGCTAACCACATTTCTCCCAAAGTAAAAAATTAACATGCAGATCCCAGAAAGCACAAAAGCAGATAACTAATTTTACAGCTACAGAATTTCTACAACCACTACTAACCAGATAGACAACTTTTCAGAAAGACTGTGATGAGGTAGTAGAAACATAGCATTTTCAAGGAAAGGAAACCTCAGCCATCACTCTAAAAATTGGAGAGAACTGGTTAAATGATAGTTGCTTGCAGTGGATGACTTGAAAATAAAGTTATATTAAATTTTATGCTTAATTTTAAAAAATTCATTGTTCTGCAGAATATATCAAGCTTGTTGTTAGCTCATCCCAGGTCCCAGAAATAAGTTCAGAGCTTCCCCTTCAGCTACTTTGTGGAACCCATGGTAATTATACCACAGTAATTATTAAACAGTAAAGGTAATTGTTCCATGTAATTATTCCATGTAATTATTCTATTATGGTCAAATAGTTGTCTTCATAGTTTCTCCATCACTCTTTAGGTGTTCAGTAAAAAAAAAAATTTTTTTTTCTCTTCTATTCAGCCTTTTAAAAATGGTGTGTTTGTAGTCAACTTTTTATCATGAACACCAATGGAAGGACAGACATAGAAATACAAGCTAAAAATAATGATCAGGTATTTCAAACCTGAGTTAAAAGAAAAGGATGGGGGGAGAAGTAGGAAAAATAGGAGAAAAAAGGAAGGGAAATAAAGAAAAGTAAACTATAATAAATGAAAAAAGAAATAAAAGAAGAAAAAGAAATGGAAGGAAAAAGGAAGGGCAAAATAGGAAAGGAAAGAAAGAAAGGTCAAAAGGGATATGAAAGAAAAGGAAAGAAAAGGAAAGAAAAGAGCAGAAGTAAGTTATAAAGGAAAGAAAGAAAGAAAAAGTAGAGGAAAATAAGGAACAAG
>OZ017786.1:14463756-14704561 GCA_963969325.1 Lycopodina hypogea
AGGAAAATAAGGAACAAGGAAAAGAAAAGAATGGTAGAAAAAAGTGGTAAAAAGACTTGTATGTGGCTCTGACCAACAACTATTTTATAATAGACTAGCAGAAAATCTAGATTAGCAGATAGATAGTGAACAGTCTAGAAAGTTGCAGCAGCAAGCTGTGGGTGGCTTTAAGTAGGCCACCTGCAGTAACAGGCATGTCTAGTTGGTTTAATGTTACATGTAGTAGGGATTATTGACACTAATCTCATTAGTCAAACATGATACAATTAATAAATACGAAAACTTTCATTGAACTCGGTCATTAGTTGGAGTGTTTCATGTCACCAAACCACATTCATTGGCAAAACCACACCCATAGCCACCCGATCTGAATGAAACTATTTCGAGGATATGCAGTAATGTGCCCTATATGCAGACATACAGACAAAAAACAATTGTGAGCTATAATAAGACTAGCAGCATACACCTGACGTTGCCTGGGATATTATGACATGCTTACAGAAAAAGTTGTAGCCTAGTTTTACTTAACCCGTTTCCCTACAAGATCAAGTTGTGTTTGCATGCTTCTAGGTCTCTAAGTTTATGAATTTGGCCATCCATAAGTACCAAAATGCATTATATATGGCACATCTGACCTGACATGCCCATAGGAAGAGATATTGTCAGGTGACCCAATTTTTTGTTGTCTAAAAACAATCCAATGTGTAGGATGTGCCTATCCTGAAGATGAGGTTATAATTTTATGGTGCTTTGGTAGGAGAGTGGTGTGTTCAATCCAATGCCTGAAAGTTGTCAAATACAACTTCTGGCACTTTTAGCCGTGCAACCTGCAGGAAGAGGTCTGAGTAGGAATAACCACACTGAATAGAGAGTATCCAATCAAACGTAATCCAACCTCTTCTATCACTGAAATATTATTGAAATACTCCTTATTCAAGATCATTGTTATTATATGGATTCAGCTCAAAATCACTACTTTTTGTCATTACTTATTTATTAGCTTTCAAAAAAAATCACTACAAAAACACCAACACAGATTATATTTAGCATTTAAACTACATGTTACAAATTTATATTGAACATATTACAGTTTCTACTTCATATCACAACTTCAACATTTGCCATATGCACCACTTATCTACACTCAGAAATTGGAAGACAGAACATGTTCAGCACACCCAGGTTGAACAGTTGGAATGGTGAGTTCCCCATTGGATCCTTGTATGAATCAACATCTAGCCACTCTGTGCCCAGGCCAGTTGCTTGATCATGGAGCAGTTAAACTTCTCCCTGGAATGAAATATCTAATGGAAGGGATTGTGGATACAGATATTCTTTCTTCAGTGCAGCTTGCATGAACAGTGGCAATTGGAATGGAGCTGCTTTGGTAAGGACCTTGATTCTTTCTACAGCCTTATGAACATGTTCTTCAGAAACTTAAAGGTATTCTCTTCTAGTTTCAACTTCTTCTGCATGGGCAGCTGGCTATGGTATAACTTTGTCTGGAATCCTTGACTCCTGCTGGAAATTCACTACATTTTGATAGTTTTGACAATTTCCCAACCAGAACTTTTCCCTCCCAATCTGTTTCCAAAATTCACTACTTGGGGCAATACTGTTCAGGGCAACTCCACATTCTCCAGAGATCAGCCTCCTTTAAATAGGTAGACTTCCCTTTGATGAAGACGACAATATAACACAATCTTATATTAATAGAGCTAGTGATGGGAAAAGGGGGCGGGGCGGGGGGGCTGGGGGGGAGGAGGAGAGAAGGAAAAAAGAAAGGAAAAAAAGGGGAGGGGGGGAATAAAAAAAGGAAGAAAAGAAAAGCAACGTTGTCCAGATGGAATCACTGCTTTCAGCTTGAGAAACCTGCGCTTTAACCACTGAGCCACGTTTTTAAAGGCTTTTTTTTTATATAAAAAATTAAAAATCCCCTTTCCCCCACCAGGGGTGATATATATATATTTTTTTGGTGAAAAGCCATCATTGGTATCCAAGGATCATGTCTGGATAGTTTTATCCATATCTGTTGAGCCACTTGGCTGTTCATTGAGCCCAGAGACACACGCCTTTTCACATTTATAGATATTAGCGAAAAGCTGCCCATAACCCGCAAAAATATCTTTTTTGAAGACAATTATTGTAGACTTTTAAAAGAAATGTGAACATGTATTAGGCCAAAGTAGTTTTTTGGAAGTACAATTTTTGACATTTTTAACCTTCCACACTAAGAGGAAGAGGTGTGGCCAGATGGGACCAGCCCCATGTTATTTGCAGGGTCAAGTTGTGTCTGCAAGCCAAAGTTTTAGGCTTGTGTCTCCATTTATTTTTCTGGCTAAAGTATCATTTTTGGCCCTTTTTTTTTTGAATAAAGAAAGGGGTGTGGCCATATTGGTATGCTTATGACATTCCCCTAGTAACACTGATTTTTAATATATAAGGGTTTATGGGTCAAGCTCCAATTTTTTTTCTGGCAAAAGTACCATTTTTGGCTATATTTTGAACACAGAATGGGGTTTGGTCATATAGATATGCTTATGATGCTCTCCTGGTGATGCTGATGGTACCTACCCCATGTTATTTGCTGAGTCAAGTTATGTCTGCATGTCAAAGGTTTAGGCCTGTAGCTCCATTCGTTTTTCTTGCAAAAGTAGTATTTTTTTTAATTAAAAAATTTTTTTTTTTTTTTTTTTTTAAATACCGAAAGGGGTATGGCCATATAGATATGCTTGTGACATTCCCCTGGTGACACTGATTCTAATATACATGGGTTGTGGATCTAGCTCCATTCTTTCTTCTGGCAGAATGACCATTTTTGGCTTTTTTTAATACAGAAATGGGTGTGGCCATATATACATGCTCATGACATTCCCCTGGTGGGGTCTAAATTCAACTGTTCAAGCATGAATCATGGATGCACGAACAGATAGACAGACTATTCGCACTCCATAGTATAGGTAGATATCCTATAAACATACAGACAGAGAGCTAGACACACACACACCTTTCCTTAATGTTTGTAGATATATATTTGCAGGATAACTAATGCCAGTGTGTTGCTTCACATTTAGGTGAGTTAGGCTATGAAATTGCTAGCATGATTCAAATTTTTAGAGTTGCTATGAATCCCAAGTTTCTGTTTTCCATGATTGACACTTGACTACATTCCATGTGGTTTGGAGAATGTCTATACTTTTGATATGGATTGTAGAGCAAAATTTTTCATCCATTCGAAAAATCTAAGAAAGAGAAAATAATCAGAGTGATTTTTGTATTTAGAAAAAATGAGAAACACTGTACTACCCAACACACTGTGTTCCTGATCCATGAGAGCCATTCCCCAATTGTTTCTAATCCAGTGCAAATCCATAAAGACTGTAGCACTAGGCATCCTATGCTTGTACTGTCAGACTCCAACACTTCTCTTCATCCTTGAATGTAAAATTACCAATCTTGGAGCAACCATGTGTGAAATAATAAAAGTTGGAGTGACAATCATGGCACAGCTCAGAGGCACCTACCTCTGGCATTGTTGATGTTGACAAAGCATGTACAAATTTATCCCGCATTAGCTCTTCTGTGAATACCCTTGGGATGAACACCATGGAGAACATGAAACAGTTGTATTTTAATGAGGTGTGATAAAACCAGGTGTACCTTCACAACATAACTTATTGATTTTTCTTGAAAGCATTATATTGGGTGGAGCTCAGGGAATATCCATAACAAAGACACATATATAAGAACAGAACCATCTGCATGCACAGAAATATGGTATGCTATGAAATAGTGTACCTTCATAGATAACTCCATTAAAAAAAAAAACCCTTCCTTAATTCTGACAATAAAGTAAGGCTCTTTCTTTAATTATATGACTGACCTAGTTTCTGGCAAACAAGGTTATATGTCCCAGCATCTGTCCCCACACCAATACTCCCTTTCCAGTTGAAACGTGCACCAACTCAATCCACCTACTTTTTTTTTTTTAATTTCCCCTATTGATGTAACTGCAATAAAAAATAGTTTGAGGTATTGGTTTTCTATTGATGTACTTAACTATTTCTTCTGAAATATATATTTTGTACCCAATAGCCATATTAACTATCCACAAGTATGTTTGCAGAATTGATCATTAATTATTCCAATAATTTTTTTACAGAGCTTCACCTATTCCTCTCTCCTGCTCCACCCTCACCCCTAACATATCTAAATTGTGCATGTGCCCATAAAATTAACTGGCAACAATTGCTGCCTTTGGCCGCATTGCTTGCTAAGCTCACCTTTGGTGGGCTATGGTCACGAAATTGTCTTAAGGAAGAACACATCTTATGGAAGAACTTTTTTTTGGACTACATGTCTTTCAGGATGACATGTCTTATGAGAGCATATATCTGGAGGGAAGTCATGCTCGGTAGGAGGAAATATTTAATGGGAAGTATTGTATTGGTGGAATGCATGTCTTCAGGATGGCATATTTTTCAATATGTTGTGTTTTATTGGAAGACATGTCATACTGGAGCACATGTTCTCCTTGAGGGTATGTGATGTAGTGGAACACATGTGATAGTGGTGGTAATGTCTTACATGAGAATATGTGTTAGGGGAGGTTGTGTGTAGTAGGTGGGCATCTCTTACAGGTCTTTGCAGAAGCTGCAACCATTTAAGCTGCTGTGAATTTAGGCAACTGGTATGTTTTTTTTTTACCTGTTTTTTTTTTTTGCTCTGAGACATGCTTTCCAAGGATTTATTGTTTGATATGTTCTTCTATGTTATTTAGGGTTTTTTTTGTCTTCTTGGTTGACCTTTCTTTGATAAGTCCATCATCTTCATACATGCTTGATAAACATATCCCCTGAACTATGGTTGGTTTGAAATCTTTGCAGGAATAATTTTCATATTAATACTATGTCTGTGGCTCTTTTAGCAATAAGATCTTTTGGCCCACTATTTATGCTTTCTTTTAACACACTTCTTCAATAGAAATCTTTGATAGCCATTACTTTGGTTCTACAGGAACTTAATTTTGTTGTACAGGATTGTAGTGAGTGCAGGATGGGGGGGAGGGGGAATACAGAATTCTGTACCTTCAGCTGCTCTCCTAAAACAGTAATCCCTTGCAGCAATAGGACTTCATGTCCTACAATATTTGAATTCAACAAACAAAAATAGTTTACCAAAAGAGCTTTATTGCTAAAGAGTCACAGACATAGCATTTATTTAAAAAATAAACTGGCAAAGAGTTCAAACATAACATTGTGGTGTGTTGTAACAGCTGAAATTCCCATCACCATTGTCTGGCTCATTCAAACTATAATTTTAAAGCAGATGCATTCCAACCATAGTTCAGGGGATATGTTTTCCAGCATGCATGAAGTTGATTGACTCAGAAAAAAAAGCTCAACCAAGCTGACCCAAAAAATAAGCCTACATTCCAAAAAGAACATTTCGAACAATAAGTCCTTGGAAAGCATGTCTCAGAGCAAAAAAGAAATTACTGGAGGAAAAAAAAACATACCAGTTGCCTAAACTCACAACAGCTTCTATATTTACAGCTTCTGCACTGACCTGTAAGACATGCCCACCTACTGGACATGTCCTTCTATATCAGATATTCTCATGATAGACATGACCACCACTACCACATGTCTTCCAGTAATACATGTCAACCACCTGCATAACATGCCATCCTATAAAACCTGTCCACATGTTGAACATGCCTTCCAGTAAGACATATCCTACTTCAATTCATGTATCTCAATAGCACATGTCCACTCATACTAATGTATTCCTGTAAGATGTGTCCACCTGTAAGACATGCTCTCATGTAATACATGGCTTCCTATAAGACATACCCTCCAGTAAAACCTGTCCATCTAAGAGGTATCCTATTGTAAGACAAATTATCCTGTAAGATATGCCTATCTGCAAAACATGTACTCAAGTAAAACATGTCATCCAGTAAGAAATATCTTCCAGTGAAACACAATAAATGGTAAGATATAGCATCCTGAAGATATGTACTCCACCAATACATGACCTCCCACATGACATTTCCTCCTACCAAGCATGACCACCTTAAGACAAATGCTCTCATAAGACATGTCATCCTGAAAGACATGTACTCCAAAAAAACATGTACACCCATAAGACATGCCCATCCTTAAGCCAATTTTGTGACCTAGCAAGTAATGCGGCCAAAGGCTGCAATCGCATGCTAATAAAATAAATAGAGGATGTAATTCAATTATGAAAACAATGTGAGAAATTTTGTTTATATGGGTATGTGTGTGCAGGAAATTGAGGGCTCGCGATGCGTCCAAATACCACATCCAGCTCTCTGTTGCCATAATATGCATGCTGGTAGTGTTTATGGCTGGAGTAGACAAGACAGCGGTAGTTGGTGGGTGTATCGCTGTCTCTGCCCTTCTCCACTACTTCACCTTAGCATCCGTACTGTGGATGTTGGTTGAGTCTCTCCTCATGTTCCAGAAACTGGTATTTGTCTTTCAGAAAGTCACCAAGAAGGGGATCATCATCACTTCTGTTATTTGCTGGTGTAAGTAGAGAAGAGTTCAAACA
Organism: Lycopodina hypogea; assembly: GCA_963969325.1. Classification (NCBI taxonomy): domain Eukaryota; kingdom Metazoa; phylum Porifera; class Demospongiae; order Poecilosclerida; family Cladorhizidae; genus Lycopodina; species Lycopodina hypogea. The sequence continues at coordinate 14,470,339 of OZ017786.1, forward strand.
TCACCAGCATTCTACACAGAGGCACATTCCACACCACACACATGCACATTCCACACAGACACAGTTCACACAAGCACATCCACACAGGCACACTCCCTACAGATACACTCCACACAGACACACTCCACACAGACACACTCCACACAGGCACATACCATACAGATAAACTTCACACAGGCACACTCTACACAGTCACACTTCACACAAGCACACTCCACACAGACACACTCCACACAGGAACACTCCACACAGCACACTCCACACAGGCACACTCCAAACAGACACATTCCACACAGACATGCTCTGTACAAGCACACTTCATACAGGCACACTCCACACAAATATACTCCACACAGACATACTCCACACAGACATACTCCACACAGACATACTCCACACAGGCACACCCCCACAGACGTACTCCAGACATGCACACTCCACACAGACACACTCCACACAGACACACTCCACACATGCACACTCCACACATGCACACTCCATATTGGTGCATTTGCCACTGAAATACAGCCCTACTCTAAAAATGGACCCAGAAAATCATATTACATTGTCCCGATCTAACTGAGTGAGTTAATTATGACAGTAATTTCAGCATCTGCACTAGCAAGCACACAGTTATGGTTGTACGAATCAATGGATGTTCATTGTCATGCAAGACTGCAGCATTGATTATTTTTTCTTACCTTTTTATGAGTAAAAATAATTGTCAATTGCAGTGGCTCCAATTGTTCCAGTGATGATACCTCTAATTATAGATTTAACCAATGGCAGGGAAGATTTTAATGATCTCATCATCAATAGAGTAAGATTGTAAGTTCTAATCCATTTACAATTGTCTCATTAGGGAATGTGAGGATCGGTATTCTTCTATAGTGTTCTCCCACCAGCTAGGGTTACTTTGATGAGTTCAGATGTCAAGTCCGGTAATTTACAAAATTACTTTTATGAAATATGTTCATGTCATGCTAGAGTAGCAAAGACATGTCCAAAAAAAAAAAAAGAACTTGTAGAAAATAGAATTTGCCCATGGGCAGCTGAGAATAAAACCATTTTATGACAAGTAAAACTTGCACTTCAGTGATAAAAATGGCAAAAGGCCTGCCAACAGCTTCTTTTAGTGGCTCACTGGGGAGTGAAAAATTATGATGATTTCTTCCTACAAAAAAATTCAAACTCTTGCATGTAAACACTTAAAATTTGGCATGAATTCACAACTTGACTCAATTATTGCAGCAGAACTTTAAAAAATGGGTGTAGACTTACAGAATTCCAGCATGCTAACTCTTCATCCACTTGCCTCCAAGAACAAGATTAACTATGATCAAAAAGCTATTTTCCTAATCTGATGCATGGTGTGCCTAGTCTTAGCCCTAACCCTAGCCCTAGCCCTAAAGGGATATAAACAGAAGAGAAGTGCAAGTAAATGACTTATATATATGGTGTGGCAGCAACCATAAATGTAAACAGAACAGATATTGCTAATTAAATGTGGATATCTCAAATGTGGCCTCCTTCTGTAGAGAAATAGTTACTTTTCCATTTTAATCTGTGTTCCATTTTTTCTTCATATTTATTGTTTTATACTGTTATGGTTAATAGCATGCTCTCTTTCTTGCAGCTGTTTCCTGAGTAATCCAATCGTCTTCTTTGTGGCTTTTTTGGGGCCAATTTTAGTGATCATTCTCATCAATGTTGTTGTCTTCATCATCATCATAGTTGTACTAATCAAACACACACGAGGAACATTGGCTCGAAAGAAGGACTCTATGTCATTACGAACTGTTGTTCGTCTGATGATCAGTGTTTCTCTAATAATGTTCTTGTTTGGGATCACTTGGCTGTTTGCTGCCTTCATTTTCACCATCAATGAAGTTAGTGAACTATTCAAAATTCTTTTCACTATCTTTAACTCTTTCCAAGGATTCTTCATCTTTTTTTTCTTCGGTATTTTTAGCAAGGAGGCCCGTGAATCTTGGAAAGAAGTGCTTAGCTGTGGCAGATACGAGTCTGATATTCTCAATCCCACCGTGAAATGGAGCAAGGAAACTGCAAGGAAGAAATCAACTCATAAATATAACATAGGTATTTCAACATCAGATTATAGCTCAAGGAAGTCAGAGAGCACTGCTGTTTTCTCAAGCAACGAAGAAAGTACATTAGGGTATAACTGTAACTCTGGAAAGAAAAGCAGTGAGTTGAATGAATATTCTGTAGGATATCGAGGGGGTGAAGAGAAGGTAGATTTGCCCTGCACTTTTGGCATCAAAGACGAGAGAAGTAAATCTGATGTGTCATCTGAACTTGAACCAGATGGGGCGATATATTTGTCAGCCAAACATGACACAGGATGTTGTGAATCTATAGAGGCATTGCTGGATGGCACAGGAAAGAAGAGTGGAAATATTGAAATAAAAACTAATATTGATAATGAAGAGGATATTATAGAGAATATTTACTTTATACAAGAAGATAGCCAATCTCTGCAAGTGGAAGAAGCTTCATTAGGATTTAATGCAAAGGAACTTTGAGTGATGATGTTGGTCAATATTTTGTATAAACTTCTGTAAATTGTATTAGTTTCATAAAGTATGTGTTTTGTAGCTCTAGTTTTAGCATCATTTAGTTTCCTTTCTAGCTACTTGTATGGATCATTAATGTTACATAACTTAGTGTTAGTATTATCAATATTTTTATATCCTTCTATTAAAATCATGTAATTATTTGTGCAGGGCATTTGCATTCATTATTGGGGAGGCATGCAGTGTTAATATATCAGTCATGAATAATTCAATTTCTGGAATTTTCTTGCTAAACAAAACCAAGTAGATTCCATTGTGAGTCATCTTTGACTTTCTCTCATTTGAATCCAACATAATATCCAAATAACAATAATTTACTGAGACAGTGAGGACTCTGATGACCACAATTGCTCACCAAACCTTGACGAACAGCTGCAACTTGTCTGAGATTCATCATCATCAATGGGATGAGATGGGATGAGATGGGATGAGATGGGATGAGATGGGATGAGATGGGATGAGATGGGATGAGATGGGATGAGATGGGATGAGATGGGATGGGATAAGATAGCTATGTGCATCCAAATCATCTTGAATCAATTATCTTGGATTGTGAAGCAGATGTTGGAGATCTCTCTGAGTGAAATGTACTTTACTTCTAAATGCCTTGGTGTTGTAGTTGTTCAGTGCTGCTTTCAAGCTAGCCTTCAGATGGTAGCTGGTCAAATTTGAGCTGCTGCCACCAGTTGTTGGGTTGTGGTTGGGGGTTAGTTGCTGTGGCTATTCTTCAACCCATACCTCACAACTGACAGTGGTATTGCTGTCATCAGAGTAATCTTGTATTTTCCTTACCTGCTTAAAGATAAGTAAATTATCTCTCAAGGGTTTAATTAAAAAAAAAAAAAAAAAAAAAAAAAAAAAAAAAATCTATTATACGATCTGCAAGGTCACTAATACAAGCAGGTCCAGAGCTTTTATACTCTTGGAAACCAACCCTTGAGCAATAAATAACAATCACTGATATGTTTCATGATACATGTCTAAGTCCATTGTTATTAATTATAGTTTATGTTTAAACGTTTTAATGTTTATGGGTGGTCTTGGTCTGCCTGTCAGGGGAGTGACCAGGGGAGTTACCTGACAAATGGAAGAGTTTCAGCTTAATATTTGTCAACTTTGGGTTCTTGGTATGCATGAAAGTTAATCACTGGAACGATTATGACAAAGCAAATAATGGGTAAAATATCTGTTAGGCCTCCAAAACACTAATAGTCAATTTCAATGCTTAGAATACAACCTGACCACTTAGAAACTGGTTGAGAACAGCCCTATAGTGTATATAGTATTTGTCACCAACTGGCCACTTACGTGGGAGGTCACATCCATAAAAACTGGAGTTATGATCTACATTTAGTTGATCTGGAAAAAGTACATGAAAATGGTCTAACTCGTCCCATACAGATGTAATAATTGGAATGACAAATTGCTACACCTGCAAACATTATAATAGTCTGGTGAAGAAAATTTGGAATGCTAAAAAAATTTCTTTACATAATATTGAACTGATTGATCTGACAGGAAGAGCACCCATATTAAATGTTCATTACAGAAATAATTAAACACAAGAATAATGAATGCTACCTTTTTGTAACTCTTGTAGACAGGCATGGAGTATAATAACTGCAGACAGTAAATGTGTAAATCATATCGTACATTACAACTGTCCATTATTCCCTCCGCCCCTGAATTTATAATTCTGTATGATGTTTCCTTTATTGCCATGCACTATGGATAAGGAATACCAATGACTGTAGTTTGTCAGGCATTTGTTCAAGCTCATCCAAGAAGACAATTTCAATTTTATTTGTTAGACTAATTATTTCAGATGATATGATTGTATGTTCAGAATTGTTGGCATTTCTTAATATAATAACATATGCTGATGACATGATTTATGTGTTTCAGTGCATTGTCTTTTCATGCAGGTGTGACTAAACATTTAGTCGGAAGTATAATAGATGTCAGTTGTGCCCAAACCATTGAGTGTTTGGTGGGATAGAGAGGGATTCACAAAAGTGTTTACATGTTGAGGTTCTATACTGCACAGCCGCAATGTAGGACTTATATATGGATGTACATCTGTCCAGGAAGTCACATAATGAGTGATATGTGGGCTGCATATGCTAACATAGATACCATTGGCAATGGCATATACATGCACTCTACCATAAAATATTCCCTGCATTATGTTCATCCTGTTCATCGGGAGATCTACACTCAAAATGTAGAGAATATGTGGATGAGGGCTAAAAGAAAGCTGAAGAGGTAATTCGGGACATCACAGAGATTGTTCGATTCATACTTGCAGGAGTTCTCCTTAAGGAGTATTGGGAATGCTGATATCAGCCTCTTTGAACGATTCCTACCTGCAGTATGGCAACAGTACCCATAAGTACTGTTGCCGTACTGCACTAGTACCTAGAGTTGACACTTGCTCTCTGATCTTCACTACTTCTCAGCAGTTGGCACTTTCTCTGTGATTTCCACTCTGTGCCTGCAGTTGGTACTTTGTCTGTGACCTACACTCATCGATTTCTACTGTTATGGGTGATCCATTACTATCTTTAACCTCCATTCTTTACCTGCATTGGCACTTCTTCTGTGACATCAAATTCGTACCTACAGTTGGTACTTGACCTATGAATTCACACTCCTTACCTGAAGTTAGCACTTCCTTTGTGACATTCACTCTGTACCTGCTGTTGGCACTTGATCAAATACATCAACTCTCTACCTTCAGTTGGCACTTCCTCTGTGGCATTCATTCTGTACCTGCAGTTGGTACTGGATCTGTGACCTACACTCCTTATTGACAGGTAGTACTTGGTCTTTGACCTCCACTCCATATCAGTAGTTGGCACCTGATGTGCTAACAATTCCTCTGATGTCCACCAGCTGCCTCCATTGCTTTCTCTTAGCCATGATCCACATATTCTCTAAATTTTGAGTGTTGATCTACAGATCACAAGGATCAATAAAATGCAGAGAATGATTGATGGATGAATTCAGGTATGCACTGTTAACAATGGTATCTATGTTGGCATAGGCAACCCACATATAAGCTGATAGAAAGGCAATGGCCAGTGAATTTGCACCCCAGAAAATTGCAGGTCCCTTTCACAGTGTGAAGAATAAGTTCAAGGACAGGATATTGGTGTCAGCTGCAAGCGGCTCACATGCTTCATGATTTGACCAGTGTATGTCATGACATCAAGGATAATATTTGATGGTGCTATGAATTCGTCAGGGAGAGTTAAGTTTGTGCCATAAACAAGCTCAGCAGCAGAACAGGCTAGATTATCCTTAAAAGCTGCTCGTCTGCCCAGAAAAAAAAATTGGAAGTTCATCATACTATGTAACTGAGGAAAGCTTAGCATGGAGAGAGGCTGATGGTGCAATCATTCTACCAACCCGTTAGCTTGAGGATGATAAGAAGTGGTGTGTGTTCTTGTGATGCTGAAAACTTAAGTAGAGCAGCCCACAGATTGGAGGAGAATTGTCTACCTCTGTCTGATGTGATTGTTGATGGAACACCGAATCTTGCAATCCAACCGTTTACAAGTGCATATGCGCAGGACTCAGCTATCATATCAACCAATAGTATAGCTTCTGGCCATTGAGTGAAGCAGTTGACCATGGTGTACAAGTAGGAATACCCTTTGGAAAGTATTAGAGGCCCGACAATGTCCACATGTAAGCAGTTGGCATCCCGAAGTCCTGAAGTGGGCTGGCTGTGTGACAATGGATTTTGACAGTTGATAAGGAAGGCAAGTTTTAGCCCAGTTTGAAATGTCATGGTCAAGACCGTACCAGACAAAGTGAGGTGCTATAGGATTGTACGAATTTCTGGATGTGAGACATTGTGTAGCGTATCCAAGACCAACCACTGAAAAGGTGTAAGGATGATTGGGCATACCCGGCCAGTAGAGATATCATATAAGAGTGAATGACCTGACCCGACTGGAATGTCTTGGAGCTGAAAAGAGGTGATGGCACAGTGTGCAGAGTATGGGTTTCCTTGTCTGTCTCTTGGGCCTCAGCCATAGCATTGTAGTCAACAGTGGTAGTAGAAGAAGTAAGGATCTCATTCAGTTTAACATGAGAAAGTGTGTCAGCTATGATGCTGTTCTTGCCCTGGATGTAACAGAGGTAAGTTGTGGACTCAGAAATGTAAGACTTGTGGCAAACCTGTTGTGGGGTCCACCTATCAGAGCTACTAGCAATAGCATAAGTTAATGGTTTATGATTAGTATAAACATGGAAACTCTGGCCTTCTATGAAATGTTGAAAATGGTGAATAGCTACATTGAGGTTGGATCATTGAGATCTCGATGAGCCAATATGCTGGTTTCTGTCAGTAACTGCTTGCTCTGTTCAAAGGATGTGGTGCATGTGTCATCCCAGGTGAAATTCTTCTGCTCGCCTTTGAGGAGTTCGTAGATGGGATGAAGAATATGTGTAAAGTTTGGAATGAAGTGATGGTAATAATTAATTAGTCCCAGATATTCCTGGAGAGATGAAGAATTGGATGGGGCTGGGATATCTCTCATTGCTTGGATGTGAATGGAAAGATACTGTACACCGGATGTATCGATATGATCTCCAATGAAATGAAGATAAGATACACCAAATTTGCACTTTTCGGGGCTGATCACCAACTCAAACTTGGCCAGGTGTTGGAAAAGTAGCCTCTGGTGAGACTAATGTTCTTCTGGGGTCATGCTAACAACCAAGAGATCATCCAAAAAGATGTATACAAAGTCAAGTACATGACACTCCTCATCCATGAATCTCTGAAATGTTTGGGCTGCATTGGAAAATCCATAGGGCATATGGAGATACTCAAAAGGCTGAATGGTGTGGTGATTGCTGTCCTCGTGATGTCCTCCTTCTGCATTGGAATTTGATGGTATGCCTGCACTAAATCAACATTTGAAAAGATGGTTTTTCCTCTGAGTTGAGCACCGAAATCCTGAATGTGTGGAATGGGATAGCGGTAAGGAATAGTTCTCTCATTGAGGGCACAATAGTCACCACAGAGTGGCCTTGCTCTAGACTTTTTGGGAACCATATGCAATTGGGATGACCAACTACTTGAGAAAGGACGAATAATTCCCATTTTTAGCATCTCATCGAATTCTTTCTTAGCGATCAAAATTTGTCAGGTGCTCATCCTTGAGGAAGAGCATAAACTGAGAATCCTTCATGGTGATGTGATGTTCTATCCCATGAGTGGGTGCTACAGCAACAAACTTAGGGATGGCGATGGATGGGAAGTCCTTAATTATGTCTTCATGCTGGTAGGTTAGTTTGAGGAAGTTGAGGCCGACTGCTGGGACATTGGAGGCATGTGCAGGTATGCCACATAAATGTCTTTGCATTGATAAATTTATTGTGATGAATGTCCATGAGGATATCATGATGTTTAAATAAATCAGCATCAATGATTGGATAGCTGACATCTGCAAAAATGAAATGCCAGAAATAGGTGGCATCTAGTCCAAGGTCAGGTGTGATTCGGCAATACCCGAAAGTAGAGATTGAGATTCCTCTTACGGCTGTAAGAGGAAAACCTTCCTTTAATGATTGTCACTCCTGTGGGAGGATTGGAAACACACATACGGCTGCTCCACAATCAATCAAAAAATCATGATGAGAAATGTGATCATTAATAAAGAGAAAATGGTTGTTGTACCCCGGTCACTACCTGCGATTAATGTCCGGGGGGGGGGGGGGGGGAGGGGGGGGGGGGGGGAAAGGATTTCCCGCCAATTTGCATGGGGGCTGACACTTGTGTTCATTATTTCCAAATTTAGCATGATACCAACATAACCCTGAGTCAAGGGTTTGCTTGAAAAGAGTAACTGACTAGCAGGAGGGGTGGAAGTATGTTGGATCTTTAACATATGAATTTCAACTTGAAGAGAGGTGATTGTTGTAGTAGCATCAACAGTAGTGATATAGACTGAAAGATGAATTTTTGTAGATAGCGAAGAGATCCTGTTGGCACTGCTTAGCTAGCTGAGTAAGAGAAAGAGCACCATGAGACTGCAACAAGAGCTGTACATTGATTGGTAGGCACCTGAGGGAAAGGTTCCTTATGAATGGATCATGGGCAGCAGCTCAACTGGCTAACATTTTAATCTTATGAAGGAGTTGAGTTGGTTTGAGATCACCCAGTGGCTGTAGTGAGAGCACGTTTTCCATTCTCTCAGACTCTAACAGAGCTGTAGTCTTGATAAGGCTACCCTTCAAGGCATCATAATGTCTGTCAGCTGGTGGTGTGAGAATGAGGTCACAAATCTCAACAGCAACGTCTGTTGTGATGGAAGCGCCAACATAGTGGTATTTAGTAACCTGCTGTGTGATATTTTGGATAGCAAATTGTGCTTCCACTTGACAGGAACTAGAGTTCAGGGTCCTGAAGCCAAGGTTAGTAAATAATATTAAAAAAGCAGCTGCCACCTTACTCTTTTGTTCAAGCTGGAAACAATTCAAGTTGTAAATTGCTGTTGTTGTTTCCTCAGAGCTATATATTGATGACTCCTCATTCTCTTCTTAATTATTGACTGACTGATGGTAGCATAAAAATAAACATTTTGGCCTAGTCCCACCTGGCCACACCACTTGCTGTGGGTATTACTAGCAAAAATGCCACAAAAAAAAAAATTAATATTTAGAATTGGGAGTTGAAAATTCATAAACCACCATGGTCAGGTTTTTTCTTCTTTTTTTTTTTATCCCATCTTTACCTTTTTCTATTGTTCTGCCTTTCCTCTCTCCATTCCTTATTCCCCTTCATTTTTCTCTCTCTCTCCTCTCTCTCTCTCTCCTACCCCCCTTCCTCCTTTCAGCTCCTTTTTCTTTTTGTTCCTTAGTTACCCTGAAGCAGCAGATATTTCTTAGCTGGACTGAACTAGGTAAAAACAGTGGGTCAAACAGGGTTTACATTATATTGGATAAGAACATAGCCATTTAGCATATCCTAGCAATTTATAAGAAAAATATTATTTTCAACCTATTTAGAAAAACCGTTAAAGCAGATTGAAGATTACTTCATCTTCTTTTGAATGCTGTGACTGCATGTAGAACAGTGCAATTGACAAATATCCTGAAACATGTAATGTCACCAATCCCACTCTCATTGGCAAACTGGGAAGAGAGATGAATTCAACAACTAAGCGGAACTGATTATGTTTGATGAAAAAAAATTGAAAGTGCTTCAGATATAACAGAATCTGACATGATATCTTGTTTTCTCATTGATAATCATGCACTAATCAATATGTGGGAAAGCCTCATGGATGTCAGATGCTTGGAGACTATGCTGCTGCTTCTATTTGTTCAGTGATACAGTTATTTTGGAGATAACAACACCCTAGGTGACATTGGTATTAAGCGCTATCTGGGTGAGGATTCAAACATTTGATATCAGAGCAAACCAGTGAACAAGAAGAAGAAGCATAATCTTAGGCTGAGAGTTAGATCAGATATTTGACTGCCTCAGATTTGAAAACTAGGCAAACCTGGCATATTTTTTCTCTAAAAAGATCATCTAGAGAATAAGGTATTCCAAAGGAATACAAGAATATATACTGGAGGTGGTTTCATGGAACACACTGGGGCAAAATCAACCAGTCGATCAAAGATGACCTCAAACTTAATGGGAATCATAAAGAAACTGACACAAGGTTAATTCTTCATGCATCTGAAGCAGTGAATATAAGCTATTAATGGATTCTTGTGATGTGACATGCAGAAATATTGATGTCATATTTCTCCTTTGCACTTCACCACCCATAAAGCAAGTGAAGTCTAGATGATCTGTATGGCTGCATAGAAGTGGAAGGCATTCCAATTTATGAAGTAATAGAAAATTGTCCTGATGTAGTGAAGCAAGGATTGAATCAAATTTGTTCCATGCACTCACAGGTTGTGATCAACCTTTTTATTCAGTGGACATGGAAAAATATCCTGCTGGAATCCAGGAATTGGTTGAGATGTTGAGTTTGGACCAGTTGAACAGGTTGTTCTTTTTTTGCAACCTGTATAGAAATCCAAGGCTGCAAACAGTTGACAGTGCACCAGTGACCTTGTTCAGCAAGGCCAAGACAGGTATGGAACTACTTTCTCCAACACATGATGCTTTGGAGTACTAGCTTTATGTGCAATGCACATACTACCAGGTCAACATGAGGCTTCAAGCAGACATCGCCTTCAGGGGCGTGGAAGGAGTCAGTCTGTCTGAAACTTCAATGGACCTGGACTGGCTACCTCCTGTGCCATTGGCCAGCCTTGAACTTGAGACTTGCTCTGCACGAAAATGGTGTAGGACAGCCAGATGCACCTGCTTAAAGAACTATCTGAAATGTACATTTGCCTGTACCTGCGATTCCATTGACTGTTTTAATCAGAGATTGAACACTATTTCTATGAAATACATATTGCATATAGCTGCATAATTAAGATATATTTATCTGTTTAAATGCTTAACTACTCCAATTAAAAAATAATAATAATTAGGAAATACAAAGTGGAGGGAAATTATAGTTTTTCAACATAAATTCCTTGGATATGCTAAATGAATATGTTCTTAACCCTCCTTGTTTCACAGTTTAGACCCACTGTACATATTTTCCAGATAGTTATTATAGTCAACAATGTCACAGAATGATTTGTCTTGCCAAATCCATTGATTCGATAGATCACATGCCTAGGTTTGCTTGATATCAAAATTTGACCTACTTAACTTAGATCTAAAAGAGATTTGAGATCAATATTCTGACCAATATAGTACAATCTGTTCAGCTCTTCAATACCTTTCTTTAGTATATAACATGTCTATATTTGGATGACTTTGAAACTAGACATTCTTGAGTTACAGAAATGACTTAAATTGATCTTTATGATTAATTAATTTTTGTGGTAATATCCCCAGTATTTCTGTCTTACCTATTACTGATTGATTTAGCATGGGTGTTGGCTATTAGCATTGAATGCAGGTTAAATTCACAATTTTGGTCATTGGTTGGGCTACTATTAATAGCAATTACCTTACAGCAATATTGAATTGTTAATGATACTAAGCAGCCATTTTTGATTGTGGATTAAAGATACATGCAACCGGATATTATAGGTATATCAAGCAGTTTGTGAGTTTAAACTAACATAAAATCACATTGATAGTTATATAGGCTGTGTGTGGGGAGGGGGGGGACCCCTAGCGACTTTATAATTAATCATGCCAGGTTGGAGGAAAGCATGGATTGTTGTACCGGAAGGAAGGAAAACGAGGATAGAAATTAACATCTATTATATATTTTGATTAGTATGTATGTTTGTATGTGTGTCTAGCCATCACGTCACAACCCTTGGACTAAAAAGGCTGAAATTTGGCATATGGTTTTCAAGGAACTGTGTGAGCATTTAAAAATATGTGGGTGTGACAACAGGTGTGGTTTTATCATAGCCACACCCACACAACGTTTTTTGGGCTGCCAAAAGCTAATTCATGTACAAATCAGGCCAAAACTTGATGTGTGTGGTCTCCAAGTAACTGGGTAAGCATTATTGACCTCATTGGGTGTGGTTTGGTTATAGCCACACACACAGAAAATCGTTCTGCTATCAAAATCTAATTAAAGGATCAACTGGACTGAAATTTTGCATGTAGTTACCAAGGGACTGGGTGATTATTATTAAGCATGTGTAGGTGTGTTTTTATCAGAGCCACATTCACAGGAATTTATTTTGGATGCCAAAAGTAAATTGATGGACCAATCAGGCTGAAATTTGGCATATGGGCTACAAATAACTGGGTGAGTGTCACGTGGGAGTGGCATAGTTAAGCTACACCAACAGAAAGTAATTTCGGCAAATAAGTGTTAATTGAAGCACCAACCAGGCAAAATTTTGACAGGAGTTCTCCAGGTAACCGGGTGAGCATTATTGATCACATATGGGTGTGGTTTTATTATAGCCACACCCACAGGAAGTAATCTTGGCTAAAAATACTAATTTAAGGACCAACCATGCCGAAATTTGGCATGTGGTCTCCAAGTAACAGAATAAGTGTATTAACCGCATATAGGTGTGTCAATAGGTGCAGTTAGGTTGTAGCCACACCCACAAGTAGTGTGTTTATTATTTTTTTGGCTACTAAAAGCTAATTAAAGGACTAAACAGGCCAAAATATGAGTAGCTTCTATAATGCTTCATGTTGACATTGGTCGGGCGTTGCCGGGTATATGTTGCTAGTTAACTTATACAGAATAACATCAAATCTAATAAATGTACCAAATCAATGGTCAATTAACTCAATGTTCAAATAAATAAATATTTAATCTATGTTCAAATCAAATACCCAATCAATGCAGAACACAATAATATTCATATTCCATGATTGATTGATTAATGATTTTACAGTACAGACCACATCCTGGGTCTCATATGGACAGACTGCATAGCTGATATAATGTGAACATATGCACATGAAGGGGATGACATGTTTTGGTGTATTGAAGGCATACTAATAATATGAGCTGACAACGTTCATGTAATAATATGAAGGTATTGGTAATTAACTATAATTGGATGGGAGTGGTGTGGGTAAACATTCGAACATAGGTACAGGGAAGAGTTCCATCAAAATTAAACAAGAAGTGCTTCTAGAAAATGTTGAAATGGGAACACTTTATAATGGTAATAGATATGTTCAAGTGAATATATGTGATATTTTTTTCCAGAGTCTTGGCAAGCAGTTGAAAAGAAAGTGTCTTAATGCACTAATACTTTGAATTTGGTAATAGAAGTATGATGATGACTGTACAAGGACTATTGGTTAAACAGCTAATTAGCAATAGAAAAATGAAGCAAAACTCTAAATAAATGGGGAAAAAAATCAGGGAAAAGGTAAAAAACAACAACAACACTAAGTTAATATGTATATAGTATTTATTCAAAAGCTACAACAGAATCAAAACAGTTAAAAAAATTTTTTAAAAACTGCACTAACACAGCATACCTTATCAATGACACTATAATCTTGTTCAGAACCACTCATGCTTTGTAAATTCTGGTACCCTAACTTCAGTACAATGAGGTCCAGCTGAATCATGTATGTTGAAGCCTTGGTCTGCCAGGTCAGGATCCCCATGCATAAGCTTTTCGAATATATCACAATGTTCTGTAAGGTATATAGCTACATGTCTGGTGCTAACTATGATGTGGACACTGAAGTACAGAAATTAAAAGTCCATTCTTCTAATCAATTCCGTTATGTGTAGTTCTGGATAAGTTGGTAGTTGTTTGTGCAGATCTTTCCAACTGTTATGAATATTATGATGATCTACATTGATCGTTTGAACATTGATTTGAATAGATTTGACCATGTTATACTATATAAGTCATTATGTTAATTTCTGTCCTCATTTTCCTTCCTTCCTTTACTAAATCTCTACTTTCCTTCCAACCCTGCCACACCAAGAAACATAGCCAATTTCTCTCGTATTTAGTCTAGCATGCATTCTCAATAGTTAAATAGTAAAAAGAGAAGGAATTGTTGGGATAAGAGGCTCCTTCTGCCTTTTCTCTCGCTCTTACCACTGACGCTAGTAACAGCGTGAGTGCCAATGGGGTCCTCCGCTCACCCGAAATGTTTAATATGGCTCGACTGGGGTTTTTTTTAATGTTTAAAAAATTTTTTTTATTTTTATTATTATTATTTTTTTAGGGCAATGCCCTTCAAAGCGGTTTTTTTTTTTTTTTTTTTTTTTTTTTTTTTTTTTTTTTTTTTTTTGGGGGGGGGGTTGTAATATCACTTCCTTTATTCGAAGATGACAGCCAGCTTTGGGGTCTGCATTCTCTGGGTCGTTTCATTACTGGAAGTTCCTGGTGACGCTCAGCCACTAATAGAAACTGGTAAGCTTTTTTCAATTCAATTTTTCAGTTTGGTTCAAGTGGTATCACCGGGGTGTCACCAAATCGATCAATAATTACTACATAGCTAGCTGGGTTGCATTTTATGCCAGCATAATGCACTAAGTTGAAATAAACTGTATACTTATCTACTGGTTGTGTGTGTGTGCGCGTATGGGAAACGAGTTGGCTCCAGGGAGAGAGTTAATTTAGAACAGGTTAAATTTGCTGATTAGGAAAATGGCTTATTTTTCAGACCCATTCATTTTGTTTGGACTGCGACAACACATTAGTCGGGTGGAACTGAATGGAAGCAGAATTGGGAATTATATAACCTTAGAAGAAGGGGTTGGCAACATTGTTGGATTGGATATTGATATAAGGTAAGTTGTAGAAGAAAATAAAAAGAAATTGTGTGTTTTATCTTGGCTAATATGTGTTTATTGGTTCTAACACATCTTTCTTCTTTTCACAATTTTATTAAATTTTTCTCTTAAATTATGCTTTACAATAGTTATTTTGTTGCAGAAATGGTCATATATTTTGGTCCAATATTATAACAAGAACACTGCACCAAGCTGACATTGATCAGTCTTCAGTCATTAATGTTCGAGAGCTACTACATGGTACTGGTACAGGTAAATTACATCTACACAATGGACTCTGTCATAATTAACCAGTAACAAGTGATTGTTTCCTCATAGATACAGTATACAGGTGTTGGAAATGCACTGTGGGCTCTGCTCCGTATTGAAATAATAGTACAAAGTCTATAAATGATCAGGGAACATCCGTGTTATGGCAAAAATATATATTTAAAAGGCTGGCAACTTCCAGGGAAGCCTAAAGATTCAAAGAAAGGAGCTAAATTCCAAGAAATATCAATATAAATCTCTGAGATGCCCCTTCACTATTAGTACTGCAAAATCTGAGGACTGTAAACCACTAGTTGTGGTAGAAATAGCATGTGTACTATTCCAGCTAAGAAGGCATAGCTAGCTTATAAGGTTATATAGGTATTAGTATTATGTTACTAAATGGAACTAGGGCAGAGAAAGTACATAACAAACTTAAGCAATGAAATAATTAAGGAAATGTTGGTTTTGTGTTCCTCTCCAGCATTTCTTTTGTTCCTCTGAGTTATATCTTAGCTTAATTTCTGAGCATGTGTTAATGATGAATGGAATGCCACCTAGTAGGAGAGTGCAGTGCATAACATCCCACCAAATCAGAGCTTTTAAAAGATGCACTAGAATCCCCTTTCCTTCTTCTTTTCTTTTTTTTTTGCCTCGAAAATGATGTTTGAATTAGATTGCAGAAGTGGTTGCAAAAATAGGCACTTCCCTGACTGGCCTGTCTGCTCGCCACCTTGAGAGGAAAAAAATGGCTAGAAAACATGCTCATTCGTGAAGTCAGGCCTAGCTCACACAGAACCTCGAAATTTTGCTGTTTCTAATCCCTGTATATATATATATATATATATATATATATAAGAAAATTTTCAAATCATCTACTGCCTGCAATTATTGTGTAACAGTTCTCTCTCTACTTTAAAGTGATTGCTGAGGTTTCCTTTCCTTGAAAATGCTATGTTTTTATCTGTAAGTTATGTGTGGACCCTTCAGCTGCACAAGTAAAGGTGGCTGTCTGGTTAGTAGTGATGGTAGGAATTGCTGTGGCTATAGAAATTTTGCCTGCTTTTTGTGCTTTCTGGGATTTGCTTGTTTATATTATATTTTAATGTGGTGAAGTTGGGAACAGAAATTGCCTGAACTCCAGCTTCCCCACGAGCCAGAAAAACATCATACCTTTACCTCTTTTTTTTTTGTTGGTGATTTGACTTTCCTCAATTTTTTAGATTTTTTATTTCACTAAATAATTTCCTATCACAATGACACAACTACAAAATAATAAAAATTGACTTGTCCTGATCATAATGAGTGTAGCAATGATTAAACTTGAGTTTGGTTAACAGAATTGTCTTGTGATTTTTATTTTAAATGCTCAGAATAATTTATGAAAATGAGTAAATGACATAGATATATATTTCTACATCTTTAATATAAGTTCTTCTAAGTTATAATCTACTTTCTTTATACACTCAACATAGTTAATATTTTATAAAGAACAAACGAAAGCATTTATATGAATGTGTGTGTGTGTGTGTATATATATATATATATATATATATATATATATATATACAGTGTGTGGTGACATAGGCAGCAACTTAAAATGGCCTTTCCTCCACTCACTTTTCCTCTGGATGACATTCTGGGATCCTCTACTCTCATGCAGCTGATCTGGAAGGAAAACTTGCCATATTTCAACATTATTAGTTTCATTTTATAATTTTAATATCCCGGACAGTGTGGGAAACCTTGCTAATCTTATATAAATAGTGTGCTATCAGGCTACTTGTTTTGACCTTTGTGCACAGCTAAATATATGAACCAAATCTAGCCAGATTGTCCATGCTTTGGAGTAACAAGGTAAATTTATGATTCTGGAGCATAGCCTATAATAATACTTCTATTGGCTAGTTTTAATTTGCAAATTTACTATTCTGATGAATTTCTATAAGATGCAGCAGTATATAAATGACTGCAATTCATGTCTATTCTGGGTCTTCTCCAAGGCTCTTCAACCTTGAATAACCATTGATATAGTTGGCCAGGAGGCATATAAGTGGACCACGAAAGACCTCTCAATATTACCTATCAGGCTGAACATAATTGTACCATCAATTTCTGTCAAATTAAATGTATGAAACATGACTGAAGAATATCATCTTTATGTAGTTGAGGGAGTAGCCTGGGATTGGGTGAACCACAAGCTCTACTGGACTACAGTGGGAAATAAGATGACCAATGAGGACTCCACTATTGAAGTCATGGATATCGACACCTGTCAAAGGAAAGTTCTCGCTCGTTTTAATGATGGAACAAGAGCAAGGGCAATTGTGCTGGATCCAATTCGAGGGTAAAAGGTTATAATTTCATTTCATATAGATATTAATTAAATTTATGGCAAGGGAGTATGAATTCAGAGAGTTAAGTACAATCTGTGGAAAGATGAATTCTATTTTAGTAACCAGCATCTAATGATGAATTGAAACTGAGAAGAGCATAGGGGTGCATAAATGCATGAAAAGTTTACAAGTTCTTATTAAACCATTTTGATACCATCTGGCAGGGTACATATAAATAGAGAGAAACAATAATATATTTTCTAATATATTTAATTGCATGGTGTAGATTCTTAATTTGAATGTATACAGGTTCATAAATTAATGGTATGAATCCTAGACCAATATTTATAAAATTGTATAGTAAAACTGAATTCCTAATGCATCTCCTATTATTTGCAGATGGGTCTTTTGGTCGGACTTCAACAATGCAACACGAAAAATTGTCCGTATGTCCATGGATGGAACCAACTTAACAATTCTTGTGAAAGGAAATGTTCTGCATCATCCAAATGGCCTGTCACTTGATTATGGCACTGAGACACTCTTCTGGATCGACGCAGGCACTGATGAGATCGGCCGAATTGGTATAGATGGCACACGCAGAAGAATAGTGGCGGATCTCAGACAATTCTTTCGGCTGCATCATCCATTTTCTCTTGAGTTTTACAAAGATAAACTCTATTACAGTGATTGGAAGACTGACTCTATTCAGAGGCTGACTTCGAGTTTTAATATGGAACTGACTACTGTGATGTGTTTTGATGTGGATCCTACTAGTATCCATGTGGTTCATATGGACCGGCAACCAGGTCTTGGCAGGGGAAGTAAGTTTAGTTATGTGAATGATACAACCGGTGATGAATATGAACTTGTGGCTAGAACAACCTGTAATTATTAGAGAGTATGCTGGCACTCTATTTAGGGTTGACCTGACCATAACCATTGGCATAATACAAACCAATTCATACTTTGCCAGGCTTCTAGATAATAACAATCCAAAATTTTCATACATTATGTTCAGGAGCCTCTAAGAAAGGTCTATGTCAAATTTTAAATTCTCAAATCTCCCCCAAAAAGAAGTAGAATACAAAAAAAAATTAATTTCTCCCAATTCTTCATTAACATTTTCCTTATAGCCAGGCTACTGCTGATTTGGAATTACTAGCACTTGCACTAATGCCATAATCTGACAGAGTTTCAACTGGTACTGGTCCATGACCCATTGGTTTTCTTCATTTGGTTACAAAAATATGAAGGTATATCAGGATGGATCGATGACACCCACTGTTATGGACACCATTTTAATTTTATTCAAATTGCTTGAATATGTGCATGAAAACTGTACAGCATTTTAATTTCATATATACAGGATTGTGTTTAATCGAGAAATGTAGAATCTAAGAATAATATTGAAAAATTCAATATAAGGTAAAAAATGTGAACTATTTTGATGACTTCATCACTTCTCCCCCTTGTAGATCCATGTTCAGAGAGTGATAGGGTCTGTGGTCATGGACTCCTGTGTCTCTTGAGTGCAACTGCTCCAGGCTATTCATGTGTCATACCAGACAATTCACTGAGTTGTACCAAGATAGAGGAAGATGTTACAACAATAGGTGAGAGTCCATTAAATATCAACACTTCATAGTATGTGTAGATGTTTCACAAGATGAATCTATTTTATATGCTCTAATATAGATCATAGCTAAAATGAATAGTGGTTGAGCTATATATATATATGTATATATATGTGTGTGTGTGTGTGTATATATATATATATATATATACACACACACACACACACACACACATATATATAAGCATTTGCTAGTCTGAGTTCAATGGGCAGATTCTTTATCCATCTCCGAGTGTCGTCATCAGGGAAGCAGAGACCAACTAGAGTGGTGCCAGATCTGAGGTGGTTGAACCTCACCTAATGTTTCTGCAGTCTGCTCCAAGTAGTAAGGTCGGGCTGGGAGGTGGGCAGGCAGAATTGACCAAGGGTGGGCTGTGGCTTATCTTATTGTTCCACTCCAGCATGGGATCAAAGTTGTCTGCTAACTTGCTCGCAGAGTGTCTAATGAAGAGTCTTCTAGATTTAAGTTGCTGTGGGCCAAGGGCACCAGCTGTAATGCTGACCTGTTGATATAGGATGTGGTGAGGATTTCTTTGACAGTAATCACCAGCTTTGCTACACAATGCTCACGCATGATGTCATGTGGCATAATCTCTGAAAGTACTGGGAGGAATGTTGTTTCAGTTGGGCGAAGACAGCCAGTGATGATGCACATGGTGTTGTTTATTGCATAGTCCAACTTTTTGTGTGGCTGCCCAGCACCGACTGGAGTGGCATACTCTGCAGAGCTGTAGACAAGGGCTAGTGCACCTGTATGGAGCGTCCATGTGTAGGCTCTCCAGCTAGAGCCTGCAAGGCAATGGAGAAGTCTGTTTCTGGTATTAACCTTGCAGCATAGATTTTCAAGATGGTTAATATATGTTAGGGAGTGATCAAGGGTCACACCGAGGTAGACAGGGCTGTCATTGTTTGGCATGTGGGCATCATTCACCAAGACTGCAAGATGTAGGGTAGTGCCATCTGGGTTACTATGGCAGTAACCCCACATGGTGCTGTGGTAGTTGAAATCTCCTGATAAATACATGGTTGTGGGTGGTGGGGCAATGAATCTGGACGGAATTAACTCCCAGGTAGTTTATACACATTTGTGATGGTAGTTCTGTCCAGGTGTATTGAAGTCCACTCAATGTCATCTCATCTTGGACAGATTATGCCACATTGTGCTATCGGATTGAGTCACATACGAAGGTTGCCAAGCCATAGATACTACTGGTGGTATGTGCAGCTAGAGTGTAGCTGGGCAAATACAGATATGATTGATTAGTGGAGTGGGTCTCTCGAAGCAAGATGGCGAAAGCTTCATGCGTTATTGCCAAATGATGGATTACTTGGAGCTTGGCATTGGAAATGTCTCCACATTGATTTGGAGGAGAGCTACTCCCTCTCCTATGGTGATTGAAGTCACCTGCCCCAAAAAAGATGCATGCTCAGGCAGGGAGTCTCATGGTCATGGTTGAGTAGCAGATGAAGTCATTATCCTGCTTGGTAGCAGTTTCCAGGAGACATGACATGGACACTGACTTGTTGTCTCCCAGTGGTTGAGCTTTGAATATACTATATAGAAATTGTGATATTGGACACAAAAGTTTTGTTGTTATTGTAAAGCTTTGGTGTGTAGTAGTAACCTATCTGGTGAGAATTGTTTCATATCATTGAAGCAAACCAGTTTTTGACATGTTATTGCTTACCTATAATATTCATGTGCTTAATTCAATCTATAATAGATATGGTAGATTCTATGATTTTGGTAGTTGCAGGTTTCGTAGAGAAATGATAGGGATTTGCATACATGATAATTAAAAAAGATGTCAGTTTTTCATGCTTGAATGGCATACGTCACTGAAAATTATGGATCAAAGCAGTACATGCCAAAAAATTATTAAGTGTGAATTATTTGCTTATTACACTGACATATAGCATTGTGGATAACAATGTTAGCTACCAAAACAGCCGAAGCTTTAGAATGGAGATATGTATCAAAGTGATTCAAAAGTTTCATATTGCTCCTAATACAAAAATTTTAATTTGATATCCTACATAAAACACTTCCTCAATAGTGCATTATGCAGTGTGAAAGCTAACTTGTTTTGTACACAAATTAGCACCTAGAGGTTATGGAGGGTCAAATGTAAGATGCCCTGATATGCAGATTTGTGTGCCAAATTTAGTGGTGTTTTCATAAAATGCAGAAATATCTTGCTGAAATTCTCCACTCTCTAGGATGTCTCTCTGCCTATACATAGATCTGCTCTGTGTTGGGGGTATGGGTGCTATGAAGTTTTACTTAATTTGTTCCGATTTGTCGAGTGTTGAGTGATTGAGACATTCATGATATTGGGGAGTTGTGTAATATTTCTACTACTATCACTGAACTATATGAAGTGACTGTACTCACTGGGTAGCATAGAAAGAACACTGAATAGCTCAACATCTGATGGCAACTGTGCCCAATGGTACCTTTATCTTTTTAAAAGTCAATATTTATTATATATCATTTTCTTTATACAGTATTGTTGTATGCTTATCATATTGTGACAACCACCATCATAAGACATCATGGATCCATGCTAGCAACAATTATTATGTTACCAATGTTGAGATGAATGTGATTATTGAAGACTTTCATAATCATAATTTTGAAGAAATGCAATAAACTCATTTAATCCAATTTTATAACATTCTAAACTAAACAGAGAAATATTTTCAAATATACTAAAAGTTTTCTCTCATTCTTTTTTTTATTAAATACATATATATACAGGGGGTACAGAACAACCTGGAGGGAGTAACAGTTCAAATGGTGACCCTTGTACCTCGAACATGACCAAATGCAGGGGAGACTATGTTGGCCACAACTGCACAGAGAGAGCTGGTAAAGTCGATAACACTTCTGTAGTTGTTTCAGGTGTCATCTATCAACTTTAGTAATTGCAAGTTCTACTACCTTTATATCACTGGGAATTTTTTTGTTAGTTATATATTTTGGAATATATATCTGTAAATAAGAAAAAAAAATCAAATCTGTAAGCTCCTCCCACCCCCCCCCCCCCTAATACAATCAGATACACTCACACACGTCATATGTTGCTAACGAAAAACATATGAAGTATGGACATTTTACGATTAACTGCAGGCATTAGTGATCCTGAGATGCAAGTTACTGAATTCTCTTCTGTTTCTGGACCACTATTTCTTGGAGTAGTCGGAGTTCTACTCGTGGTTATCATAGTGATGGCCATTATTCTTTCTGTGGTAATCTTCTCATCTCTCAAGTCCAAATGTGGACAGAAATGTCCCTGCACAAGTGGTGAGCAACTCAGCAATGATCACACAAATAATGGGTTGTGTTATGTTTAAAAAAAATATGTCACCCCCACCCCATCAGAAATTTCATAATTCTTTTTTGAACAATCAACAAACTTATTTTGCATTGATAAATAATTCTACAGAGCATCAAAGATATTACATTCTCTATTGTGGCACAGATGTGATCCATACAGTGCTCCATTGGTCAGTTTTAGTCATTAGTTCCTTAGTATGAGCTGATCGCAACATCCTCATACCCCATGTCATCATTTTTAGACTGAATGTGTCAACAATTTAGATCAAGCAACAATAAAAAAAAAGGGGGGGGGGAGAAGATTACTCTGCTTTGACATATCAACCACTGTAGTGCTATCTATATCATTTTCAGGAGCACCAGTTATTTCTTATTACATAAGAGGTGATGGTCCATTATTAGTGGATAAATATTTGGAAAGGATCCTTAATCAAACTTTTTTTTATATGTATTCCCCATGAATATATTTTGTACTCCTCATGCATGTTCCTACTTCCTTCCCATTCATATGAAATGAAAATTTCCTTCATTTTCACAAGCTCTAGCATCCATTAATGCAGGACTTGTTTGCTAATAATTTTATCTTGTGTACATTGAATACAAGTAATGCAAAAACACCTAAAATATCTTGTGACACCAGCTTGCTTTACTTCAAAATTTTAAAAGAACTTCCAGTTGGTTCTAAATAAAAATAATTCATAATATGACTGGTTCATTGATGAAAGTAAATTTATCCTACTAATTCATTTGAATAAACAGTGTGAACTATTTGGCAGTCATGCCTAATGCCCATCACTTTTTAATCTCACTTATTATTTCTCTTTTCCATTCAGTTTTGAGTGATCCTCAGTCTCGAGAAAGTTCTCCAACACATCCTGCAGTGATTGGGAATTGCTCAGAGCACAAGTACTTCAGCAATAGTAGGAAAAATTCCACACAAAGATCTACTACCATGAACATGGACAATCTTGGTGGTTCACCAACATCCAACCTATACCCAGTTGAGAAGACTCATCGTGTTAACTTAAACCCATACACCATAGAGAGGACCAATCACACTAATTTGAATATGTACACAGTAGAGAAAACACACCACAGTGATAACTTTAGTACGACCAAGTCACTGACAATGACTCCCACGGAATCAGGAAATAGCATGAATGAAACCTTCTTTACCAGCAGTCAGAACCACTCTGATAATAAGGAGGTTGTAGGTGAAGTTACACCCAATGTTGTGCAAATCTCTGCTCCTGATGTCTGATTATAAATAAGGCTCACTCATATCTGAGGAATCACATGCATTATGATTAAATTGCTGAAATGTAGCTTGAACTAGCTTTAGTGAACATAATACATCACTTGATTTATATTATTTAACAAATGTGTATCATTAATTTGTAATTAATATTATATCCAACGTGTATCATTTAGCTATCAAATATCCTATGCAATATTGATTCAATTAATGTATAATAAATAACTCATTACAGTTGATTATAACAAACAAGGATTTATAACAAACAATGATTGCCAGTTACTTTTTAATTTTAATCCAAAATTATAACATTGTGAACTATTAAAATAATTTTTTAGATTGTTCTTCCAAAAATATATAAAGAAAAGATTTAATCTATTATTCCAAATGTTACAGCAAAGTGAGAATTCTAGCAAAGTGCCGGTCCTATGGGTATGGATACAACAAAGATATCTTGCTATATTTAAAACTTGTTTGTTTGTTGGATATCTCCTCCCAGATGATTTGGTCCTATGGGTATGGATACAACAAAGATATCTTGCTATATTTAAAACTTGTTTGTTTGTTGGATATCTCCTCCCAGATGATTTGGTCCTATGGGTATGGATACAACAAAGATATCTTGCTATATTTAAAACTTGTTTGTTTGTTTGTTGGATATCTCCTCCCAGATGATTAGGTCTACAGGGCTCTAAAACAAACAAACAGTTTTGCTAACCTCACTTCTCACTCCCAGTGTGTTCACAGTGAAGTATCACTCCTACAGACAGAGACACTCTACTATAATAGAAACTTGTTTCTTTGTTTGTTGCTATACACTTCCAAACATTTCCTCTTGCAATTCTATAGAGTTCTATGGAGATCGTGGTCTGGAGGTGTGTGTGCATTCATGCTATGGTGTGTGTGTAGAGTCTGTCTGCTGGCTTCATTGACCTCAGACTGGCTATGACTCTGTGAACCGACAATTTTCTCTGGACTGTGCTACAGCATTCCTATGACATCCTCACCTAGCTATGGGAAGACTTCATATGAGTTTGCCAGCACAAGTGGTGGCCATCAGGGCTGTGTATCCCACGCCCTTCAATCTCTACTTTGATGTGGCAATAGGTATGATGCTGTAAAATAGCCAGCGGAAGGGCAGAGGTGTGAGAGTGGCTTACCTCCATGATACTAAGTTGGTGGATAACTGGAGGAAGCTACAGCATGAGGTCATAATCTCTGACCTGGAGTATGCTGATGATGTGGTCCCTGTGGCTGAGTCATGGGATGATCTCAAGTCCATGCTGGATAATGTGCCAATACACTGTAGAGATTTGGGACTCACCATCAGCTGCAGTAAGACTAAGACTGGCATTGCTGCCATCAGACCTCTATGCAAAGCCTGTACCATCAATCTATTTCCTGATGGTGACCCTGTAAAGGTGGTGTCCAATTTTCAGTACTTTGGCAGCGTTGTGCAAGACAACTGTGGCACAGCAATTGAGGTGGACTCCAGAATCTGCAAGGCTTCTAAGGTCTTTTTCTCCCTGTGCCATATCCTCTGGTACCAATGTAAGATAAAGCTCAGCATCATCGATGCTGATGAATTGCAGACCCTTCTCTATGGCCTGGAGAGTTTGATCTTTCATGAATCCCAACATCAGGATCATCCTTGGGGGTGTCCATAAGGGGGGGAAAAAAAGAAGACACAACCATCAGGAGAATGGCTAAGCAACAGAGACTCTCCTCAGTGCTCTCCCAGCGCAGGATCTGCTTCTTTGGCCATATCTTTGGATGAATGATGGTGGTCTACCAAAAACAGCTGTTGGTGTGTGCCCCTGTGGATGGTAAACGGGCAGCAAGTGGGCAGAAGTATTGCTAAAATGATCTTGTGTTGATAGACTTGAAAAGTCATAGGTTCTCAGAGGACTGTCGTGAGTGTGCACACAGCCTGAGATTATTGACAGAAAGTCATCCATGATTGTGTAGAGTCCCTTAATGTGCTTGTTGAGAAGGAAGAGTCAGAAAGATGAAAGGAAGAAGCTAAGAGAGAGGAGACAAGTGGATGCTGAGGTGGCACTTCACTGTATCCATCCTGTATGTATTTGTTGCTGTGAATAAGGCTGGTCTAACTAACCACACACACCTGAAATACATACTGCCATTAAAGTCCATGTGTCAGTTCTGCAAGCAATTATTTTATCAACGGGTCTTCAGAGGCCACGTGCAACATAATTTTGTGGCCTGTACCACTCTATGTGTGGCAAGTGGAGTGCATAAAGCATACAGATTGTGTGTGTGTGTGTGTGTGTGTGTGTGTGTGTGTGTGTGTGTGTGTGTGTGTGTGTGTGTGTGTGTGTGTGTGTGTGTGTGTGTGTGTGTGTGTGTGTGTGTGTGTGTGTGTGTGTGTTATCAAAGTTTGAATTATCTGGTACACACCACACATGAACAATATACCTAAATTTTATTTAAAAAAATCAAATTTCATGCAGATATGCAGATTGATACTTGGGGTCATAGGCATGGGAGAAAAAAGGTAGAGCACCCTGGGGGAAAGAAAGGTAAGCAAAAGTTGAAAGGAAAAGAATTAAGAAACCAATAGGGAAGGGGGAGGACTGGGGAAACTTGAAGGGAAAGAAAGAAAAAAAAGGAGAAAGTGAATATGAAAATAAAAGAAAAAAGAAAAAGACCACTGTAGGTTAGTGAGCATCCAACCCCCAGACCCTTCAATGTGTTTTACGCAAGCATATAAAACCACAAATTTGTGCAAGGATCATCTCGGTGTCCTAGTAGTGTAATGGTTCATTCAGCCATAAGCTGTTGATTTACAATTGCACACACCAGACCACACAGAGATGCCTGAACCTGGAGCATGAAGACTCTCCCCCTTTCCTCCCATTCTTTATTTCCTTCCCCTTCATTAAGGAACTTCTCATCTTTCCTCCCTTTTTTATTTCTGCCCCCACACCCAAACTGTTTGCCTTCCTTTTTTTTGCTTTGTTCCACATGCAGTATGTTCCTTCTTTCTTTCCCTTTTTTCTCCACCACACTTTATTTTCCTTCATTAATTTCTTATTTTCCTCTTTCCTTCATTCCAATCTTATATTTTCTGTTTCTATGTAAAAACAGGGAATTTAGTGACAGTGTGTGCGCACATGGGTGTTTGTGTGTGTGGTGTGGGGGGCTTGTGTTCTTATGCATGCACTCATGGGTGTCTGTCTCTGTGTGTGAGGGGCGTGTGCACTCATGCATGTGTGCATGTTTGTGTGGGTGGGTGTAGGCAATGATAGCTAAATGACAGAATAGACATTGCCAAAACTTTGCTAACATGATCCTTGCAACAAACCCCCCCCCCCCCCCCCACCCCGAAAGTGCCACCCCTGGTGGGGAGAAAAAAAGAAGAAAAAAAAAGAATTTAAATCTTTTACATAATAATAAAAAATATAACCTCTCCCAGTGGGCATGTCATATCCCGGGCAACATGTGATGTCTGCTAGTACTAACAGTAAGTTTAAAAGAACAGACACAAGGTCAACCCTCAAAATCATAATTCGCATGAGCAAAGCAAACCTGGCACACATGGATGATCATGCAGATTTAGATTGACTTAGATTCATAATACATCAAATCAAGTACTATACACAACACACATCACATGTCAACCTGTTTATCTGCGGTAATATAGCCAATAATACAGCTGCAGCCAATCTGGCTGGAACTAATGAAATGATAAACAGCTCGTGTTCACACACATGCACAAACGTCAGGAGATGGAAGAATTGTATCGTTGTGGACGGTTTCTGATCCTAGCAGAACGACGTGGTGTCGAAGTTGAAAATTCGTCTGTCCCATTGGAACAAGCAAATGAAGACCCCAATGTAGCTGCTGATGATCGTGTCTTCCTCGGATTCGAAGGAGTCTTAAAAGCTTGATCAGCAGGTTCATCAACAGAGAGGCTAGAGGCTGACAACAACAATGGATGACTAAAAATACGATTCAAATTGTGGATTATAATTTCACTATTCAATTTTAATTCAGTGCACACATCTCAAAAGACTGGCTAGGAGTAAAGTGTGTCAGTATGAAAAATGTGCACCAGAATATGTTATAAGGTATTAGTATGAAGAAGGTCTCAGCAGGATACAGTGTGTGTGTGTGTGTGTGTGTGTGTGTGTGTGTGTGTGTGTGTGTGTGTGTGTGTGTGTGTGTGTGTGTGTGTGTGTGTGTGTGTGTGTGTGTGTGTGTGTGTGTGTGTGTGTGTGTGTGTGTGTGTGTGTGTGTGTGTGTGTTCTTTAGCCAGTGGCTCAGCTGACTGGCATCTGATAGTGATGTCAGGTATAATCAGAAAATATAAATTGCATTGTATGGAGGACAATGCATAGGAAAACTCTAATTCACACATAGGAATAGTAGATAAAGGCATTTGAAGGTTTTAGTGTACACACATACCACATGTACCCACACCCACATGTCACTGATTGTGTAATCTCAAGACACTACTAAACAACACATCATAACACATCACCACATGTACGTATAGTTAAGAGCAACAGCCTCACCATGGAGGTAGTCTTTTATCCTCCCACTCAATGCCTCTTGGTGTAGCTCTCTCAACAGACCCAGCAGAGACTTCCATGTCGGTGCACGGGCACTGTCTCCAGCAGTCCAATGTGTCATGACAGCTTTTACATACTCGAGTTCTGAAGTGTGCGACTCTTTCAACTTGTCATGCACCTCTGCATGGAGTTGAGCCGCCACTTGCAGTTCCTGTGGGATCCTTGCCAGCGTTGTCAACACAGGAATGCCAGCATTCTCTAACTTGCACAGAGCATGATAGCTGAAGTTGTCCTTCAAGTTGAAGGCATGCACTGGATACACCAACAAGGGAAAGGAAAGAATACGTTGAAACAGTATGTTGAAATTATATGTTGAAATAATAATATAATGCACCACTGTATCTTCAAGTTAGTATCTCTATACAAGATCAACTGGACTACAGCCACTCCCCATAACTGCAGCAGAGTTGCACTCTGACCCATAACACTGTGCACGTCTGAATTACTGCACACCAATTGAGGCACACAGCATGTCAAAGATGTCCATGTTACCACCACTCTGTCACACACACACACACACAAACTCTCTGTCCAGACGATGACATGGAATAGAAAACTATCCAGTGATACAGAGATATAATATAAATGTAAAAAAAGGGCAAATAATGCATCGTCAAATAGTCATACTTTATTCTTCACTATCTGCCAGTCAGTAAACTTGCCTGCCTTGCTAACACACAAACATAGTAAGACTTAACAATGGACTCCCTCACTGAACTCACTCTGTAGCGATCCCTTAAAGACGTGATTCAATTCCTTTCCCATCACTAGAAGTTCTCCCGTTGGAAGACCAATGGTGACCCTGCACGTCACACCATCGGGAGCATCTGCCACATGTACAGAAGGATTGGGACAGCCGCTTGAAGTGCATGCATGAATTTCAGTAGCAGACGTTTTTCCTTCCACTCCAATGAGTGTAAGATACCTCCCAAATGACAGAGGACAGTTCCTCTGGAGTAATGAGGGGGATTCACTCCAGAGGGACGAAGGTGTCCTTTGTGGTGCCTCAGGATCTGCACAGGATCGTAGCATCTCTTCCACTTTGCAATGATATATGCTAGAAGGAGCACTGCCCACAAAGTACAAACTACCGTCATGTACAGTGGCTCGCAGACCAAAATGCGGAGTTATCAGACGTTGAATGTAAGACCATCTTCCTTCTAGTAGAACTTCAACTGAGTCTATAACTCTTTCGTTATTGGCACCCCCTGCAACCACCAGGCACTCTGCTGACTCGACATTAATAGCTGAGGCTGAATGACGTTTCGTTTGCAAAGGTGGTACTGGCGCTGGAAGGCACTTCTGGTTGCTGAAATTGATGCTCCATGAATTGCCAGTGAGTTCTCTATCACAGAGAGAGTCCAGACCACCGACGATGAGTATGTGTGAGTCATAGGAGGTAAGTGCAAAGTCGTGAGTGCGAGTGACCATGGTTTTCCATGACTTCAAGTCCGGAGAGGCCAAGTGTACAGTGTATTCCATGGCCACACACACTTGGCCCTCCACCAGCACGCACTGGGTTTGCTCTCGCAGTCCCAACTGTAGACGACCACATTGCTCCCAGTCCAGAGTCACCAGCGGGTGCAGAAGGTCGACCTGTAGCAAATGACACCACCAACACTTACATTCCAACATAGACACAATCATGCTTATCTCTCTAGCCTTACACCGTTGCTGAATACTGGTCACATGAAATCAGGTAAGGTGACTTCTGATCAAGTTGGACAATCGAGAGGAGAAAAAGACTAAAGATTGTTCACAATAATGTGACTCATATTGAACTAGTCTGAATCCTGTCTGTGATATAAACCAATCATGTATGTTGAGGTAAATAAATCAAGTTTGTGCTTAGTGATAGATCTTCATGCCAATTTTTTTTAAATACGATTTTGAAAACCAAGTTAGAAAAAGGTTACCTCCCACCAAGCCAACCTATGAACTCTTATTTTCTGTCTGTGCACACAGAGGAGAGGTTGAAGTGGGCATGCTCACCCCCCCCCCCCCCCCCCCCTCCCCTCCCACTACATGCATACTCTGGACACAGTACTGTGCTAGAGAACTACTTGAAAGGATTGACTATGTTGTCCAGTGATAAAATCTCTAGCCCTAGCAATAATAGGGTGTGGTTTCATCCAGCATTCTTAACCATGGGAGAGGGGGGGGGGGGGGGGGGGAGCTAGAGTGAGTCCAACAAGTCAGAATGCTGCAGATCTGTGTCACTGTGTAACTCCCACTCATGCAGCTGTTTATACGACACATCAATTTAGTCCACTCTATTAAATTGGGACACCAATTAATTATATCATTATTATTATTATTATTATTATTATTATTATTATTATTATTATTATCATCATTATTACTATTATAGAGGCTGTGGACAGATGTACACAGACAGACAGAAACAGAAGTGGAAGGGTAAGCCAGTGAGTGAAAATCTGTGCTACAGTAATTAGATTCGAAAGGTATATCCACATTAGCTCTGGTTAGGTAAGTGAACAGCTATCTGTCCACGTTATTCTAAAGCACACACTCCTACATTATGTAAACTTATGAACCCGATTATTCAGCATTACATCACGCCTCCAAAACATTCTGACCTTTCTAGTTGCATTCTTACTTATGAACTGCTGATATCTGAATGAAGCCATTTGGTCTAGAAATAGTCTTTTGAGATTCTTCAATCATGTTTCATGTAGCCATGGGCCCTGACAACACCGGACATACTGGGGCTAGCATATAGAGCTCAACAGCCAATGCTGACCCTGTTCCTGGTGGGACAGACACATGTTCACTTGGGTACTGTTAACAGTTCCAGAGTTAATTCCATAGCCACAATTATTAGCTAATCAACTTCTCAGAGTGGTTGTGTGGTAATCTTACTATATGTCCACATGACTGGAAGAATGTTATTATCCTTCAGGTGTAGCTATGGGTGTTGTTTGTGTATCAGCCACACCCACTGGAATTTGTTTTCACTGTCAAACAAATGTTACTTTTACAGAAGTGCTCATTGATTGTATCATGATTGTTTGCTTGATGAGATTGTTTTAAAGATAATGTCAAGCAACAGTGATGAAGTGATGAAGAAAAAAAAAGTTCAATCATTGAACCACATAAACAATCCAAATGTATATATATATATATATATATATATAGTTTGCAAGTGTCTTTCTCCCAAATGGAAATTTGAATCACCACATTTTTAAAAATTTATTTGGGGAACTGCTGGGAGTGCACAGATTGAGTTTCGTCTGGGGGAATGCTGTGAAAAAAGAAATTCAAATTATTCCCAATACAAAATCCCCTAATAAACCACGGCCAATCAATTAAGGCACAGGTCTCCCAAGCTTAAAGTTGGAGGTTTGTATCCTGGACTGGGACATTTTTCCATTTAATTTTTTTTCTCACTTTCCTTTTATTTTTTTCCATTTCCCTATCCTTTATAAAAATTTTTTTTATTTTTTATTTTATTTATTTATTTTTTTAACCTTTTATTCTGAAAGCCCCTCCCCCTATATAGCTAATACATTAATCATGAATACATTTCCGTAAAACATGTTCTTTACTCTTCAAGGATGGTTCCTCTTCATGGATGGTTCCTTTTCCAATGGACAACACACTGATTGAGGAAGGTTTCTTCTTTTCTTCTTCTTAGCAATTATAATCTCATTATTTAAACAAGGACAAATTGACTTCTTGAGGCTGGAGTGATGAATTTCACTAATGATGAATTCCAACATTATTCCCAAGATGTTGCTCGTGTCAAGGTCATAGGAAGCACTCTGTTGGAAATTATATTTGACTGGTAAAAAGAAACACCAGATGGGCAGTTTTTTAGTCTGGACTTCAGCCTCCTACACTAATAAAACTTTTTAGTTTGCTTAATTTTTTTTTACAGATCATTTAAACAATGTAAATTTCTACTAACCTCTCTCTCTCTCTCTCTGGGGGAAAGTCCCCAGGAAGTAAAAAAAACCCAAAAAACAACTTAGGCCTTTATTACCAAGACCATTACCAACTGAGATTTGTTGTTTGGGACATGCTAATGGATAATCTAAGATTAGTTCTATATCAATTACGATTAATTATTATGGATTAATTTTTATGGACGTTAAACTCTGCACATAATAATTTTTAGTCAAAGTATAATCATGAAAGGAAAAACAAACATCAAGTAAAACTAGTCACCTTTCTTATCTTGTCCTGGTCAGTTTCAAGCTGGAGCAATTCAAGTTTTGGTTGTTCAAGTCACATCAACCCCTCTCACCTTTCCCTTAAAGGGTGGTGAAATTTAATCACTGAAATAGTGTTTACCAACCCTATCATTTACTAAAACTGAATTTAGAAAAAGATGAAAAGTTTTTCCAACATGAATAAAGAGCCAACTTTTAAACGTGAAATGCTTTTCTATAATCTATTCAGAATGCATGTACCTCATTCTCCGAGGATTCCGACATTCTGTACTGGTTGCAACGGTCTTTCTTTCTCAGATGAAGATAGTTCGGTAAAGGTCGTCCTCTGTTATTGAAAAAATAAAAAAGGAGCGAGGTCCAGCCCAGACCGCTAGGGTTGACGATCCATCCCTTATTTATTACTCATCAATTGAGTCAAGAAAGAGAAAGGTAAAGAGACTATTATTCAAGGCAGTCCAACTAAGATTCAATTGAGTTTTTTATGGTAGAGATTTTTAAACTCAGGTATCCAATATATCTGGGAACACGTGGTGGAAAGAATTATGGCTGGGTTGCCAACTACCGGTGAAGATGTAACCAGGGATTGACCCCATTGGAAGGATCAACTTCTTACCTTAAGAGACAGGAAATTGGGGGGTGAATAGGGCTTGGAAAATGCTCTGATAAAATCAGGGCTTTCTCCAGTGGAACGTTTCTCTGAGGCCATACCAGACTTATGGCTCCTAAGGCGATAATGATCCATAGGTAAAATTTTATAAACAGCTGATGATAAAGTTGTAATGTATGTTTGGACTCAATCATATCCACACAATATAATGGGAAGAACAGATACTGTGTTCATGACATTTCAAATTTTCATGGAGAGCCAAGTTTGGTTTCCTCTGGGACAGTTGCATTGGGCAAATCCAGGATGACTACCAAA
Organism: Lycopodina hypogea; assembly: GCA_963969325.1. Classification (NCBI taxonomy): domain Eukaryota; kingdom Metazoa; phylum Porifera; class Demospongiae; order Poecilosclerida; family Cladorhizidae; genus Lycopodina; species Lycopodina hypogea. The sequence goes on from OZ017786.1 coordinate 14,503,767, forward strand.
CAAAGTAATTTTATGCATTTGCTTGATAACTAAATTTAGTAAAATGCAACTAATACCACTTTGTACTGGTTTTCATGTATGATGAATTAATTTCTTCAAGTGTTATCTCCCATTTATGCTCGAAGTTGTATAATAAGCCATATTCAATGGCAATAGGTGATCACCATTCAGCTTTATGCAAACTCAAACTAGAAGCGCTCCCTACAGAGCAGTTTTTCAGTGCCTTCAGCCTACTTCTCAATGTTATATATGGGGGAGGGGCTTGTGAGACAAGCAAATGTGAAAAACCTTGCTCATTTTGAGTAGAGGACTTGCATGATAATGTCATGTGTATCCTGCCACATCTACTTATGGTATCAGTGAACCACCAGCACCATAGAAAATGTATTGGCTTTCATGACAGGCATTGCTGTTCTCCACCAGTGGTAGTGCTGGAATCCAGCAATGAAAGAGAGAAAAGAATCTAACTAAGTGATTTACTGCTCACTGTAGCAAAGATGTCAAGCACCTCTGTGAAGTTTGCAGCAAGCCAGACTGTATGAAATGTTCAAACTACTTATAAGTAACTCACTCTCTCATTGTATTTGTATTTATTGATAGACTTATCTGCCAATATTTTCTATAGAAAACAAGCCACAGGGAAACAAGCTTGCAAGTGTTAATTAGTCTGTGTGGTGTGATTCATAAATAGTGCCACAAGGTATGTCATTTGGTTTGCTGCTTGGCGGTAAAATAGGTAATACAAATATACATACATGCAAATACACACCCACATCCGTAGAGACCAGGATATTTATATATAGAGAGAGAGAGATAAGAGATATTAATATAGATGGATATATTTTATTTATTTGTGTGTGTTTATGCATGTTCTTGTTGCTTTTTTACTTGCAGAGAGAGAAGCCAAAAAGTAAGAATCTAACTTACCAACTAAAAAAGCAGTAAAGTTTGGAAAACTAAACATTTCAATGGTCTTTAATGTAATGATATTCCATATCAACATATGTCTCTTTCTAAGTAATGAACATTGTATTTTTCATATATAGTGGCTGAAAGTTTCTTGAAGACCCCTCTAGCGGTTTGGAATAAGTTGGAGTCTGCACATACAGACAGAGAGACAAAGTAATTGTGAATTATAGTAGATCATCACCTATGTAGTTAATTTAAAAATACTTGGAAGAATTTATATATTTGAAGAAAACAAATTTTCAAGTAGGTTGATATAAAACTTTTCTCTTAGCTGGTCATATTCTTTCTTATTAAACCTCACAGGTCAAGTAATAAAATGCTTGCTATTGTGTGTAGTAACAGATGGTACGCTGTATTCCATGGAGCTCAACCAATTAACTGCACGAAACCAAAAGAGGAATAGAAATGTGATCACCACAACATAACATTAGCAACTCACAAGTCACCAAAGGCAGATTTAAATAATATATTACAAACACTACAATTTTTTTCTCAGTCATATTAACAAGCCCACCTTTCTGAGAAGAGAAATCATTAGGAACATTTAAACACACATTGGTATGGAAAAGAAGTAGTTAAGCTATTGTTATAATGGCAATTGACCTATGATATTTTCAGGAAAAAAAAAGTTTTTAATGAATGCATAATTCTCTAAAGTGGATTAGTTATCACAGATTAATGTAATTTTACAAGCCTCTGCTCTGGGCATGTGTATGCAGTCTTACCCACCATGTATGTAGGAGCACACCTTTACTATGTGTGCAGAGACATGCCACAAGATTTCCACTTCAGACTGAGGTTGCCGAGAGGTTTCCAGAAGGAGAAAGTCCCACAAATGTATACAGCTCACCCTAACCATCTTCCCCATTCCTTGTAAATCAGTATATCTTCATCATCATATGAAACACAATGAATGAGTATGTCTACCGGCAACTTATCACTCAATCTGTTCCTTAGACCAATAGAGCACATATTTACATTCCATCTTATCCTTGCCACTCTCTATTAATAAATAATTCATGGTACCACACCAACCATATTTACCTGTATCTGGAAATTGATCTGTACCATACTTGTCTTGTTGTTTTCACTCTGTTTATGTGTTCTTCTGTGCATTGTGTACATGCATCTCATTCAAAGCATGTCATGAAAAAGTAAATTACCTGTTCTACCCATGAATAGATGTCTGATTCGATTAGATATATTAATATCATTTTAAATCAAAATATATTGCATGATAACGATGTGTAATGTGATAATGTCTCTACAGATTCATATTCAATACACTATATAAAGTAACCTTTTTTTTAAATTTTAAAAACTATTCATTGAAAATATTCTTCATACTAAATTAACTTTAGCATATCTTCCACATCAAGTACATCTCTTAACCAGCCCTCGGTGATAGATATCCACTCACTCAACGTGTGTGTAGGTTTGTTCACAGCTGATTTAATGTCATATTTTATTGTAAGTTCGCTGCACTTGGCTTTATTATCATTTGCTTCATTTTTCTGAGAGCTGTTCGCATTTCCTATTTGTGGATTTTCTACAGATTCAGCTGATAACTCTACATTCCATGACAACTTTTGAGTTGGAGTTACCAAGTCTGGATAGTTCTCTTCACCATCATAAAAGGATTTAGTCTCCTCTGTGGATTGAAGAATACTGCTCTTACAATTTCCATGGTCCTTTGCAACATTTCTATTGTAGTCGGCATCAATATTTTCTGTTACATTGTTTATGAAAGAGAGTGTACTTGAAGTATCTACCGAAGAATTTTGATAAGAATAAGTTAGATTTGCCAGCTTATGTTCCCTTGATAACCTTGCTGTACTTGCCACTCTTTCACTTACCAAGTCCTCATTGATGTGTATCACCTGCTCTTCTCTCTTACCTAGTGTATGATTACTTGCCACTTCAGCACCTTCAACTGCCTTAGTTGGATGGCTTGTGATGCTGCTGGGATTATGTATGTCAGTGTGCCATACGTTATCTGGTAACACATGAACACAGCATATTAGATCTGTATTGATTTGTAGCTCACTCACAGTTTTCTGCCCATCACATGATCTGCATTTCACTTCAAAGTTGGAGTTCCTACAAACAGTTTTACTGTTTTTATCAGTGTTCATCACTGCAAGAAAATTTTCTCTTCTCAATCTTACCCTCTCTTCATGTCGAGCAGTTGCACCAACAGCTTTAACTTCATACAAAGAATTAGAAATACATAGTGTTTCAGAAAGGTTTTCCGAAAGGTTTTCCAAGTTGATATTAGTAAGTCCTTCTGTTTTTAGATTTATGACTGAAATGCTTGATTTAGAAGAACATTTTGTAAGATAAGAGTGACCCTTCAGAGGTAAAAGATTATTAGTAACAACATTTCTTTTCTTCTTATTCTCCTTTTTCAAAATTTCAACTTCCTTTAGACATTCAATTTCTTTAAGGCAATAATCATGGTCGTTATATGATGGCAAGATAAGATACCTATCTTTCATAGATCCCAACTCTTTAACATCTTTAATTTTTTGTTTAATTTGAGCAGGTGGCTTTATATATTTACCATCACTCTGTTTTTTACTTGTGTTAGTTTCTGTTAGGAAAGGGAGGGATATTCTGTTTGATTCAACGAGAGAGAGCATGTTTGACTCTAAATGTAGGAACTTGGAATGAGATGGAATTTGCGGAATAGTTGAAGGTGAGGTGATAGCAATCGAAAGAGGTGCTGGCTGACATTGGATATCAATAGCAGAGTCCATGCTTTCTTCACTGAGCAAACTTCCATTAAACATACCCAGGGGTTGGAAATTCTGAGGGAATAAGATGTAATCAATGCACTCATCTTATACATGCCACACTTCACTGGTACAGATGTGAGAGATAAAATACAGTTATTTACTCACTCAAATTCTCCACATGCATGCATGCACGCATGCACACACACACACACGTTATCTTTCTTTATCCACATGTAGCAATATATAACTAAGTAATTGAAAAAATGCTAACACAAATTGTTTCCACCTAAATTAATACAAAGTCATTAGTATGTTCATGTTAGACACACCTGTAGCTCAAGTTCTGTGGATGTCTCCATGAATAATCATGAAGTTAGATTATTTACTTTCTCTTTGTTTTTCTAGCCTTCGAGGGTGAAAATTATACCTCATGAAACTAAAATTGAAATTGAGCAAATTGCACACCTTAAGCCTTCAATATTGCATGGTAGCTCTCTCACATATCTCTTTAGCAGATGGGGGGGGGGGGGGGGGGGGGGGGGTTTAGGGGTTAGGAAGTTTGAGCCCTCCTCCCACTGTGGGAATGTATATTTTTGTGTGACCAGGCTGGTGTTGATTCCATCTCTCTCTCTCTCTCTCTCTCTATATATATATCTCTATATATATTGACATGCAGTGCTGTGGAATGATCTTAATTAGAAGTCTAAGTGAATCTCTGACTATAGTAGTTCCCTTGAGCACAGTTAGTGCTTTGTTGAAGATATTAAATGGCAGCAGCGATGCAACAGCAAGAGCTAGCATTACCTTATGACCATCAGATCTATCAGGCCTGGCAGAGTAACATGACCTACAGCAAGTGTCTCCTTGTACTGCCTGGGGAGAGTGCTAAGGACATTGTTGATAAACATTTTGAATGATGATAGCAAGAGGTATGAATGATTGTGTCACAGTTCAATACGTTCTTCAAAGTGTGCACTAATGTCATATTTGAGAAGGTTAAATTCAACTTTCAATATCAGAAAGATAATGAAACTGTGGAAGTGTTTTCCCAGTACTTTACAGTTTAGTCAAAATGCTCAGCTACAGAGGCATAGAGAAAGAGATGCTTGAATTAGGATTGTTGTAGGGCTAAGAGACAGTGCAATGTTTGAGAAGCTGCAGATAGCCCTTGCTATACTTAGAAACTGCTGAGAAAAAGCAGAGTCAAAGTGGTGAGTTGCATGAGGAAACAAGACTGTACATCCGTGAATCATATGAAGATGAAGAGGAATTGGCTGAAGAGAGGTGAGACCAGTGGTAACACCTGCCACACCACACATCTAAAGAAGGTAAAGCCTCAGTGACAGAGTGTGATGGAGGTTATCATACTATGGATAAATGCCCAGCTATTATTGCTTTAAAAAAAGGGTCCATTTCAGCAAACAGTGATTCACTAGGAGGAAAGATTATCTGTGCTCAAGAGCTTAGCTTAGACGGTGGGCAGACTTGCCAACTGTCCCAGTTTTCCGAGATTATCCCAGCTTTCCTCCGACATTGTCCCAGTGAATAGCCTCTTGCCAAATTGACCAGTGAATAGCCTCTTGCCAAATTGACCGCTGCTAAATACAGTTCTGCAGGGACAGTTACTAAAATATAGCTCTAAAAATGCAAATAATAAGCTATTAAAAAATTGAGCTCAGTTAGCAACAGCTCTCAGTGTCAGGATTCAGGTTGGTACAGGACAACTCAGCCAACTCTTAACTTTAGGTATGCCAAAATTGCAACTTTGCAAGAGCTACGACCTCTGAACTTGGTTTTAGCTTGTTTCACTTCTTTCCAGAGCCTGAGGGCAGAAATGCTCAGAAGTAGCCAGGGCAGGGGGAAAAAAGTGGGAGGGGGAAGGGGGGGGGGGGGGGGGGGGGGGTGAAATATTGTGAGTTACCTGTAGTACTAAGTGTGTGGTTCGTAAAAACAAATTCCTCTAGAAATGTCCTTTGGAATAGGATCAGATTTCAACTTCACATTACTGTTGGTTACTCATGAATAGGAAAGTTTAAAAAAAAAAAGAATCTATGCCCTAGCCCTAATTGAAATTTCAACCCCCTTAGGTTTCAATCCAGTTCATTCTTGGTCTGCTCATAAAATTTGGTTCGGATTGGTTGAGAACTGTGGGAGGAGTTAAGGGTCAACCGAGTGAGACATGATTCATTCAAATACTCTTTTGGTCAGTAGATGTTACTACTAAGAACAGGAAATTCCCTTTACAATTGAAACTGACGCAGAAGTAACCGCAATTTCATAACAAGTGTATCATAATCTCAAAGGAAGTCCCTCGATGAAAGTTTCCATGACTAAATCCTAGGATGCAAGGTCAAAATCAAAATGGATCAAAAACCTCTTGTCTCTTTGTTCAACAACAAAAGACTTGATGGATGGTGTGTTAAGGTTCTGTCTGAGATTGCATAGGTAGGACTATTTCTGGAAGGCTTTGTAAGCAGCAGATAATCTCTCATATGCTCCCATCTTGGAATATGTGGATTCTCTTGAACTTAAAGGGAAGGTTGAAATATTTATTGGAAAAACCACAAAGCAGGCAATCTGACTTATTGAGCAGAAGTCCTTGGACTTGTTCTGCCAGAAGAAGGCATAAGATCCAACTTGCTCCAAAGTAATATAGACTTTCCAACCTTGTGAAAACTTTAGTAGGACAATTAGTCAAATTTAGCAGGATTTATCTAGTTTTAGCAGGATAGCCACGCCCCTTCTTTCTTAACTCAAATTTTATTTTAATTTTAAAGAGAATGTGATCTTTAGATTGAAGAAACAATAACTAAACCAGATGATAATAATTTCAACTATAATTTTGAAGTGAAGGTATCTTATCGTTCAAGCTCTTCATAGTTCTAATTTAGTATTTTATGGCAACTTGTGCTCCACAAGATATTTACATAATCTAGCTTTGTTAATTTTAGCAGAAACCAAGTCACAGACTGTACTGAATTCTAACTAACCTCTATATTCTCTTTCAATTTTTTTTGGAAATTGCTCAGGATTAGCATTTGAATGGGGAAGTACCAGAAAAACTGGTGGATACAAGCTGGGTTCCCCTTACATGCTCTCTTGGCCTTCTTAGAAGCTGGGCTGAGGGCTTCCAAGGAGTCTCAGAAACATTCTGATGATATTGATAACCTGGACAATGAACAACCAGAAGATGAACACTCAACACATATTAGCCATCGCATCTATTGTTTGTTTGCATTTTTAGAAAACCATTCGGTGTGTGGATATTGGGTGTTGTCTTTATCCAAAAAATTAATTTTGGAAAGGTGGAATCTATACACTCTCAAATTCAATATTCTCCATAAATTTTCTTTGGTAACATAGTATCAAGTTTGAGATTCACATAAAAACTATTTAAAAAAAGGGCACTTGATCACTCTGAATGTCAGTTGAAATCAATTTTTTTGTATCACAGTGAAACTGGTCAGCTATTTGTAGCAACTAATTCTAACTGCTGAAGTGCCACAAAATCCAATTCATTTTCTAAGAGAGAGAATGGAATATTATGAGTCTCACATGCATGACAAATATGTGATGTTAATGTATACTTGCTGCTCCATGAACTGCAATCTTCTGTTGCCTTAGCAACACCAGAGTTTTACCTTATCCAATTGTGAAGGAGAACTTTTATGGAAAGTATTGCTGCTTCTCTTTTCATCTCCCTTATCAAGGTTCGTATTGAAGAATTTATCTTGGTAACCATATTTTCCTATATAGAAAGGGAAAATGTTATAATGCAATAATTCTAAAAAATAAAAAATATATTTCTGCATGTTTGAAATAAAATGAAATATTGTAAATCAAACCAATCAACACACAGATTACTACTCTTGAGATTTTATCATTGCTTAGTTGAGAAGGGGGGAAAAAGGAGTTTATTTTGAAATAGTCTGCCCACTTGCTTCCTGCAGTAACAAACTTGAGTGAGAAGGAAACCATATGACAAATTTTACCCCAATTGGTTCTTGGCAGTGATTACAACTTTCTATGGGTGTGGCTATCACAAAACCACACTCATTGCCACCACATCCATAAATCAATCCCTAGCAGTTTTTTGAAAATCCCTCCAGAGGTTTGGAAGGAGAAGTCCTAATTATAATAAATTGGAATGAATCTTGAGAAAATAAAAGGAAAACAAGATTGGAAATTTCCAGCCAAAACCCCACTCACTTATTATTTAACATTTGGATTTAATAATTACTTAAAATGTTGACTTCCAAATTCACTAAATTTTCATTGGAAAAGAGAAAAGAGAGAAGGGGGAAAAAAACAAGAAAAAATAACAAACAACCAATCACAACCAGGAATTGAACCAGAGACCCTAGTATTGGTATTCCTGAGGTAGTTTGATAAGAATGACAAGATCAACAAAAAAAAGAGTAACATTTAGACTCCACAAAAACAAGTTCACAAGTAAAATTGTCATGATTTTTGTCTGTCTGTTCAGTCTTCCTGTCTGTCTGTCCATCCGTCTGCTTGCCTGCCTGTCCGTCTGTCCGTCTGTATATATGTGCGGACTCTGACTCCTTTCAAACAGCTGAAGGAATCTTCACAAAATTTTCAGGGATTGATTAGGGCACCTCACTACACATCCTTCCAAAGGTTTCATTCAGATCTGGTGGCAATGGGTGTAGTTTGTCAATGGGTGTGGTTTAGTGACATCATATAAATAGCATCAATTCCACTGGAGGACTGTAACTAATGACAGGTTCAATAAGGCATAGTATGGTCTCAACATGACCGGAAAAGTATCATTATCCTCCTGTAGGTGTGGTTTGCATATTAAGCACACCCACTGTAAGCGGTCTTCACTGCCAAAAATGAATGTTACTTTCACAGAAGTGTTAATTATTGTATTGTGTTGTTTGATTAATGTGATTATTGCCAATGAACCTTACATGTTACATTAAGAAAACTGAACAAGTTTATTACTGCATGAAGACTATTTTTTTTGTGGAAATCACTGCAAACAACTTCACCAAAATCTGCACATGATGACTGCAGTGGTCTAGGAGCACGATATTAAATCAGTCTTGCTCACCCCTTCCCCCCCCCCCCCCCCCCCCCCCAACTGAAGAACTGTCCAGGGCTGGTTTTTTTCACCAATAGTCATAATAATTGTAATGAGTATACTGTACACTTGAATTCAAGTTAAATCTTGATCCTTTTATTGATAGTACTGCTCAGTTCAATGCATAATGGTCATTCTTTTTACCTTCCAACATGAGTGCTGATAGCATGTGTATGGTATGCAGTGAATCACAGTGCAATGTTTGCTACACTGTATCATTTGTTTCAACTCTTATTACACATCCTGTTTATAGCTAGCTACAATGACATAAACTAAACATTAAAATGAAATTAATTTGATTATACACTTATATATATATATATATAATACATATACTACATAGTCACAGTCTGACATTTGCAAGAGCAGTGCAAAATATATTCATCTGATTTATCAATTTAGTATACTACATGTTCCTCTATTTTTTAAGTTGGTAATGTAAACTCAATATTTGTATAATATAAGGAATATAAAACAAATTATTCACTGAGAAAAGATTCATTCAAATATCTATTATATCATATCAAAAAAAAAGAAAAGAAGAGACAAATGCATTCATCTTACTAGAATTCACACTAAGTTCTCCCAAATCACTGGAGGGATCTTCACGAAACTGTCAGAGATTAATTAGGGCTCCAAAATGCACATCTTGGCAAAAAATGTTTTGTTCAGATCGGGTGATTATGGGTGTGCTCTTATCAATGGGTCTGGTTTGGTGTCATGGAACACTAACTTCATAGAAACTTGGCATATTATACTAATTGTATCATGTTTTTTTTAATTAATAAGTTCAATGTCAATAATCTCTACATGTTACATAAAGTAAACCAAACAGGTTAGCTACTTCAAACTGTCAACCTTAGTGGTCAGTTATATTTGTGCTGGAAAATAAAACCCAACAATCAAACAACAAAACAAAAGAAAATATTTTACATTTAAATTTCATAAAATTTTAAAATTCATTATGAAAATATGCCCATATGTTAGCATTTCCAAATCCCATACCTTTGATGCCCCATATATTATCTGCCCGTAAGGATCGGTGTTGCAAGACTTCACTTTCTTGGAGGGCACCTTTTGGTATTTCACCTATCTGATGCCAGTACGAAGGATTGCAACTCCTGCCTGAGTTGTAAGTTTGCCACGGAGGGGATACTACTGCATCCATAATATCATCAATAAATTTTTTTTTTTTTTTTTTTCAAAAAATTTAAAAAATCTCTTCTCCTCCAGCTATATCCGGAGGCTTGCGCATGTGCGGTGACTATAAAATAAAAAATCTGTGCCTGCGCAGTGCGGTAACTGTAAATGTAGTAGGCTTTCCTTTCCTTTACTGGAAAAATTATTAAATAGAAATAAATAAATGAAAACGAACACATAAAAATTTAACCAGAGAGTAGTGCATCACTTTCATTCAATTGTGATATATATGATCTGAGATAGAATTTAATCACGTAAGTATATTTATTTTCTTTTTTGATCCCACACTAGATTATTTTTAAAAACTTGCTATAATCCTTTCTCTTGACCTGGTTACCAGCCATTGTATCGTATCATAGCATTAAGTTGGAAGAACAAGTATTGATTAGTGAAAATTGCAGAACTGACAAAAATAGAAATATGACAGTAACTCCCACAGTCATGATGTGTGTATTCCATTTTTTTAATGTCTATAAGTTCATGTTTTATTACAAGAATCATTTTTGACCAAATATGCCCACAGAAGGAAGCACGTCCAGTGACTCAAGTTAAACCATCATCAGTATAGGTTTACCCTGAAGAGAGGGTTTCATTTGGTTTGATACATACATACATACATACATACATACATACATACATACATACATACATACATACATACATACATACATACATACATACATACATACATACATACATACGTACATACATACATACATACATACATACATGCAACTTAGTAGAATATCCTTTTTACAGATATTTGAATGAAGAAAAAGAAAGGAAAAAGGTGCCCAGTCCATGATCGAACCATAAACTTTTTGCTTGGGGGACTTGTGCTTTAACGTATGGCTATGGTTTGTTTTTTAGGTTTTTAAAGTTTGAATTCAGTCTGGAATTCAATTATATCATACTCTGCTTGACTAATCAAACTATCTCCATTAATATTTGCTGTACATAGATGAAGCTATGGCCACAACACACTCATGGTCACATTGAGACCAGATGCCAGGCTTTTTTCGTAGCAGTGAAACTATCTGTGGGTGTGGCTATGATAAAACCACATCCACACGAGGTTAGTAACACTTAATCACATGGAGACCACATTTCCAATTTCAGCAGATTTTTCAGCAGTTTGGTGGTGAAAATTCCTGCACACCAAGAGCTCCAATTTATTGAGTACAAATAGATAAATGTTCCATTTCCATGATGAAAGGATTACTTGCAATACTTGCTAATCACAGTTCATTCCACAATGGTGTTCTACCAATTGTATTGTGATACAGTCCCTCGCATGTTGCACCAAAAAGGTGCTAATCACGGTTCATTCCACAATGGTGTTCTACCAAGTGTATTGTGATACAGTCCCTCACACATTGCACCAAAAAGGCGCTCATTCACACACAGCCACTCCACATGTTGCACCAAAAGGTGCTCATTCACACACAGCCACTCTATATGTTGCACATGGCAAGATTCTCAATTAAGAACGCATCAACAAAAAAAAGAAAGAAAAAAGTTAACATGTTCTGACACATCAACTCAAAATGTTGCACCACTACTTCTTAAAGGTAAGGGGTCCTGTTCAAGGTAAGGGGTCCCATTATCTGCGAATGATGCGTTTAATGAAAAGTCACTAAAAACGACCACAAAACTACAGGAGATAAGTTAAATGCTGGTGTTGTCTGTCTTGGGCTTATTCTGCAATGACGTCGCTATCGGTGCCATCTTCCTTCTTCAACCACTTGGTCTTGTGCTGCTCGCGCCCGAACCCCTCGTCATAGTTGCCCTTCATCTTGAAGAGCTGAGTGAAGTGCACCTTGCAGTAGATCTTGCCTTCCAAGGCAGCATAAGTCCCAGTCCTGCACAAGAAAGTATAACAATGGATAATCTTGTTATGGTGTGGAAGTGTGAACCAAGAGAGGTGGTTTATTTAACCATTCTCCCTCCAAAACAAAAACAACAACAAAAAAAAAAATAAAGTAAAAAAATTATAAAAATAGATAAAAATCAAACACAACAAACTCCTGCATGCCAGTATTCTGTTCATGTATGTATCTGTGTGCAACTGTGTGTGTATGTATAATACATAAGCCATCTATGCTGCAAGTGTGCACGAAATATTTTCTAGTAAATTAAAATGTTGAAATGTGATATAGTAATGGAAGATGATGAAATACCATCTAGTAAGTTTTGATATTGAAGTGATGTTAGAAATGCAAGAGGTTGCAGTGTTGTCCAGCAATGTAAGAGACCTTAAAGCATCACCTAGAAATGTAGGATGTTGAATCATTGTCTACTAGTCTGTCTAGTTTCTGAAACAGAGGAAACACAGACTTACAAACAGAAAAAATAAGGTCATAGCATGTGACTAGCCTGTGAAGGCTGGAGCCAAAAGTACTCAAACACCAACAAAAAGAACAAAGGCAACAACATGGTATGCCACTATAGATAGCAATCACAACACACTTACACTGCTAGAATTCTACATCAGAATTAAAGAATGTAGAGCATTTACAGGTTGAGATTTGGCTGCAGTTGTGTATGTTAATTGTACAGGATCCCCCCCCCCCCCCTCACCCGGGCGTATCAACAGGGCTACTGCTTGTAACACGACATGCAACTGGAATGCAACGCCACGTGTGCTTCCTTCTTGCAATGGATGTGTGGGTGGTAGAGACAAGCATACAAACCCTCACCCCAGTGGCCTTCAGCACACGTCAACGTACCTGAGAGTCTTGTTGCAGGTGGTGCACTTGAAGCAGTTCTTATGGAAGACGACCTTGTCAGCTTCGAGCCGTTCCATTGCGTACACAGCCCTGTTGCACACAGCGCACTCCTCACGCTTCGGCTGCCAGGATGCTCGCTGCATGAGGGAAGTGGGGAAGGAATGGGAGGGAAAGAAAACAAGATAAAGAGTGAGGAAGTGTTCTCCAGACATTCAGCTCTTTGCTGCAAACACACCACACATCACTCATGGGACCGCCCACCCACCCACAGGGACCATCCCCCTCCCCCCCACTTGTCCCAGGGGACAGCCTGTCCATTCTCAGAACACGTTGAATATGGTGATGCACTAGATTGGCTCACCTTAGGGTCAGTGGACCTCTTGTGGTCCTCGGTGGTGTTGGCGGTGCTCCTCTTCTCACGACGAGTCACGGCGTCAGATGTCGACCTTGGAGGGAGAGAGTGCGTCAGCATGTCCTTGAAAAGAAAAAAAACAAAAACATTAGAGATGATTTAGCGTGGTAAAATAGCAAACCACACAAGCAAGTGCGTATGTTAGGGATGTTCTGGTGCATAAAATGATATACATGCATTTATTGTGGTGGAAATGTTAGATGGCAGACAACAGTTGTTGTGCACTAGTGGAGCCAATTCTAGGCAGATACCAGCAGAGACTGCAGCCAGTCCACACTGAGAGGCATGATATGGTGTGGTGCCACTGTAGCTAGCCAGGAAACGTGTTGTACGCTCCTCCATTACTTGGTGAGCTAAGAGTCTGGCCAGAACCGTCCCAGATGTCGTTCATTAGAGTGTATTGATCAATATCATGTGTCACCCAAAGGGGAGGGGAGGATAGTTAAGATCAGTGTCCCACCCAGATGTGAACACACCGACCAATGGGCTGGAGATATGCTGTGAGTGTGGTAACAGTCGGTACGTTCCTGAGGAGATAAGGTGGAGGAGATGGAGACATGGTAGTCCTTGGGGTGAGGGGTACAGAGACAGCCAACAAGATTCAGCCAAAGAGCTACACTGTATCCAAAGGAACAGACTAGAATAGTCACTTGGAGAATATCGACAAACCAAGCAGTTGGCAGTCAGTAATAGCTGAGGGACAGAGGAGAGGGGTGAAAAGATTGGACGCTAGACAACAGTTTTTTGTTGCTGACATGTGGTGTGTGTGTGCGCGCCCTGTGAACTGTTCCAGAATGTCGAATAAAGTAACAGAAGACTGACTTCTCAGAGGTATTGACAGGATGTGTCATGACACTCGCAGAGCAGCTGCACTTCCTGCTCATCAGGTGAGTAGTTTCAACAAGGGATCTTCATTGACAGAACACTAGAGATCAGGCAGCTGCACAGGTTGCCATAGAGATGCTGTAGTAACTAACACAAATGTCTGGACCATACCCAGCCACTACACCAGGGAGGGAGGGAGGGAGGGAGGGAGGGAGGGAGGGAGGGAGGGAGGGAGGGAGGGAGGGAGTACTCCTCTAGGCAAACACAGGGGAGTCCAATGAGGCTACTACTAAATGTGACACCATTCTAAGTGTGTGGAGAGAAGGGTTTGGATGGATCATGAGTGGGTGGGTACTCACTGTGGTTACCTTCGCGTGTGAAGTCATGTTGCCCACAGTACCATTGACTGCGGCTGGAGCAGCAGAACCAGAGTTGACCCTGGGGGCACACACACAGACAGACAGGAGGGGAGAGAAAGAGTTAACAAGAATTAACTAACAGCAAAGAAGCTATTAAATAACTATCATGGAGTGCCCCCCCCCCCCCCCCCCCCCAACAGTAAAGGTGTGGTTGGGCATGCAATGCACAACAGAGGACAAGCCTTTTAAGGCAAACTCTACACCTCTTCCCTGACCACATCCTCCAATTCTGGTCACTCACACACTGTCACTCCTCCAGCAAGCCCGTCTTCTCTGAGAGATGGTATCACTACCACCACCACCACCAGGGTGATCAGCTCCTGGTCTGGGTCAACTGATTGATGACAGACACACAGACTTACTGACCAATAGACAGACAGACAGATTAACTGACTGATTAACTGACTGATTAACAGACTGAGAAACTAACTGACTGAGAAACTGACTGACTGACTGACTGACTGAGAAACTGACTGACTGACTGAGAAACTGACTGACTGATGTTCAGAAAGCAACATCCCTTTATAGTAGGCTCACCTTCATTGCCCCACAATGGTGAACCAAATATGGCAACAGTTGTGGTACACCAACCACGTGTGTGTGTGTGTGTGTGTGTGTGTGTGTGTGTGTGTGTGTGTGTGTGTGTGTGTGCGTGCGCGTGCGCATTCTGGAAATATTGTGCTTCATTGGAAGGTGATTGAAGGAATGGACATTTGGTTGGAGAAGGGGAAGGAGTTTGGCATAATTTCCACTCAGAGCAACCCTTACCTATTAAATCTTAAACTCACTATGGTTAATTGAACTTAAAAAAGGAACAAATTGAAAACATGAACCAATTTTTAAAGCGCACAAACACAGACCAGCATATAACTTAGGCAGCCAGCAATTAAATCTCTCCAATTGCATAGTTTCTTCCTTAACATTGTTTCAGATGTTAATTAAAGTACAGACACTAATTAGCTTACTCGAAACAAGTTAATTAGCCAAGCACAAGGAACAAACCACTTCATAACCACACTTGAGCAGCATCCACACTCGCACTTGGGAGGAGCCACACCCGAACACACGACAGCACACACTCACACAGCTTTTCAAGTACAAAAAAACCCCCCATGATAAACTTTGTTAAAGGTGGTGTGTCTGTGTGTGTGTGTGTGTGTGTGTGTGTGTGTGTGTGTGTGTGTGTGTGTGTGTGTGTGTGTGTGTGTGTGACAGTGTTGGTTGAATAATGAGTGCCATGTCTACTAGTTTACATCACACTAGCTTCCCAACATGTCACTATTCACATGACAATGTCACATGATCCCCACATGTTCTACATGTGTAAACATAGTAACAATAGAATGGAGTCCAGCAAAGCTGTCCTCTATCAGGACACCCTTACCCAACCATTATGTCCTCTAGAGGTAATTTGCCAGATCTTCATGAATATAAACCACACCCCTCACTATTTATACTGATCTCTTAACCCCACATTTGATGGTAACATGGCTGAACAGAGAGACAGACAGTGTTCACTAACTCCCGAGTCTTACTTAGTCTTGTCGACTCGAGGTTTCCTTTCTTTTGCAACTTTTCCGGATGAGGCGGTGTCCACCTCCTCACTATCTTTCACCTGCTTCTTCCAGGTAGGCGTGGCCTAAAAAAAGAAAGAAAAAAAAGTCAATCAAACAAAATTTAAAAAAACAACAGCAAAAAACCCCCCCTCTGTCTGTGACTGCACTCACTCTATTCTGTGCACCAACTCATTTATTACTCACTTTTTTTTTGCCATTGGTCTTGCGATTCACTTTAATACTGGGTCAGTCTCCATAGCAACATACCATAGAGCATGCCCAGCTCTCAAGTGTTACTTAATAGAGTCAAAAGCTAATTCTAACACTACAGCCTATTATAGCTACATAGCCAATATGCAGAGCAATAGAGCAAACACTGCCTTACTAGTCTCTCATCAGTTGTCATCAACACCATGGTCAACTGTCTGTGCTGACCAACCAATACTCTTACTCACTCACGCCCCCCCCGCCCCCCCCCAAGAGAGAATCTCCTAGTATCTAGGTAGGAGCTTGCTAAACAACTCACTGTATGAATCGGAGATACACTTGCACTCTTCTGTTCAAACATGGAGATCACATCGTGAGTCTACAACAGGAGAGAAATGGAAGAGAATACACAGTAACTCCATCTTCAAGCCAACACCCAATCAGTCAGTTAGCATAGAACTAAGTGCAGTGCTGAGTATATAGTATACTTCTGTGTCTGTTTTGCATTACTGCACTGAGACCAACACTGCCTTATAAGGAAGGAAGCCGACCATAAGTACTCTTGTCTATTGTTTTAAGAAAATAAACATGACCTCTGGTATGACTCACAAACTGCATGTCAATAGAAAGGGAACCCACTAAAACCATTCAATACTCTGGAAGAGCAGATTGGGCAGCTAATGGGAAGGAACAGGTCTTCCACCACAACAATAGACAATATGCGGAAAAAAACAACAACATTGTAACCTAGCAATACAGTGTTGAGCTTGCAAATGTGTATGAAAAAAAAGAAAGAACAAGGTTGATGAACTTTGTGCTTTTGAACTGAAATGCCACACAGAAAGGAACAATACACACAACAAACCTCACCACATGACACACCTCCTTGGCAGAGGTGAGAAATCTATTAGAGGAAACATTTAATTATAAGGACTACATTTGGAGTGTCAAGCAATATCGCAGGAGTGGAGTATACAGGAAAAATGTAACATAGTGCTAAACTAAGTTTGTTCCACGTTGGTTGGCATAAAAAAGGGGGTACTTTTCAGAGGAATGAGGGAGAATACATTTCCATTGTTGCTATTCTCACTATCTCCACTAATGGATTCTGGACAAGAAGCACTGAGAGACTGAACCTTCTTTTACACAGCCATAGTTTCAACTTCTTCCTTGCATGTACACACCCACTTGACTGACCACTCTGGACAAACACAGCTGCCGTATAACAGAGCAAGGGGCAGCTGCATGAACCAGCGACTAGTGAATGCTCACGACAATGTTTCCTGAACTAACTAACCAAACAACCAGGTTGATGTCACACTCTGACTTCTGGTAATCATACAGCAGCCATTCCTGGAACACCTTCAACTAGTAAGGAAGGTCAGAGGAGAGCATTGATGAGCATGTGGTGTAGGCCACGTAATACTGAAGAAGCCATGGAATAACTGTGGACACTAGCTGACCAGAATTCTGATAGTATTGAAGGGGCTGGGTTAGGAAGGCAAGCATTGCTGAGTAATTGCCTTGTGCATGCCACACCTAATGTGTAATGAAAAATCCTTTTGTGGTCAAATATCAATAATGGAAGTATAGAGTCCATCATATGGTAAAGGGTTGATGCCCTGTGAGTGTATTTGCCTATTTGTAGTGACACAAGTGGCTTGTGACTTCCTACAGAGTTACATAATGGCCAACATGGAAGATGAAAGGAAAAATTCATTTGTTGCTTTGCATCAAGAGAACACCAAAAATGTTATTGTGGAAGAACACACCACACACAACCACTACACGTGTTGCTGCATAATTGCCTGCCCATGCAGTAACAAGAAGACAGCTGCTATGAACACACCACAATCCTTACACACAGGCCCATTACTGTGGCAATACTTGCTCTAGTCTTGCAGGGTGCACTCAGAGGCAAGCACATCATGTTACTCAATGTAAGTATTGTGTTACTCAATGTAGGTATATACAGAGTTTAAAAAAAGAGAAAATAAATAAATTTTAATATGTTCCAACTGAGAACATTTCATAAGAGGGAACTTGAATATGCTCAAGGTCTTGTACTCCCTGGAATTCAAGGTGCAATAAAGGTCTATTGTTGTGAACACTTGCATCCCAGGGTACATACCTTGGAGGATTCCATCTCCTCCTCCCTGGTTTTGGCTGCCTCAGCGTCTTCTTTGTTCTCCTTGGTAGTCAAAGACACATCAGGTTTTTTCGGCGGTTTGGTTGTAGATAAACGTGGCTTCTCACCAGCTATTGGCTTCTTAGACCCTACACACAATAACAACAATGGCTTCTATCTCTATCCATCACTTAGCAGAGCACGTATGATGTAATTACAGTGAATTCAAAACCAGGCGGTTAATTATATTGCCATGTACATGAACAGGTTGTAACTATCCATTAGCACACAATGTCTTCATACCAACACTGGTCCGTGAATGCTGACCGTGCGTCTCTGTCGCTGCAGCAAGCCCGCCCCTTGTTGCTGAGGTGGTACGAGCCTCCTGGGTGTGGCTGGGGGAGCCTTTCACCTCAGGCCTCTTGCTGCTCACCTTCGACTTGGATTTGACACGACTGACCTCTGGAGGGCTCACAGCAGACACACCTCCAAACTTTTTCACAGAGTCAGCAACACTGGTGTGCGTGCGCCTGTAAGGGGGTAGGGGTCGAGAGGTCAATATCTAAATCATAGATGAACCATTTCACCATGGCCATCGCAGCTTGTGGCCCAAACATAACATGCAAACCACAACCAAAAAAACAAACAAATCATATGATATCTAAAACAAAGAACAAATCGAGTAAATAAACAAAATTTCATATATTTAAATAAAAATGGACTATGAAAATACAAACACAGAATCACACCTTTGAAAATGGACTCTATATTCCCACAACTGAATGCTTGTTTGAGGATATTACAGCAACGACTACCGTAGGGTTGCCAGTGTTGGGGGTTGCTGCCATTACTAATTGGTGTTTAGACTATTGAATGCAACACCATCAATCAATCGGTATCAAGACTGTTAAATGAAATATAAAACCACACCATGATCAGAGGTCAGTGGTTATATACCTGTTGGTACCACGAGTAACTTTAGCTGTTGTTGCACACACAGACAGAGGTCACACAGAGAGGTCAACAGCATTTCATGTGCAGATGAGAAAATGTCTTTGAATTTCTCAGTCCAAACAGGGCTAGGTGGTTGGCTATTGCAGTACAATGCAGTTTGGGAAGACAGGGGGGGGGGGGGGGGGGGAAGAGTGTTTCTAAGTTTATAGTTCCTATAAACTTGGGACCCTTTTCTGTACTAGGAAAACGCTTGTGATCAGAGCTCTAGTAAGAGCTACAACATACGCACACACATACATACCCTTTATCCACTCCGGCCTTCACTTTAGTCCTGGAGGAGGAAGACCTGCACAGAGATAGAGATAGAGAGAGGAAGTACATGCTTGTGTCATAGCTGTTGCACCATTATCAGAGTTTCTCAACTTCAATCTATTGGATTAAATATATACCCAAATGAGTCCACACCCTCACATGCACACCCACACAGTGAGAGCTTTCAAGCATTCCGGCAAAAAACAGCAACACACAGATTAAACAGTTTAGCATACTGACATTTACAAATGGTAAAACATTGAGCAATAAATATTCTACCGGACACCCTCACATTAACAGAACACATGAGTTATGTGAACATAAGGGAAATAAACTCATTTTCTGTGGTCCAGCAACATTTCCTGGTGTCAAGGAGCAACTCTTGTGCAAGTCATCCTGAAGCCATAGATTCAGGAAGCCACACACACAAAAAACAGCTAATAGTAATTGGACCATACATGTCTCCATCATGAAAATAACCACAAGAAACAAACAGAAAAACCTTTTCATCAGAAAGGACTATCAACATGTAATATGTCTATTCATATGCACACATGCATGTACATATGACCTGTGTGCTTTGATGGGCCTGATTGAAGTCTCTTGGTTGCTGCTACATGCCCTGGCCTCAACTGTCCACCATCAGCCCACAGTGCATACTGACAATCTCTTCTGCGGGGAGTCGTGAGCCCCAAAGACCATGGCCTGCATGCTTCTCTTTCATGCTGGCTGGACTAGAGGCACTCTATATCTCCACACACTCTGATCCTGTCTCACCTCCAGTATTAGGACACCCACCCACCCATTACCAACCAACCCCCCCCCCCACCCACTAGCTGAACCAACTGCAACAGAAGGAGATAGTGTGAGAGAATGAGTTCTGCAATGAAAATTAATTAGGAAATGCTAGTGAACCAGCAGAAAAAGAAATAATCACAACACCTTACCCACCAGCACAACACCTTACTAATTATCCGTACATCAACACCTTACCTATCCACATACCATAACCCTACCTATCCGTACATCAACACCTTACCCACTATAACATAACCTTAGCAACTGTCATACCACATACATCATAGGTCTGAATATTGTTGACAGTTTGTGAGTTTGGTGTCAGCATACAAAAGAATTGCTGACAATTTGACACTGACAACATGTCAACAGGAAGAACCACGCTGCCTGATGATACTGTACCAGAACACTTGGGAAAAAAAAGAAAAGAGAATTAACACAACCACATGTCCTTCCCCTATTCCGTGCTCAACTAAGTAGGGGAAAATTAAGAAAAAAAATTAAGAAAAAAAATTAAGAAGAAAAAAAAAGAAAAAGGATAAGTAAGCAACAACAACAAAAAACCAACAACAAAAAAAAACAAATAATTAAAAAAGAAAGAAAAAAGCAAGTGATGATGGGCAAGAGTGCTATGGGACAACCATCACTGCTGCACTATATACATGACCATGGACAGTGAAGAACAATATGCCACTTGACCACAACATGCAGTGGACACTGAACCAACCACTGCACCCTAGGCAACACATTAAACAAAGCAAAGCAAAATGTGAATTTGACAAGACAGTATCCTCCTTCATGAGCAAAGAGGCCTGATCAGATGACTCAGCTAGTGTTACTCAACTTTGTTGCCTGTAACATGCTTGCTTAAATGTTGCTATTACACTGGACCTTATATTTGGATGGGAGGGAGAGGGTGGTACAGGAAAAACATGCAACGTACTTCCAAATGAAATAAAAGAAGAAACAACAACCAACCCTAGCTCAGCCATAGATGGAGCAAGGTTCACAGTGCCCAAGAAGACAGTGAATGACATCACATTACAGTAAGCACAACCAGAGAGAGAGAGAGAGAGAGAGAGAGAGAGAGAGAGAGAGAGAGAGAGAGAGAGAGAGAGAGAGAGAGAGAGAGAGAGAGAGAGAGAGAGAGAAAGAGAGAGAGAGAGAGAGAGAGAGAGAAAGAGAGAGAGAAAGAGAGAAAGAGAGAGAGAGAGAGAGAGAGAGAGAGAGAGAAGTCCTTAAGGTGAAAGGAGAGTTCAGAAAAAGGCCACTCCCTATCCTGGGGTCATGTGACTAGAATATTAACTTGATTAAGAATTGATTTTTGTCTGGATTTAAGTGTGGTCTCTTTAAAGAGGGACCACTGTATTATTATCAATTTTTAAAAAATATTTCTCTGAATTGCACTTGATAAAGAGATTCAATATATCTTTTTTTCAGCTATTGATGGAACAGGTCCATGAAATATGTTCTCAACAATGAACAACTGTAACTCGGTAGTGATGGTTGTCTATTTATTGGTAGTGCACTGCCAGGTGTAATCATTCCTCTAGACATTGCCCTTGCTGTCCCACTGGCAAACCCAGAACATGGCACACACCACTCACAGACTTTTGTATTTCTGATTTCGCAGAGAACAGCTTGGCCCCATGGTTGTCACAGAAGGTGGCACACCACATTTAAATTTCTCCTTGTTCTAATTCACAGAAAAACATCTTGAAACGGATACAGCTGCTTGAAATCTAAGTTTGGCCTTGCAATACTTTATAACAATAATATATTGCAAGTTGTTAGTAGCGGTTCCATTCAGCTGTATCCTCCATTAACGGATTTTCTATGAAGACAGACTTTTTCCCCCTTCCCATTTCATAGAAACAGCTTGGCCCCCATGGTTGTCCAGAAGGTGGCACACCACATATAGACTTCTGCTTGTCCTAGTTCACAGAAGAGCTTGAAACGGATGCAGCTACTTGAAACCGAAGCTTGGCCTTGCAATATTTTATAATAATATATTGCAAGTTGTTAATAGCATTCCATTCAGCTGTATCCGCCATTGACAGATTCTCTATGAATAGACAGACTTCTGTTTCCCCCCCCCCTCCCATTTCATAGAAACAGCTTGACCCCATGGTTGTCACAGAAGGTGGCACACCACATATAGACTTCTGCTTTTCCTAGTTCACAGAAAAACAGCTCGAAATGGATGCAGCTGCTTGAAACCAAAGTAGCAGCTTGGCCTTGCATTACTTTATAATATCATAATATATTGCAAGTTGTTAATAACTGTTTCATTCAGCTGTATACACTTTTGGCAGATTTTCCATAAATAGAATCTAGACTACACTAAAATATTTTCCAACCAGAGTAAACTTCAATCACAAATAATAGCCTTGCAGTACTGCACACTCACACACAGCAAACTCCCCAACCTTCCACTCTGCTGGTGTGCTAACCTGGGCAATGGCTAAGCTGTTCTAGCAGGAAGAAGCCATAATTTAACCCAGGCATTGCTGGACCTGCTGAGCCGACCATGCAATGCACTGTTAGCTATAGGAGGACAGCCATCATTTGGGAAAGACTGAACAATCTTAGTTCCTTTTAATTTCAACTACAACTGCTATCATAAATGCAACTGATATGATCTCAAAAGCATAGAAAAACATACAAACAGAAACTAGTGTCAAATTTACCTGAAAACTTGCAAGATCCTGACACTTCAAACAATCAACGGCACACCATCTGCCTAAGAGCCACTTCCACAAACTAAAGAGACGTTGTTCTACACTCTCAATAGGCAGCAATGAGCTATTAGCAAGATGTTGCCTGCCTAAATACAATCTGGGTGAGGCTGGGATTGTCCAGCTACATTTCCTACAAGTCAGCAAGTTATAGCATACCAGTGCCCTGCCACTGCCCAGTTCATATTTCTATGGATACGATAAAGTAATTAAGTGCTCCACTTGTTATTACACACTGGAATGTCAGTACACATGTTCTTGTAAAAGGTAGCACACTAAAGCTTTTGTCATAGCAACACAGAGCATGCTCATTGCAAACAGCTGATCTTACATCTTTTGCAGCAGGATTTCAAACTCGCTTTAGATGCAAATCAAAGTGAATTAGCTAGTTACTTGTAACTTTCTAATCAGGAATTAAAAGACTCAATTTTCTTGAAGGGAGGAAATGTTTTAAAGAAAAGGACAAAGGCTAATCCTTGAAAATTAATGCAGACTGGCCATAGCATCACTTCCTCCATAACCCCACCAAAGAATATCTAACTACACCAACTCAGCTCAATCTATTTGCACAACATTTCAACAATTGTTGCCAGCTGCTCTAGCATTTCAGCGTAACATCACTGACTATAACAGTGCTACTTGCGTCTATGTTGCATGCACATACAGATTGGATATATATAATTATGGTATGGCTAGTTTTAAACAGCAGAATGTGTTGTCTAACTGGTAGCAACACCAGCTACCTAAGCTTCTAGCTTATTACAAATCATTTCCAGCAGTTCATTTGGGAAACAATAACATTCTAGAAGCCTGCTATAAAAATAACTGGTCCTAAAGCTATCTAGCTAAATAGTACAGCTAAGTATAATACAGTCTCAGAACCCACCAATTTGCAGCATACCCTGGAGACCTGTGCAGAACCACAGCAGCATACCCTGGATACCCGTAGTTTGCGCTGGAGTGCACACCTCTACCATCCAAAGCCTGGGCCTCCTCACGTGCAAGTTCGGCCACCAACAAGTTCACCTCTTCCATAACTTCCTTTTGATGTGGTGGGGTGGTGGTCATCTTACTTATATAGACTAACGCCCACTAATAATCAAAATATTATGAGGAGCAGGTGTACAAGGATGAGTGTGACCTCAGACCTGTCAAATTTCAAACTTACCTGATATGGCTTCAGCAACCTGATATGGCTTCAGCAAATATGGCTTCAGCAAGCTGGTATGGCTTCAGCACAGCAGAGGAAAACTAAACCAGCATGTCATTCAGCATAAGCCCACACAATAACATTAAATACAGTGGGTAACTAACTAAATTAATCTGAAAGGAAAAATACAATGCAAAAGTAAAAATCTGGGTGGTGCAGTTTGTCAAGAGTGGGTGGGGTGGTGCAGTGACTACTTTATGGGAGAATGAGCTCCCTTAGGGAGAACATGTTTCTTCAATCTTCACAAAGCTGGAGAGAGACCCATTCTGCAACAGCAGGCCAGTTCTGAAGGATTAGTTCCCAATTAGAAAATTAGAAAAGAAAGTCTGAAAGTGCATTTTGAAATACAGGTTATAAACATTGAATGTGGTAAGACCAAAAATTGAATTCCACAGTGCACATTCCAACACAAACCAGAAGAAGGAGTATCAGCATTATACTTAAAAAAAAGAAATATATATTTTTTGACCTCAAACTTGTTTTTGTGGGGTCTAAATGTTACTTTGTTGTTGATCTTGTTATTCTTCCAAGGAAAATTCCTCAGTAACACCAGTGCTAGGTCTCTGGTTCTATTCCTGGTCATAATTGTTTTTGGTGAAGGTGTTTGCTGCAATGTAGGATAGCAGTATAGGTGCTATACATGACATTGAGAAGAATGATTGGGGAATAGCTGATGACACCCATCCATTAACTTTGATCCTTTACCTGTGTACTTCTCCATGCATACTGAAGGATGCATATTTTAGGGAGGAAGATGAACATTTTTGTGAATTTCATTCCCCCCCCCCCCCCCCCCCCATTTGTTTGTAATGGTGTGGTATTAATTGTGAACAAGTGTAGATTCTAAAGGTCTGTCCACGCTACAAACTGGTTTGTACCTCCCTCCAGCAAGACCATGTTTCAACCTTTTTCAGGCTTCCACACTGGCGAACCATAAACCCAATGCACATTACCTGCTGGAATGAATTCAAATGTCATGCACAAACCAGTAGGGAAGATAAATGTTGGTAGCTAAACTCCTAATAATGAACATCAACAATAAGAAATCACAGTAATGTTAAATAAATCTGAAGTATCCAGCCTCAGATGGCTTCACCGGGAATCCTAGGAATGAAATCCTTTCTAGTGTGGGCGTGTGGATCCCGTTCCAGATACACATCAAGATACATGTGGAACTAGTTTTAGTGTACAATGTGAAGAGGCTTTTAGTATGAACATAGTTCCTTCAAGTTTAAGAATTGTCTTCAATAGTTTTCTACAAGAAATTTCCATTGTGTGTGCCCAGGAATGTTTCAGCTGCAGCGTAAACCAGAAAGAAGAAATGAAAAATTCAAGCCAACAAAATGGTGAGCAAATACAGAACAAGCTATGTAGTGGTTGAGATGGGCGAATTAAAAATATCGATGGAGTGATAATGGTGAAAATAATGCTGGTGAATAGTTTGGCTGAGCAAAATATATACCTTTAGACAATAGGTAAGGTTGAATGGATAGAATTACCTTCAATAATAAAAACAAAACAAAAAACAACCAATAGAAAAAACAACAAAAAAGCAACAAATACAATTAACACACTCCAGTTTTTCAATACCTGTAAGCTATTTGCAATTAAAATGGTAAGCATGGTCCTGTATAAATAGAGTTTCAAATATAGAGAGGTTACTCAATAAAGCTCTGTGTATACACACAACATTTCTCATTATATTGCCATCAAGAGTGACCAAGAATTATTTATGCCCTTTTTTCTACTACAACCATTTAAAAAAATGTTTTGATGTCTTTCTCTGCATTGAATCAGTCTTGGTATTGGTGTGTCTAATAATACTCACATTTAATACACTTTTATAATTGGTTGAATACTACTATGACATTAATTATCCTTGTTATTGATGCAAGCAAGTTAGAATTAACTCAGCCTCTCAAATTCACCATATTTTCCATATTCAAAACATCTCCAAACTATACGGAGTAAAAATTGACAATTGCTATGTAAGTGTCTTGAGTTCTCACTCTACCACACCAATACAGTGCATAGTTCAACATGTGCCACATTTTGGACAGTCTTACTATCTCCCCCATGTACAGTGCAGATGAATTACCATGGCAACTCAGACATAGTCTGTCCTGTCAGGGCAACACCTTCCCTAAATATGATTGGAAGGGCATGGCATCATCAGTATACCAAATCTGTCCTACTAGAATATAATTAACAGTTTTTTTGTCCTGCTTCATATTTACATGCTGTTTTACCCAAATATATAAAAATCATAGGTGCCATATGCAATACACACAAAGTATGGTATCCCATGCAATACACACAAAGTATGGTATCCCATGAATACTGGGAAAAAGAACCAAATTCGTAGCTACAGATACGAGAACATTCTGAGGAATGTGTGGCTCTCCAGACTAACCCACATGTGTGGCTCTCCAGACTAACCCACATGGTGCACTAAAGTAATGACTTTGTGGCAGAAGAAAAAGAAACAATAGCAATAAAAAAAAAATTCCAATTTTTTTCCTTTCCATTTTTAATATTAATAAAACAAACAGAATGTTCAGAATCACAATGAGTGACCTTGCCCAAAAAGTATGTGCTGACTCTAACTCCTTCCAACCACTGGAGGGATCTTAATGAAACTGTCAGGGCTTGACTGAGTACCTCATTGCATGCCCTTGTGAGAGTTTCAGTCCAATCAGGTGGCTGTGGGTGTGGTTTTGTCAATCAATGTGGTTTGGTGGCATAGAACACTAACTGTCACTGAGATTTGGAATGTTTATTAATTGTATCATGTTTGTTTGATTAATGAGATTAGTGTCAATAATCCCTACATGTTGCATAAAGCAAACTAAACATGTTGGTTACTGCAAGTGGTCGACGTAAGAACCACCCATATGGCGGGTTTTCTGCTCGTAAAAATAAATACATTTTAAAAAACAATGAAAAAAATAAAATATTCAATTCACTAGCAAGAAACTATTTTCCTTGAGTCCAGAGAGTCCTGACAGTTATGAAATTACTTTCACATAATTTAACATATCAATCCACAACAGCTTATGTAGGGATATCATATTATTACTATACACACAATAGATTTGATGTGGTACATAATAGAGTCTCTAGCCCACATGCATAGAATATTAAGAAGAACAATTGCTGCTGCCTCTAGTCACCACTAGTCTACAGTGCAAGTAGTTATGGAAGTGTATCACAGGGGACGCACACAAAAAAAACACGTTATGTGAATGCAACTTTAGATTATTTTGTATTTTGCATTATGGTGTTGTAATCGTTACCTGTTACAACACACTCACACACACAATAATGACTGACATCTATACAACAAAACTTGCTCCAACCTAGAAGAGGGAGGCTCAGTTGTGCTGAGCCTGCTGGTCGACTTCATTCTCTTAGATGGGGAAGACTTTCCTTGCTGCACCAGCTTTGCCTTTATTTGTGATAGCTGCAGAGTTAAGTGTAGAACATCTTGGCATAATACAATCACAACAGCATAGCGTACACCATAGTGTACAGCATAGTATACACCATAGTGTACAGCATAGTGTACACCATAGTACAGCATAGTGTACACCACAGTACAGTGCTCCATATATGACAATATAATGAAGGGGCTACCATTGTGTTACATTGAATATTTTATTACAGTTGCATGAAGATTAGATTACCACGACATGATTGATCAGGAATACATGTGCAGTGATAAATCTTTTTTCAAATTAATAGTTGCAATGGTGCTTTACTAAATATCTGCTCTACCAGTTGGTTACTGGGAGATGTAAGAATCTTCTCAAGTCCAGCACCAGCAGTGATGATTACAACCTTAAGCAAAGTGATAAGTACTACTGGTTGTCCAGCACAGAAGCTGTCCAGCACCACTTCCCTCAGTGTATATGCCCAGTTACCACCTAGGTGCCGGAATGTGGCATCAAACAGAGTACATGTTGTCTGCGTGAAGAAGGAGCTGTTGACAAGTGTGCAGGGTGATTGTTTTGCTGGGCGACCAAAGGTGTTGCACACACATACTGATAATTGCTGCTAACACTTGCTAACACCTAATTCACCACGTCAAGCATGCAGTGAGGAACAGTAATTAGGTCCCAGGCAAAGGTGCAAGTTTTACACTGGAGAATCTGGAATTTTGCTAAGATGTTTACTTGGAAAATATCCATAATCAAGATTGACACTATGTGTTAAACATTTTCCGGATACTAAGCATTATGTGGTACACATGTTGAATAATTATTTTGAGCTTCATATGCTCACAGGAAGAGGCGTGGCCAAGTAAACTAAAATCTGGTTAAAAACCATCCTTGGTATAGGATGTATCTACCACAAGCTGGTTTCATTTGGTGCGGCAGTTTGGCAGGAAAGTGGATGTAGACCACTTACACACTACACATATATACACACCCAAAATATTTTTAGCCTGACACGACGAAAGGAAAGTATGGCCAGGAACGACCCACTTAGTCTTTTTTTATCAGGAATTTGAAAGGGGAAGGAAGGGAGAAAGAACACCAGCGCCTTAACCATTGGTCCACAGTTTTTTTTAGGGTCTTGTAATACATGGAATTTGGAATTCCCCCCCCCCCCCTCCCCTCCATTCTTCTCTTCTTCTTCCAGCAGCCAGGCACTAAAAGGTCATGCATGCAAAGTTTAACAAAATCTGTTCAACCATTTATCCATTTTGCAAACCCGAACATTACAGTTCATCATCTATATAAGAGACTAGCAGGCATACCTGATATTGCCCAGGATTTAATGACATGCTCACAGGAAGGTGACCACATGAGACATAGCCCAAGTTATAACTAGAGTCCTATGTGTGCATGCCAAGTTTTAGGTGTCTAGGTGCAATGCTTTGTCAAAGTACTCTTTTAAGCATATTAGCCTCTTCACGCCCACAAAAAAGTGTGGTTAGGTGGCCCAATTGTTTAGGGCTGAAATCTATCCTCCTTGGTATAGGACATGTCAACCTTAAAGAGTGCGTTTTATACATACACTAGCAAAATACCCATCCTAGGGACAGCTTGAGAGAGGTTAGAAGAAAAAAGGAAGAAAAGCTGAAGAGGATGAAATGGGTTTGGGAACAGTTTTCTGACTTCACTTTAGTATGTTTACATATCATGGTTTGCAATCTCATAATTCAGCTTGGTGGCTGCATGGAATTCAAGTCCCCCAATGGAAATTTAGAAGAAAAATCCCTATGGATATAGTTCTACTCCAATCTCAAAACCATCTTTGGGTGACCCCATCAATCCCTGAAAATATGAACCATGTAGGCCAAGCGTCTGGGAAGAAATTTAGCAAACAAACACACAAATCACATATAGTAAGATATTCACCCACATATGTACAAACCAGGAAGAGGTGTGGCCAGGATTGACTCACTAAGTTTATTTTATCAGAAATTTGAAATATAAAGGAAGGGAAAAAAAAGATGATAAAAAGAGGAATGAAAAAAGAATGAAAAAAAAGAAAAAAAGACAAGACGATATTGTCGACAATGACTCAAGTTAAACCATTACTACACTCACTCTGATCAGGTCAGGCCAATTTTATTTAATTGTACTTGGGTAATTGTGATATGAAAAAATTTCAATGAAATAAAAATCTCAAAAATTGAGGAAAATTAAACCACCAAAGAAGGCTAATGTGTACTGCTTTTCTGGCTCTTGGGGGAGCAGGAGTTCAGGCAAGTGCTCCCTCCACCTTCTCCCAAACTAAAATATAAACAAGCAAATCCCAGTAAGAACTAAAGCAGTCCAAAAAAAATCCATAGCCACAGCAATTCCTACCACCACTACTAACCAGAGTGCCAACTTTACAAAATACTCCTTTTATCAGTGGTGGATCCAGGGGGGAAGGCAGTGGGCCACCTTTGAGTCATAACATTTTTGAGGGGAGGAAACCTCATCCTTAGCAATCACTCTAAAGCAGAGAGAGAGAACTGGTTATGAAAGAGTTGCTAGCAGTGGATGATTTGGAAAATATTTATATATGGAATTCTATGATAAACTTTCCAAAACTTCATTGTTTAGCAGAATACTATAGAGCTAGGTGCTACTCACCCTTGGCTCCCTGAAATTTGTTCAAAGCTACCTCCACTGCTACTTGTGGATCCACCACTGTAATTATTCCACTGTAATTATTCCACTGTAATTATTCCACTGTAATTATTCCACTGTAATTATTCAAGGTAACTATTTTGAGGTAATTACTCCAAGGTACAGTAGAACCACAGAATTAAGAACCCCATGGGGAAACTGCAATGTTCATAACTCCGAAATTTTATAATGTCATTCATAATAACATACATTTATTACAGTAATCTAAGACTTTTTTTTTTTGTTGTGAGCACTTTTCCTAAATACTCTAACTGTATGCAAACCTGTTTATTCTGGCTGGGAGTGGGCATTCTTAACCTAATGAAAACAAGTACAGTAGAAAGTCAGATATCTCGACCTGTTGGGACCAGAGGAGTTGGGAGAACTGAAATGTTTGGACAACTGTAGTTGCCCCCTTGTTGCTCCAATTGACACAATAGTATTATGTATTGCTGGCTCAAATTTTAGCTAAAGTTCTCCCATTACTCCACAAATTGCAATTTTAGCTCCTTAAACTCCAAGGGGAAAACAGCTGCATTGCTCTGGGGTTGGTAAAATTGGTTACGTTTGGGCCCATTTAATAATTGCTACTCTTTTTGTGGTTCTAACCTGCTTGCATTGTTGTGGGTGTGGTTTTGAATGGTGTTGGTTAATTGATATGGATAACTGAAGTTCTGGATAACTGACTTCCTACTGTATATATTTTTGTACTTGACCAACTTTTCTTCCAGTTAGGCTGAGGTTCTACTGTAATTATTCCATGGTAATTATTCTATGCTAGTGAAATAGTTGTCTTCACAGTTCCACAGTTACTCTTCTTGGTGGTAGAAACCTTCCCCCTTTCTATTTGCCATTTTTTAAAAAAAAGGGGGGGGGGGGGGGGGGGGAGAAGGGGAGGGGATTGTAGACCCTTTATCATGAGCACATGGACTAACTTAGAAATACATGTGTAAAAAATAATGAATAATGATCAGATATTTAAAACCCTGAGTCAAAAGAAAAAGGGAGGGTAAATGTGGGGGGGGGGGGGGGGGGAAGCCCAAGGTTAGGATTGAGCACCCTTATTTCAGCTTGGGAGACCTGTGCCTTAACCATTTTTGAATGTAAAATTTCAATTCCTTTTTTTCTCCACCAGCAGTGCCATTTCTGGAAAAAAGAAGAAAAAATTAATGTCAGTATTCAAGCCAGGTACCACGGTTAATGCCTGTTTGGTTAAGAAATATAGAGGGATTTCTTTCACATAGCAAATAGTTTCCCAGCTACAATACATCAAAGATTTTTCTTTTTCATGGAATAATTATCCATATTCACATAATTATATTAATGGACATGGTGTTCATGAAAACAACAACACTATGCCCAAATACCAAAGAGATGAATAGATAAGAAAAGGAATGCAGCAACAGACTCCCTCACAAGAAAATAGTGGTCTGGCCCTGAGCCTCACAGGATCCAATGGGGACTGGTCAAGTGTGGCTGGGCTGTTAGCATGATGAGGCCTGTTTATCCCCCTTCACTTTTCACCCCTTCAGAAGTTGATGTTCTTGTGCCCATCGCCTGCCTCTTCATTAGCGGCATGGTGAAATTGTAGTCCTCAAGCACAACCCTTTACCAACTGCAGCACTAAATGTACTGCAACGACAAACATACCATAGCTGTGTTTCGTTTTGTGAAGCTGTTCTTTCACCAATCACAATAATTTTTAATGACAAAAAAACTACCTCTAATAACCCAAAAATGAGGTTTTCTGAACCAAGACAGACTAAAACCTGCCAGTTTGCAATGACCATATATAATTTTTTTTTTTACTGATATGAGTTGACTAGTTTGGGCAGATATCGCACGCAGTATGTAAAAAACAAAACTTACAATTTTATATATTAAAAACATGCGGTGCTATGGCTGGTAAAGGATCACCAATTGCATATAAAACATTTACTGCTGTGGTTGGTAAAGGGTTCTCTACATTTTTAGTGTGTAGTTACCATGCCTACTGACTCTGCTTATCAACAAGGTCAGTTCTTGCATGACATGTGTGTGTGTGTGTGTGTGTGTGTGTGTGTGTGTGTGTGTGTGTGTGTGTGTGTGTGTGTGTGTGTTAGTTCCTGGAAATGAGCAAAACTAAGGAGAACCTGGTGGATCTGAGAAACAAAGCTACAAGGAAGTAGTGTGCCAGTATTCGAAACCTGCAGCAAGTAAAATGAATCTCTGTTTTACATTTCAGAATCAAACGTACCATTAGCTCACAACTAGTAAACTCCCAACACATAAACAGTTAACAGCACGACTTAAACATGCTAAGTACCAGTATGCCCGTTAAGTGGTTATCTAGAGTTAAGGCACTCGAGCAATTAAGCCATCAAAAGTGCCATCAACTAGTGTCTAAAACAATATACAATTAGCCATGTCTGAAGTTGATCAAATGAGCGAGCATGCGCAAATGAACAAATAAAGAAGAAATATCAGACAAGCTCATATGATCAACATTAAGTGAAATTCGCACCTCCTCATCTCTGCTCTTCAGTGTCATCTCTGAGCGCACGTTGACTTCCATCAGCTGGATGACCCTTTCCTCCAAATCCTCAATGTCCTTCTGAAGCTTCTCATTCTCTATCCTCAGGAATTCCTTCTCCGCCCTCTCCTGTTCCAGAAGGTCAGTCAGTTCAGCTATCTGATCCTGATAATCTGGTGGGGGAAAAGTTAGAGAAATTTCTAATTATACAATTGCTATTGAGAGGGTTTTCAAGCATGTTCCCCAAGAACTAACTCGTACTACAACCTCTCAACACAAGGAAAGTCTTCCCCATCTAAGAGAGTGAAGTCGACCAGCAGGCTCAGCACAACTGAGCCTCCCTCTTCTAGGTTGGAGAAGTTTTGTTGTATAAATGTCAGTCAAGCACTCAAGCAAACATATTAACTAAATATTCAACTGGGGCGAGTGAGACCAATTAATACTGGTGTGAAGTGGGGTGAGACCAATTAATACTGGTGTGAAGTGGGGTGAGACCAATTAATACTGGTGTGAAGGAATAGTAAGAGATGGCAATCTTCCTGGAATATCATAATAGCCACCAACCCCTGCTTCAGACACCAAGAAATAAAACATGTTATGTAGTAAGTAGTCATTTTTCACAACTAAATTGAAAGGACCTTTAAAAGAAATATTTTTCTAGAAGCTGCAAGTACTGGCAGCAGTATCAGTGAAGGCTGGAAGGCAAACAGAAGCTTTCACACCATCAGTTGCATGTTTTTAATGTATTTGTCTACCACCAGAACATTTGAGGGCATTTGAATTAGCCAATCATCTTCATTGATGCTTGGTTTACACCTGACCCAAGAATATGTTCAGTTGTATTAAGAGCAAGAGGAATATAAAATAGGGAGTGTCTTACCAGTAGCAGGCTCCCCAGAACTGTTGACGGAGTAGTTGCCTTTGACAGGTTCATTGGGAGAAACACTGTTGTTGGTGGTGGAGGAAACTTGACTCACTGAAAAAAAGACAAAAGTGTGTTCACTATAAATTTAGAAGTCCACAATTCCAATAAGTACTGTATAGTAGGAAATGTACACATGAACACACACACACACACACACACACACCCCCCCCCCCCCCCCCCCCCCCCATTCACCAAAAAACGAAGGAACTTACTAGTAGTACTTCAGTGATGGCAATCAAAACTAAATTACAACTATCACTTGAGTAAACTTGTTAAATTTAAATCTTTGCAATTCATAGACCATGAAAAGAGAACAAAGAGAAGGTTATGAGCAAGTGCCAACTTAACGGAACCAAGGTGAGAAACTTGTTCCTACTAAGATAAAACCCTTCTGCTCCTTTAACACAACCTTGTGCACTAGGTAAAACTACTAGAATACTTACTCTCTTGTTTAGGCTTGATAATATCCATCTGTGGCTCATAACTCCCATCGTTAAAAGCCTACAACAGCAATAATAACAGCACAAGTTATTCATTATTACATTTTTTAATAAAAAAAAAAGCTACAACATAAGATCTTTATCACGTCATCTTTTCCTGCCCTCCTAATGAAAGATTTCTGGTTACCTCAATTAGAGCAGCTACAAAACCTGGTGTGATTATGTCTGCCATGCCCACTCAAAGAGAATTGAACCTTCACAGAAAACAAAGGTTCACATTAAGGAATATAGCCAAGGAATTCAAGTTGTACGTTCACTCTGCCTGGCAGAGTGTTGTACTACAAACCCTGGAGGAAGAATAGGGAGCTTTACACCTTCCACTTCAAATGTACACAAGAAACTTAGTACATTCCACTGAGCATGTACACAACAAAAGTAGCACATTCCACTGCACATGTACACAAGAAAAAATAGAACCTTCCACTGCTTCACATGTACATGTACATTAAACTTTTTGATTAATCAGATTGGGGTTACCTTATCTTGGCCTGACAAAAGCAAATAAAAAAATACCATCACAAGTATAGAAGCTTTATATGGTTTTAAAGGGCTACTTTGGGGTTTGTAATATTCTTCAGTTGGTCCTAAGTCTGGGGTGTAGGTGTGTAAAAGAAAGAAGGAAATAAAAAGGGTTAAAGCTTGGACCGGCTGGACAGTAGAAACAAATCCCCCCCCCTCCCACTTGAACATTGCAGACTTGGTTTTGTTTTATGTAGTGGTTTCGCCCACATTTGTTTGCTATTAATGGTCAATGTTTGCTTTTGTACAGATATTAGGAGCAATATATTCTGCCACAGTTGACACAATCAAAAAAGCATCCAAGCAGAAAATGAAGGAAACATAGGCATGTAAATCACATTTAAACTCCTCAGGTCTTTAGGCATCTCCAAGCAGAAAGAACTGAGAGAGGATTTTGCATTCAAGATTACATAAAACCTCTTCTCTTGGAGTATTGCTCGATGTTGGAAAGCCTCCAGGCAGTGAGTAGTTCTAATGCCAACATTTTGTAAAGATATTATGAACCTACATTGTCTTAGAGAGAATCTTTATCCAGAACCCTCTGAGCTCTTCAAGGGCCAGCCTGTTAGTCTCACAGTAACTAGGGGAAACAGCTACTGTGAGTCAGACAGGAGAGAGGTCACAGCATGGTGAATGCACAGTTTGTGTTTGTGGCACGTGTAAGTCATGTCTGTCACACTGTCCAGGGTGGTATCTTGATGTTTCCTTTGTCCCTCTGTGGATAGATAATGTCAACCTGTCACAAATGGAGGCATTGGCTACAGTGGACTCTGCTGTGGTAGGTATTTGATAGAGCTGCCTATGGCCAAAGGCACAGGACTGTTATCTGAGCAGCCATTCCAAATGGTCCCCATGTTTTAAACCTAGCCCTCATAATGAACCTTCAGCAGAGGCATCCTTCTGTCACTGTGACTTAGCCCACACTCCATCTGGCATGTTGCAATACAGTATTCACTCGAAAGCATACAAAAATGAAAATATTTTCCAGATATTGTATTAGTGTTGATGTCAAACTCCCGGCAGTTCTCTGTAGACACTCAAGAACTTGGATTTCTTTCATTTGTCACCCACCAAGCTAGATTAATCTTTTCTGTCATCAGCATGGAAGATGTGACCAGGAGAGCAGGATGGCTAATGAACAGTTGACAGAGTTATTGACAACATGCCCTGAGAGAGATACTGATAGTCTCTATGCCTACTTCCCTGCAATAACCACAAGGAAGGCATCAAGTCATTACAAATAGTATTTATACCCTCTCCTTAGACATAGAAGATAAATAATAGTTGAATCCATGGTTGAGCTTCTTCCTGGATGGTGGGAAGAATCCATTTCCTCCGAAAGAAACAGAAAAAACCCGCCCTGATGAACCATATATATATATATATATATATATATGAAAGTTGAAGTAATCAAAAATCCTGTCTCATTAATGTCTGATGGAAGAAACTGTGGCACATGAAAATCTAGAATAAACAAGTAGTCCATACCATATCCAGTGGAATAAAGATTTAGACACAAATATATGAAGGCCGTAAATGTTTCTGACTTTATCTGCCCATCTTTAATAAGAACAAGCAAGCTATCACCGTCTGTCTGAGCCATGAACTACTTATGAGCACACCTATATAATAATATAGCATTGACTATAACTATAACGTAGTTACAGTGTTGGGACTCCCCAAGTTGTGGTCATCCACATCATCAACTGATTAGTCAACAACTAATTCTTCGTGCATACATTGAGCAAATTTGATATGTGTAGGAATGCATAACATATTAAATGCTAATGTTGTGTGAGTAGTGTTTTGTGTTTTAAGGAAAAATAAATGTTGTTAAAATAATATATTGAAGTTTCTTTTAAATGTGTAAAATCAGCTGTAATTTGTCTGGCTGAGCAGCTTTAATTGTATGTAAATTGAATTCCTATTGTCCTTAGCTCATACCAAGACCACTTCACTTATCCCTTCACACTGGTGGTGGTATCAAGCCACTCGTGATGAACCACTGCCTGCCTAGTGCCACACCCCCAAGTAAATATAACACATCCACTATCCAGGAACTGCTGCAGCTACATAGTATCTATGCAGTAGTCATAGCAACAGAGGGAGAGTGACATGAAAGTGTTCCACTTCCATTCTAATCTACTAATTAGGACTAACGAGAGACTCACTTCAAACAGAAGTTTGTAGAAATACAAGATAGAGACTCCAACTAATTAATTGGCAGATAACAGAAGAGATAACATTTTAGAGGAAATTTTTACATGCAACGAATGATTAGTTTGGCCTGTATACATTTTTTTTTTACCTATATACACTTTTTAAATGTAACTAGTCATTAGGTTAACTCACACATGGTACATGATTCACAGCAGGATTAAAGGACAAGCTTTCAAAGAAGCTAATTTTTGCTTTCAAAGAACTGTACATAGCAATTCACAAGGCTAGCAGCTGAGGGGAAGACAGACACTGCAGCACCACCAACTCACTCCACTAGGGATGGTCAACTGTCAAAATGACAAGTTTTTTTGTTGAAATTTGGAATCCTCCAATACTTAATGACCCTTGAGTGTATCCATATAATATATAGCTGAGGTGGTATGTGGTTAATAGCAAGGTACACTGTGTGCCTGAATCAGCCTGCCACTCCCACACGTGTTTCTGTTGTGTGTACATGGTCGGCTCTCAGTCAGTGACCAAAATAAAACACTGCTACAACATTTCAGCATCAACTACCAGCAAACGGGACACATGAAAACAATTCTGTATCAGTTCCTACACAATGAATGCATGTAATACTTTGTCTCTGCAAGATGAAGA
Organism: Lycopodina hypogea; assembly: GCA_963969325.1. Lineage (NCBI taxonomy): Eukaryota > Metazoa > Porifera > Demospongiae > Poecilosclerida > Cladorhizidae > Lycopodina > Lycopodina hypogea. Next base: position 14,541,476 of record OZ017786.1, read on the forward strand.
CACTAAGCTGGAGCATACCAAGAATAGTGCAATGACTACTGAAATATGCAAGTGATGCTTGGGAAGATATGTACATAGTCAGTGATATATTTCTTTACACATATTGGAAATAAATGAAGATTCATTGCTTGATGACATGCTCAAAACTGTTCGCTCTAAGGTACTCCTCCCCCTAGGCTGTAGAGAGACCATGGCTAAGATTAGCATTAGGGCAAAGGTAAAGAGTATGAGTAAGAAAAGTGTTTATGCTAGGATCATGTTAAGGGTTAGGGCTAAGACCCGGGCAAGGATCAATAAACAAGCAATTACAACATCACACACTCAAACACTACAGAGCCATAGACAGGTTCACTCGTTATATCCACTTAGTCACACGTAAGGTTAGAACCAGGGTTGTGTTGGACATTCTCAGAGAATTCTTTGTGCTCCTGCAGCACAAAGCTGTTGAATGGTTAGTTAAATCCTCTACATAGTTATTCACTGCCTACACGCTGCGTCAACTGTCCACTATATCTTTTGTAAAATCACAAATATGAGTGGGCGGGCTATGCCCATTTTCCTTCCTCTCAATCTCTCCTGTTATTAATAGGACTTATGAAGCACTGAGGGGTAACGTGTATGTGGAACATGATTTTGCTTTCCATACATACTAGTACTGTAGCTACATACACACAGGCATACTATATATATATATATATACACATACATGTGAATGCGTTCTAAAACACTAGCCATAAACGAAGTGGGAAGGGGATTATCCCATACTACCTCCCCTCCCCTTTCCAAAAACAGAAGCTTTCACACCTCGTAATAGTGACAGTGTTTGAGCGAGGTCATGATCATGAGTGTGTGTGTGTGTGTGTGTGTGTGTGTGTGTGTGTGTGTGTGTGTGTGTGTGTGTTGCGAATTTGTGTGTAGGAGTGTTATTCAGGATATACATGTTCTTAGTAGAGTTTTACTTACAGTGTGTGTGTGTGTGTGTGTGTGTGTGTGTGTGTGTGTGTGTGTGTGTGTGTGTGTGCCGCATGTTTTTACAGAAACAATCATTGAACACTCCATGCACTTAATTGAGGGGGTGGGGGGGGGGGGAGTAATGTTCAAACCTAGATTTAAACAGTATTTCAAATAGCTGTAACTCCCCCCCACCCCGCCTTCTTTTGGTTAAGTTATTTTGAACCAGATTGCTACTTCCTTGTGTATAGTCCGATGGCCAGCTACTTGTTGTGCATCCATGACTTCGTATATATATATATATATATATATATTACATTATAGACACAGGTTCTGAAGGTGGTCTGTACAGGGGGCAGGTGGTAAATATATGCTTGGCAGTGTGCTCAGACTCGCTACACTTGCTTCCAACTGCTCAACCCGGGTGTGCGTTACATGTTCTGTCTTCCAATTTCAAACACAGACAAGTGGTGCATAAGGCAAAAGTTGAAGCTATGATCTAAAGGAAAGACTGTAACGTGTTCCAATATAAATTGTGCAATGTGATTTGAATGCTATATATAATCCTTGTTAGTGTTTTTGTAGTGATTTTTTTTGTTAGCTGAAAATTAGTAGGGATAAAAGGTAGTAATTTTGAGCAGAAACCATCTGGTAACACTGGAATTGACGCATGATTTTTTCAATTATACTTCTGTAAATGAAGAGGCTTGAATTACACGTGATTGGATACTCTCTATTCGGTGTGGTTACTCCAATCCAAACCTCTTGCTCTAGCTCTGTGAGGCTGAATATGCCAGAAGTGGTGCTTGGACAACTCTTGGACATAGGCTGGGTCACACTTGGCCACACCCACTCTCCTACCAATCCACCATACAATTATATCCCGCACTGCAAGGTAGGCACATCTTACACAGTGGATGGTTTTAGCCTCAAAAAAGATTGGGTCACCTGATCAAATCTCTCCCTATGAGCATGTCAAGTCAAATATGCCAAAAATGATTCAATCAATTTATGGTACTTATGGAAAGTCAAATTCATGTATTTGGAGACCTAGGAGCAAGCAAACAACTTGACTTTTGTAGGGAAATGGGTTGGGTAACACTAGGCCACACCTTTTCCTGTTTGTATGTCATTATATCCCGGGCAAAGCCGGGTATATGCTGCTAGTGTTACAGAACAAACTAAACATGTTTGTTACTGCAGGTGGCTGACTTGAAAACCACCCATAGGGCAGTTTTTCTGCTAGTAAGTCATAAGTTTCAAAAGGCTTCAAGGCCTCGTCCCTAACACTAGCACTAAATACACAACAACAAATATACAGTCTCATTTTCTTTGTTTTTAAAAACAGGCAGCAGGTTCAAGACGACAAACTACATGTCACAACTAATCACATTGCTTAAGCATTGTTGCCATATTGTTAGCAAACCTAAAGGCCTCACTCTTCAGGTTGAGTTGTAGTAGTGGGTGTCACTAACTCAACTATGAATGTGTCTGCTCAGGTGATCACAATGGCCATGTGGACAGAGAGATAGGGCTTCACTGCAGGCATTATCATGTGCATGCTACGAAACACGTGGCAATCGTGAAGCAACTACTTCAGACATTATTTAAATGGATGTTTTTGTTTGACAACTCAATGGTGTAACGAGACAGACAGACAGACATACAGAAAGAGGCACAGACAGACAGATAAACAGTAAGTCATTCAAGAGATGAACTGGATAAGCTTACAAACACTAAAACTGTACACTCATATTTATCTTTGAGTTGACATGGGACCATGATATGCTAATCAGGGGTAATACAAAATTTAGAGTTAAATGTTGCGTAAGCAAAAAGATAGGTTTAACTTTGACTGGTTCTGACTGCATAAATTGACGTGCCAGCTTGGAAACAACAACATTCATTAAACTATTGACCAAGTGAGCAGAGTGGGAGGCTCCATCAGTACTGTCAGTGCCAGCTGCACTACACCGGTTGGAGTCAGACGCTTCAATGGAGTCACCGTCCACTTGGGGAGCATCTGCACTGGACACAACCACAAAGTCCTCCTCATCTGCGGCCATTACAGAGGGAAATGATGAAAAAAATAATTTAAAAAATAGTCAAAAGTATTAATGATTACAAATGTTGTCATCAGGGGCACACCCACAAACACAATAAAAGTAAAGAACACTACAGGAAGCAGCTTGCCTTCATTGCCTGGCCTCTCCTCTGCAAGAAAGGACACCAATCAGTGCAAGCTAGCTCACCAACCATTTGAGCCTACAGTGTGCCCCACTGCTTTCTTGTTGCTCTTAAGCAAGAAAAGGGAATAAAAAATGTATCCTCCAACTCTTCACTACTACTTGTTCCTGCTTTATCTGCTGCTGGGATACACGAAACCAAATTACACGACAAATATTCACTCCCACAACCTTACCACAACCCATAATATTGAATTGACATACAAAATCAAATTTGAAAGCAGAAATAAAAAATAAAATTACCACTTTCTTTGAAGCTCATACTGAGAACGAGTTGCCCATTGCTGCTGACGTCATAACTCTGATCCATCTCACCGTTGCTATCACAACCATCACTCTCATCATCACCTTCAAATGAAGAACTGTCTTTGATGCCAACCATCTTTGCCGAAGAGATAGGGCCGCCACCTCCCCCCTCCTCTTGTTCCCCCTTGTCATGCAATCCTTGAGGTGGCTCCTGAGTGCCGGGTGACTGTGACGTGGAGTTCTCCCCGACATCATTAGAATCAGTCTTGGGAGCAGAGGTAACACCGTCAGATGGTTTAGTGGAGTTCCTTAACTGAGAGATAATAATAATGCCATTCAACATTCTTGTCATATGAAGGAGTCAATAATATTTTCATTAGGAATTTTGAGCAAAGAAAGGAAAAAAAGATACCAAAGCAAATGCTTTATTTCGTTGTAATCTCACAAATTCTTTCTTTTCTTTGGTTATAGTTATTCTTCCAGAATATTCTATTTTGTGATGACATCACAAGCATGTTGTTAATAATTTGATCTTTCTGTCCATTTTAAGTACATTTTTATAAGTTGAAAATACTTCGATTTAACACTGCATATATGTAAAACTAAGCAAATGCATGGTAACTCTGTAACATTGTGTAACATTGGATTTTTTGGGGATTCGGGGAGGACTAGGTGTAAATAATTGGCTCTTCCTTCTTTCAACAATTTATAACATTTCACATTCCACTAATTAACTTGCAGACACTTGACTCCTCTCATACTCTACACCTATCAATTACAGAAATCTTTATTGATAACGACACCTTACCATCATGATAGATTAATTGAATCGAGAAATTGACTATTTATTTTTCACTTGGAAGTCCTCTGAGAATAATACATCAGAACCTTATGAACCTTTGAGTTATATGTGCTGGAGAAGGCAAGGATGATGAATGCTGGTAGATAGAAGATGGATTGATAGATACTAGGTAGAGATAGATAAATAGAAAGGTATGTATGTATGTATGTATGTATGTATGTATGTATGTATGTATGTATGTATGTATGTATGTATGTATGTATGTATGTATGTATGTATGTATGTAATGTATGTATACATATAGAAGCTCTTGAAATGAAATAGAATTTCACTGAAGTTTTGAATTCATTGACAGTAAGGAATTCAAGGCAATCCAAATATATTTCTGACATAAATGAGCAGAAGTCACGATCTCCACAGCTAAAGGAACACATATGATTTTGAAACAGGACAAGTTCTGAATTATAAACCTTTTCAATGGTCATTTTAAAATCTGGGTCATTCTAATAGTGAAAGAACTACTTTACTCTATTGGAAGGATATTGAAACAAGAAAAAAGTAATTTATTACAAATGAAACGACAAAATTTCACAAAGAAAAAGATACGACAAAATTTCACAAAGAAAACAAAACAAAAAAAGAAAAGAAAAAAGAGGAAAAGAAAAAAGGAAAAGAAAAAAAAACAAAAAAAAAGAAAGAAAGAAAAAACCAAAAAAAAAAAAAAAAAACATACGAACAAAAAAGGAAAAGAAAAAAAAACAAAAGAAAAAAGAAAAGAAAAAAAGTAAAGAAAAAAAGAAAAAGAAAAAAAAGGAAAGAAAAAAAAACAAAAAACATACGAACAAAAAAGGAAAAGAAAAAAAAACAAAAGAAAAAAGAAAAGAAAAAAAGTAAAGAAAAAAAGAAAAAGAAAAAAAAGGAAAGAAAAAAAAAACAACATACGAACAAAAAAGGAAAAGAAAAAAAAAACAAAAGAAAAAAGAAAAGAAAAAAAAGGAAAGAAAAAAAAACAAAAAACATACGAACAAAAAAGGAAAAGAAAAAAAAACAAAAGAAAAAAGAAAAGAAAAAAAGTAAAGAAAAAAAGAAAAAGAAAAAAAAGGAAAGAAAAAAAAACAAAAAACATACGAACAAAAAAGGAAAAGAAAAAAAAACAAAAGAAAAAAGAAAAGAAAAAAAGTAAAGAAAAAAAGAAAAAGAAAAAAAAGGAAAGAAAAAAAAACAAAAAACATACGAACAAAAAAGGAAAAGAAAAAAAAACAAAAGAAAAAAGAAAAGAAAAAAAGAAAAGAAAAAAAGAAAAAGAAAAAAAAGGAAAGAAAAAAAAAACAAAAAACATACGAACAAAAAAGGAAAAGAAAAAAAAACAGAAGAAAAAAGAAAAGAAAAAAAGTAAAGAAAAAAAGAAAAAGAAAAAAAGGAAAGAAAAAAAAACAAAAAACATACGAACAAAAAAGGAAAAGAAAAAAAAACAAAAGAAAAAAGAAAAGAAAAAAAGTAAAGAAAAAAAGAAAAAGAAAAAAAAGGAAAGAAAAAAAAACAAAAAACATACGAACAAAAAAGGAAAAGAAAAAAAACAAAAGAAAAAAGAAAAGAAAAAAAGTAAAGAAAAAAAGAAAAAGAAAAAAAAGGAAAGAAAAAAAAACAAAAAACATACGAACAAAAAAATACTTTGTGTATGAAGGATTAGGTATTTGAAGCTTTCCCCAGCAAACAGCCAACATGCTAAACATTGACAAGCCAGATGGCTGCATCTCTCTCTGTGTTAAAAAAAAAGAGAAGAATTCTTTGCGGAACAAGGTTAACACTTGCATAAGATGCACGTGTAGTAGTGTTCCCTTTAAAGGTACAATAAGTTATGGAAGCAACTGGGGTTTTACTATAGCTCAGCCTTTATTGCTGGTCCTCACTACCAGAGCTCATATAGACAGATCAATACTTAACCTGGTGGCTTGCACTTGCAAAATGACTAAATGCAACCTCTTTTATGATAAAATAATTGCTGTGTTATTAATGTAGTAGTGGGGCCAAGGAAGTGACTGCAGCTCCAAGGATTTGAATATATCATTCATAAAAATAAAGTTGGAAAGATGCTTGGGAGATAAATGAAACAATATATTGTGGAAAATGTGAGAGTTTGCCCCCCCCCCCCCCCTTTTTTGAAACAAAAAGAGAAGGGGTACATGAACAAAAGGATGAAAGTAATTGATGGATTGTGTGAGGCAACTGGTATCTATCAAAGGTGTCTCAGAAACATTCATACAGAGTTCTTGGCTAATGATGGAAAGTTTTTATCACTGTTAAAGTGACACATCAAGTCAAAGGTTAAAATAAATACAGACTCCTTCAGTAATGAAGCAATACGAAGAGTGGTACAGTTGTTTTTGAGAAAGTAAGGCAGATGGAATATTTAATGGTGTCCAGTTCTGTCTGTGGGCACTTCTTCATACTATCAAGTTCTCCTACAACAAAGGCAGTAAACGAATCATATCCAAACAACATGAAATTACTGAATAAGGTGGAGGAAGTTTTGTAGGCACATGGTGGACATTAAGGACTATTTTGATAAAGACAGACTAAAAGATATGGTAGGTAAAATAATTATTAAACATGATGACGATGAGTACTGACATTTAATTGACGTGGCACTACAATTATCACAACAAAGTGAAGCTAACAACAGAACCAAATACAACTACAAAGTTCAACACAACTTGACAAATACAATAGAAATATAGACACCAACATTCTCAATCTTTTCAATTTCTCATACCAAAATACTTCCACCATCCACCTCAGCAATCTTCAATGCAGTGTACATAATATAAATTGCTTAGCAGTTCCTGATGATCTATCCTCAGTGCAGTAAGAAATGTCACCTGGTAATTCTATAACAACACTCCCAACCTTCTCAGCAAATTTCAATGCATTGCACCCTTTTCCCAAGAAATTCCATGACAATGCTCTCCAACTATCTCAGCAATCATCAACGCAATGAAAGTTACCACAACAGTTCTATATCACAATGCCCCCCCCCCCCCCCCATGCTCCACAGTTCTCTTTAATGCAATGAACATAATGTTACCCCAGCAGTTTCACAACACAAGCAATCCCAATAGCAATGTTACCCCAATAGTTTTTCTTTCATAGTTCTTTTCAATGCAATGAATACATAAGTCTGACCCCAGAAGTTCAACATCAAATTTTCAGTCTGCTATACGGAGTATGCCATGTTAGCTCAAACAGAATTGATGCTTTGCCATAGCAGTAGCTAATAATATCTATCCAAATAACTTCTGTGTTGATTCTTTGCCACATATTAATATCTAGCAAAATAATTACTATGTGCATCCCTATCAATTGAATGAATCTGCTTGCACAGCGACTAACGAGAAGCTAATTGTCAGACATGAGTTCTTTTCAGAGTTTCTACTTTCCGCCAGTAGGCAAGGGACGAGAGTCCAACTATATTCCAGTGTGGTCTGAAAAATGCCTGTACTTTACTTATGAACTATACAGCTAAATACTGAATTATTCAATGCAGAGCTTCAAGAATAACATACTTCATCAGTTGCATTAGTGGTAGCAATCATAAATAAACTAGACAACACAAAATGTTTGGGGACATTTGATATGAGCCAATAAAGGAATCTTTCCTGTCATATATGTGAGTTCAGTCTGGTCTCATTTATTTCAATAACAAGTCAATAAAATATAGTTATATATCTTTGGAATGAAAGTTTTACTTATACTAATATAATGGAGTAACCTCAGTAGTTTCGTACCGACATCTTGTACAACTGTGAATTAACAATTACTAATGTGTACAACCAGAGTGGATGTTAAAATGGCGATGACAAAGACAATAACATTTGAAGCCATGTAGTGTTGCATTGGCTGTGTTCACTTTGTCTATAGATATTGAAGGACAGAGAGCACGATAGAGAGGAGGTGAGAATCTTGACAACTATGACATGTTCCATGCCTGCTCCCCATCTCTATAACCTCAGGGTGACATAACAGACACTTATTCTCCTTGCTTGTGTAATGCAATGTTATGCCACAGAGAGCAGCCAACACGCATAGATGCACAACAAATACGCAGCGTCACCTTGTCAACCGTGCCCACCCTTGGCAGTAAGCTGCAATTAATTACTTTCACAGCTTATATTGTGTACTACAAAGGAAATTGGATTGAAATGTTCTGTAGGTTTTCATCAGTTCTGAGTTACGGAGAAAGTGAGAAATATATGGACAACTAGAACATACAGGCAATTCAGCAGTTGCCAAACACTATTATTCAACAACATTCAGACAATTGTTGAAGACCACGTCACAATTCAATGACAAATACAAAGTCAACTTTGTTTCCATTGAAGAGACAACCACAGGAGAGAAACTATAATTCATATAGTGTCCGTCTGTCTGTGCGTAACGCATCTCCTCCAAGATGCCTGGACCAATCGTCCTGAAATTTTCAGTGGTTGCTCATGGGATCACTGACTCGGTTTGGGGAGAATGTGGTTAGGGCTAGGACGTAAGTCCATTAAATAAACTTTCCTATTCATGAATGACCATGGAGTTGTAATGTGTAATCTGATCCCATTCAAATTCAAAAGGACATTTCACAGGAAGTTTTTTTTACAAACCACACTAATCAAATCTCACAAGAAGTGGACGCTAAGTACTAGAGTGTGACATAATATTTCTTTAGAAATGGGGCAATGCCTCACATACCCCCATGCCCTATGTATAACAGCAAAGAATTATAACCCAGGTGAGTTCAAAAGGACACTAATTAGTGCATTCATAAACATATATTTTAAAAATGCCCCACCCCCCACCCCCCTATAGAAAACATTAAGCAAACCGAACAAGTTTGTAATGACAGGAGGTCAGAGGCCGACCGAAAAACTGGTCGTAAGTCGGGTTTTTCTCAAATTACAACAATCAGTAGAAGTACATGAATAAAGAACTCACCACACTGTTGAGGGGAGAACCACAGTGACCACTGGGCTCACTAGCAAACAAGCTGGAGTCGTCATCTAGCAAAGACTCAAAGGATGGCTTCTTCTCCAATACCTTAGGCTTGTTGGGGACTGAGAAGATATCATCTGGTACGCACACGCACACACACACACACACACACACACACACACACACACACACACACACACACACACACACACACACACACACACACACACACAAACAAACACACACACACAAAAATATTTGATGAAACCTATAGTTCTTCCCTAGCAAGAAATCATTTACTAACACAATATGACAATCAAATGTTTCCTGCACATAAAATGACATGGAGGGAAGGACGGGTGTATACTCAACTCTTTCCAGTGTCTTCAACCACAATCCCAACACAGCCCAAAATCCAAGACTATTGTGTGTGTGTTCTTGCTCAAAGGTTTGAATCTGACTAATGCATTGGAAGAGCACAACAGTACCTAAACATTATGATTAGACATTTCTACTCAAACAATTTTGGAAACATATGACAGTATGTGTTAATTCCACCGGTTGATATTTCGATAAACTATGGAAGTTCTGAATAACAGACATACCTATGGCTACACTCATCAAAATCACCTCTTACCAATTCCAATCAGGCGCACTAACCATTTACTGATTCAATGCAATACAAACTGTGGTGCACCTGATTATATTAGTAAAGGGTCATTAACTTGTGGTTTAAAGGGATACATCCTTCCCACATCATTTATCTAAACCGGCCAACCCAATATAGTTGCCCTCATTAATATTTACTTACTTCTTTCTCTCTTGTTTTATAACAGTTTTAAAAACTTTTCCCCGGTACACCTAATAAATACTTTTTATTAGTATCTTATTGTTCTTCTTGTTCATGAGGTGATGAGTTGAAATGCTACTTTTTTTCCCCCTTCATTTCTTCTTTATATCATCTACATTATTATTTATGTTTCGTCCCTGTGTGCATAACTATCGGGAAAAACACCTTTGAACCCCAGGTTCCACGACCACCATTCTAATTGCATTGGGCTCCCTTTGCCAGCCAGTCCCCACAGACAGTCTCAAAATTTAAAAATGGGTAAGAAAGAAAGTTAGTTAGGGGTCAACCAAAAATGGTATTTTGGGATCTTTTTTTTTGTGTGTTGAAGGCCATAAAGGGCAGACAACTCGCCAATCCCCTTTTTAAAATGGTGGATAAAGAGCCCAAAAAATTATCATTTCTCAACTTACAACAAAGTGATGAAAAAGAACGGAGAGTAGAAAATGAAATCCGTCTACATATGCAGCTGTGGATAGAATGCTTTATATCCACCAAAACTTATTTAAATGGCAATGAAAGCGGAGGAGGGGCCAAATGCATTCAGAGGGAGACCACCAATGGGTCACAGCAGGTGCACATGGACTGACTGCCTGACACCTGCCCTGATACAAACTGAGCACAAATTCAGCTCAAATCATTGGCCAATAACTAGAGCTAACACAGTGATAGTGGACATACCATCTTCTTCAACATCGTCAAAGAGAGACATCTCTAATGTGTTGAGAATGAAGCACCACTTGGTCTTTCTGGTCCAATGTTCACGAAACAACTGAAGTGAGATGGTGGGATTCCCTCCTGTATAAAATAAACAATTTGTCAACAGTCAATGTTCTTGTTGGACTAACATAGCGTTGTTATGGCCAACACTTTTCCCTGTGGATGAGAACAGTGAAGCAGTTCAGTTGCACACCTGTGGCCACCATAACAACCCTCACACATACATCCCCCCATGCAAGGAACTGCCCATATGTCTCTGTGAAGGTACTGGCCAATAATTAGCTGGACTCCATTCCAACTAAATTTACTTGGGTAGAATATTGTATCCTATTACAGATGAAGTTAAGGGGCTCTAATTGGATCCAGTATGTCATTCCACTGGCTGAAGAAATTAACTAGAAAAAACATTATTTCCCATTAGAGACAAAGTTATGGGAACCTAATTGAAAATTAGTATGTCCTTTCATCGGCCGGAGAATAAATCCCCACAGGAAATTCTATCCACTTGCATATAAATGAAGCTATGTCACAAGGATATAATCGGATCCAGTATGTCATTCCACTGTTGGAAAAACATCATCTCCCATTGGAGACAAAGTTATGGGGAACCTAATTGGAAATTAGCATGTCATTTCATCGGCCGGAGAATAAATTCCCACAGGGAATTTTATCCACTTGCATATAAATGAAGCTATGCATTCCAACACCTTTACACAGTCAATTTCCTATAGCATCCGCAATTTGTACAGGACATGCTTAGCTATCATGTTCCCAACATACATGAGGAAAATATTACACTGTGGGTAAACAAAGTGACCGGCTTGGAACTGTGAGTCTCTCATCACAGACATTCCATGCTAGCCCAAGTTAATTTGGTGGCCTCATGCTAGCCCAAGTTAATTTGGTGGCCTCATGCTAGCCCAAGTTAATTTGGTGGCCTCATGCTAATGACAAAAAGATATGGGTTGATATCCGTTGATTGGCATCAATGATTGAGGCCCGTGCATTACAAGCCTTGCTAAGTGCCACATCCAACACTGTGTGTATGTACTTACTGCCTAGCACTAGTCCTGACTCTAGACAGAGATACTGGTAGTCTATTAAGGAGGTCAAAATTCTGAGCATACAAATCATTGGACTAGCTGAGATTCTACAATTCTGACCTAACATTCATATTTTGGCAGTTGTACAGGGTTCATGTGCTTCACAGCTTTTGCTGACCTCATTTAGGGTATTTTTACAGTGATTGAGTGTCTTTACATAGTGTGGTTTGTAGGGTAAGTGTACCACTCAAACAATTATACTAACTACTTGAGAATGTGTAATTCAATTAAAATTAGAATTCCATTATTTGTTCTTCAATTAAATAGTTGAAATTAGAGTGGACAGATAAACAGACAAAAATGTGCACATACAATGTGAAAAAACAACAGCTTTTGCTACTGGATTTGCAACTATCCCTAGAAGCCATCCAAGGATGGAATCCCACTAGATGTGTCATATACTCCTAAATGTGCTGTTGTATAGGGTTCATATGGTTCACAGTGTTACTGAACTCATTAAGATATTTTAGAGCAATTACAGTGTGTTTTCCTAGCATGGTTTGCAGGGTATGTGTACCACTTAAACTATTATAACTAGTGAAGAACATGTAATTCAATTAAAATTACAATTCTGTTATTTGTACTGAAAATAAATAATTGTAATTGAAATTAGACATGCAAAAAGAAATGTACACACACACACACACACACACACACACACACACACACACACACACACACACACACACACACACACACACACACACACACACACACACACACACACACACACACACACACACACACACACACACACACAAAAGGTGATAACAAAACTAGACAGACTTACAGACAAGAGTGGCAGACACTCAACTTAATATAGATCACATCAGACAATGAAGTTCATTTGCACAGGGAAAGCAAAAACATTGAAGTATAGCAAGCTGGGCACATGGGCTCTGCTTAGTGACAGTAATGCTGACATAACAGTCCCCACCACATCTGGCACTAGAGTCATGCTTCACATAGAACAAGTGCAAACACTGTCTGAAGCATGATGATTGAAGTTGGAGCTACATTAGTTGGCAACAGTGCTACATCAACCCCCAAACTTTAGTTCCCTACCCCCAGGCTTTAGTTCCCTACCCTCAGGCTTTAGTTCCCTACCCCCAGGCTTTAGTTCCCCACCCCCAGGCTATAGTTCCCTACCCCCAGGCACAGATGCATCCACAGCATATGCACTCAAACTCATTAACTAGCATCAGCATAGGAATGTGTTTGGGACCAAACCCATCACACCTATGGATGCACTGATGCATCAGAAAATAGAAGGCTGCAAGATGGCAGTGCAGAGCATTTTGGTTCCAACATCTGCTGCAGGTCATGTTCCACTTGTTCCTCTGCACGATTAGGTCTTCCTCACGCGTTCCTACCACAGCAACCATGCAAAGGTGCTACTTAAGTGTGCCACCAGGCTAAACTGCATGCACCCAGCTATGTGCATGCCAGGGTGACAAGGGATGCACGAATACACACGACCAAAGAGGTATCGCTAGCGATGATGGACACATCGAGCCATCATAGACTAGTGGCCGATATGAAGAGTACCATATGTAAGAACAAGTGGTGATGAAGATCTACTTGACCTAATTAAGTCCTTTGGGAAAATTACTGTCATTATATATGTAATAATTACTATTGCTAAACGACTTTCTAATCATAAGACACACATGTGCTGCATGAAACATTTTTTTTAGAAAACGTAATGTCAGCAAATATTTAAAAAAGTAGAAGAAATATAGGACAAAACTAATTGTTATCTTGTAAGATAGGTCATATTTCAAACCTACTCAACAGAACATTGCTAGCTCTATGGGGTTGAGTAGACATGCCACCTTGACTGATGTCCATGCTGGCCCTATGGGGTTGAGTGGACATGCCACCTTGACTGATGTCCATGCTGGCTCTATGGGGTTGAGTAGACATGCCACCTTGACTGATGTCCATGCTGGCCCTATGGGGTTGAGTAGACATGGAGGTTGATCTAGCGGTGAGATGTATCCATGCTGTTGTGCTGCTTCATCTTTCACATCTCTCAAGTATTTTTATGTTTGAACTTACATGTCTTCTATTTTCATCAACAAGTTGTGAATGTCTTTGTCATGTACTGTCTGTCAATCTAATCGATTCTTTATGTTGACCCCTTCATCCTTTGGTGCTCTGTCCGTCCGTCATTCAGATGAGATGTGGAATGTTGTAATGCAACACAATTACAGAGTGCGGCATAAGAATCCAGGTTATGCTTGATAATGGACAGATACATAAAATAGTTGGTACTGATTGTCTATACAGAGTTTTAAAAGAATGCAAGTTGATATCCTCCATTAGCCTTCCTTTAACCTGGTCCATGAGGTTCTTGTATCCTCAATCACCATTGCTGACTAAGATGAATATGTTGGTATGGAGGTGTTAACCATCTTCTATGGTGTTTGCAAGGCACATATATCTATTCCTTGAGGTGGAGTAGGGCATCTGCACTGAGGGACTTGATGCTCAAAGATATACTGTTCAATTGTGAATATTTTAGTAGTGATCCTACTACCAAGTGTTCCTACTGTCTCTGGGACTGTAGGTGGTGCTGGACCATGCACTCAATTGGTGCAAACTAAATGAACCACCTGTGAAACTATCTCTGAAACAACAGTAACCTCCTAATCAACAGTGACCCACTGATCAACAGCGACCAACTGATCAACAGCAACCTCCAGATCAACAGCAACCTCGTGATCAACAGCAACTTCCCAATCAACAATGACCTCCTGATCAACAGCAACCTCCTGATCAACAACGACATCCTGATCAACAACGACATCCTGATCAACAACGACATCCTGATCAACAACGACCTCCTGATCAACAATGACCTCCTGATCAACATCGACCTCCTAATCAACAACGACCTCCTGATCAACAACGACCTCCTGATCAACAATGACCTCCTGATCAACAATGACCTCCTGATCAACAGCAACCTCCTGATCAACAACGACCTCCTGATCAACAGTAGCCTCCTGATCAACATTGACCTCCTGATCAACATTGACCTCCTGATCTACAGCAACCTCCTAATCAACAGCAATCTCCTGATCAACATCGACCTCCTGATCAACATTGACCTCCTGATCAACATCGACCTCCTGATCAACAATGACTTCACAATCAACAGCACCTGAATTCATCCTCACCAGTAAAGTGGAAATATTTAAATGACCTTAAAACAACAAACTGTTACATTTAACACAAAAAAAACAACTTGATTTATATGCTTTTCTGCCCATTTCCCAAGTTAATCAAGTCATCACCTGGAACAGTCCAATAGGATAGCCTTCACTTTTCTCCCGCCAAAGGTAGCCCTGCAAATGCACTCCACATTCTTAGTACAATATTATATCTTGTGACTCCACATTGAAGCTAATTGTAAGTGCCAGGGTTGGGAGGGGTAGGAGGGATTGGCCCATTGCTCTCCTTGAAGCAGTACATATCAAGTCACAGAGCTAAGCTTGTGCAAGGCATGTGCAGTAGCCTGTAGCACAAGGACAGTCAATTCAGGATCAGTGGATCCATCCAGAAGGTTCGATCACACTCACCAGTTACATGCTGATTGATGTAACCACCACTTTGAGGTGCATGCGCTTCAGTGGCACGGATGGATAACACATACAAAAAAGAGTTCAACATAATTAGCAGGTCTAGTACACACACAGTGAGGAGTTAAAGAAACACCTCATTGACAGAGAATCACGTTGCACTGACCAAACTGAATGCACCTTGAGTGCCCAAGATAGATCAGTGCACCAAACTTTACAAGAGTCTGCATGTTCCAGAAATACAACCACATTAGAACTCCAGTTGACAAACAACTTGGCTTCCTTTTGTCAACAGTTAATTTCAGTATAAACTACAGTTCTCTCTCATCCACTGACTATGCAGCCAGTTCTCTCTCCTCCACAGACTATGCAGCCAGTTCTCTTTCTCTCTCTCCTCCACGACTATGCAGCCAGTTCTCTCTCTCTCTCCTCTACCAACTTACAACAAACACGAAGTCAGTTTCTTCCTATTAACTTCTGATCATTAATTTATAACTAAACCAAATGCCTGGACATACCGATTCTCTACTAATCCTTAATTTTTTTTTTGATGAGTGAATCAATATGATAAACATTTATAACATGCACACATCCAACACAAAACAACAGACACACATAAACAAGCATGTTTGCATACATGCACACACATTCCACACACATACACAAACAGGTGTGCAACATACTATACATACATACATGCATGTATACATCATACATAGAAACATAAGGCATTCTGTGGCTGTACAAGCTCTCCCTTTCATCTGCATTGTGTGGTCTGCACCTCCTTTCATTGTTGCTCGGCAATCAGTCCATATGAGAGGAGGAAGGGAACTTATTTCAGCTGCAGCAGGGCATTGGGAACTGAAACCACTCTGAACCACTCTGAACCACTCTGAAACCACTCTGAACCGGCTGACCATCAGCTACAGCCAACTAATTTAACTTGACACAATCATCTGGATCCTGAACACAACAGAACAGCAATCCACTACAGCTACAAAATTAAGCATAATAGGTCATTGATTGAGAATTGTGAGGAAGTTTACTATGTCTCATGATCAAGTGTTCCTTCCTTTCTAGGTTATATAAAATTCATTCCTGTAAAATTTTAGTTCCACCATATGAAATTAACACCCTGCAAGGGATGTGATGATTGATCCACATATTTGAAAGTTTCCTCTCAAAATCGATGACAAACATTTAATACTCTTAGGTTCCCTTCGCCATACTACAAAGTTCCATGGTAATTTTTTGGTTCCATTTAGGTCTCTCTTTCACATGAAACTTGTTTTTTTCTATTTAGTTCAGACAAATAAATCCTGTCCAAAATCATTCCACATCAGCCCTCCCTCCAACTTTGAATGTCTTTAACTCAATACAGTGGAGAGTGGTGGTTGTTTACAGTTTAGTTTGGTCATCACGCAATTCAGTTCATTCTGAGTCATGAGTTCAGCAAAGCTTTTTCCTTGTCTACCAAGAAACAGACTGTATCACTTCATTCAAATGCTGACAATCTCTGTATTAATAACAATGCTGGTGAAAAAACACAGTGATTTGATTTCCTGTGTATGCAAACAATTCAAGTCTTGACATTTACTTATTTGTCCATATGAACAGCTACCAGCCCGAATACTTAACCACAGCTCTCTCTCTCTCTCTCTCTCTCTCTCTCTCTCTCTCTCTCTCTCTCTCTCTCTCTCTCTCTACAGTCCGTTACGTCGGATTACATCACTAGCTTTGATCCTTGTAATTTAGTTGTTCTTCAGAGAGTATGTGGCTTCCTTGGAAAGGAAGCATACCCAAATAATACTCTCTTCCACTACTACACATGGACACAACTGACAAAATTGCTTCACACTCACTTCAGTAGGCAGAGGAAAGCAAAGGGTTACTTAGGGCAGAGGAAAGTAAAGGGTTACTTAGGGTAGGAGACTTCAATCTATTTTCTAAAAAAATTCTTAAGTAGAAGTTGTCGAAAAAGTTATGAACCTTTGTTTATTCAATCTTGGTAAAATACTCCACGCCAAGTTATTAATTTTTTCTTCCTTTTCCTAATGATCATTGAATTAATGGACCTATAATATCTTATGAAAAGGGTGTGGTTTTTAAGGCTAGGAATGCAAGTAAAACTCTAATTGTACATGTGGTAGTTTATGCAAATGACAATAAGAGCTGAAACCCTGCTTTTCCAGAGGCAGGCTAGATGCCCCAAACCTTGCTCTGCCAGTGGCAGGCAAGATGCCCTGAACCTTGCTCTGCCAGTGGCAGGCTAGATGCCCCAAACCTTGCTCTGCCAGTGGCAGGCTAGATGCCCCAAACCTTGCTCTGCCAGTGGCAGGCAAGATGCCCTGAACCTTGCTCTGCAGGCTAGATGCCCTGAACCTTGCTCTGCCAGTGGCAGGATAGTTGACCAGACATTCACTAAAAGCAAATTAATGTCCAAAAGAATTTCCTGAAGGTATATTCAGAGCTATCCACTCCCTGAAGAGGTGAAAGAGGATTTTAACTAATCTTAAATGGCCATATTGGGCCATGTATCTATTGTCAATATGCCAAGAGTACCTTTGAAACCAAATATGAAATGGGAGCTTTATTTAATTCCTGATCATAATTGATGGAGTAGATTCAGGAGCCTCCTTTATAGTCCAAGTGGCACTATCCCCACCCACCCATCAACCTTTACCTCCCTTTTCTTTTCCTCAAAGTGGGGGAGGGGAGGATAATCTGCATGTAATACTTTAAAACAATTGTATACATTTCTGAGCAAGTTTACTGGTTTTCTAGCTGACATCACTGAATTAGGCTTGCAGCTGGTGTTGAAACCAACATACATGTATTCTGTCTGACTTTATGGACGTCAGAGTGAAGTCAAAGCTGACATCACTGGATTAGTCTTGCAGCTGATGTTAAACAAACATACATGTATTCTGTTAGACTTTATGAACCACAAAGTGAAGTCAAAGCTACTTCTAAGAGTTTGAAGCTCTATTGCAGCCAGATAATTGCTTCACTACCCTCCACCCCACCTGAACTCCAGCTGACAGTAGTGATGCTAATAACTCAATACAGCATATTTTAAGGGTTTGTAGAGTTGTGTGCACAGAACTGCATCACATTATGAATTTCAAGGTTGGATCAGAATAAATGAAGACTAACAACCAATGTTTATTTGAACTTTAAATGTACTACCTAAAAAGTTTAGTACAAACTACAATTATGAGTGAGAACAGGAAGAAAGTAGATATCCAGTGCACATTCATGTCCTATTCCACCCAAAGAGTGGGTGGGGATGTATGAAAGAAGGTATCACTGAGCGCTTGGAAGAGCTTACCATAAGAACATGCTGACAAGGACTATACTAATCATTATTTCAAAAAATTTTAGCTGGCTAGAGTGCTGAGAGTGGTTATCACACTCAGTTTAAATGTTGTAGCATGCTTTGTATTTAAATAATTACCAAATATATTAACATATCTTGTAAACACTAATATGAACCAACAAACGAAATATTGGATGAAATAACAGCTTGAGCTTTTACTAGGACCAGCGATTTGAAAATCTAATTAGCATAAGCATTGAGAACCAACTAATGTTGATGAGTGGTAGCTGCACACCGGCATGCACACAAGACCATGGCACACAAGACCATGGCACACAAGACCATGGCACACAAGACCATGGCACAAATCAATGAGTCTTCTCAGAAGAACAACCACTATTACATGTTCAATTGTGAAGAAATAGAAGGTAATATATACTATATCATATATGCACCACAAGCTACTAAGGATAGTTAAGTTTCAATGCTCCAAACTTTTTTCCATGCCAAAACCTGTAGCCCCCCTCCTCATCCTGAAAAACAGTTGGGATAGGTAGGAGGAAATTCAGGTATGGACAAATTAACTAAGATGTTGAGATATCTGCCAGAACAGTGTAAAAATGTGGATTGCTGTGAGTGTCTGCCAACTAATAGGTCCAAACTGTATTTATCAGCAGCTTGTGGGATGACAACAGAGAACAGCTTTTTCCTTGTAGTGCACCAACTTGGCCACTCCAATGCACAGACATGCCACACATGTATCTGCCCTTGACAGCGTGTAATTCAGGAGTGGCTACACAGGCCCAGAAATCTCAGGACCGCCGTTTAAACTGGTAGGGCATCACTGTTTAAACTGGTAGGGCATCACTGTTTAAACTGGTAGGGCATCACCAGACCAGACCACTTTTTCGTCCTTTAGGGATGGCTAATTTATACATTCCTAGTATCTCAATGCATTAAGCATATGAAGTGAGACACGTGTTCCTTAACTAATGTAAAGTGGTCAAGGCCAATAAAGATAACATACCGTCCTCTGACTCACAAGATCACTTAAAATTGGAGGAGCAACCCCTGCAAGCCCATGTGATCTCACGATTGTAAACTTTCACAATATGGTGGCATATGCGGTGATTAATGACAGATTGCTCATCAAGGGATGACCATCTGTTATATCTGGACCAACCACTGAACAGTCTTTGGACCCATGGAAGAAAAGGGACAACTGGTAAAGTCTGACTCTGTAGAGACAAGTGGAATACTTAATTGATAAAGTTGGTGGGTACATCCATTCTTTCAATACTCTCACCAACCTCTAACATGAGAGGGAATGTCACAGCTACTAGCTGGAAAATAATAATTAAAGCAGGGGTCTTCAAAAACTCTCATGAAATGTCACCCAAATTACATTCATACACACCCAGGAATAAAAAAGGCATTTTTTTGATATTATACACTAGCCCCCCTAAAAATTCACTAACTACCTTTGCCACTGTAGTCACCAATTAACCCAAGAACTCCTAAGATCTCCCGACGACCAACGTCCACTCTCCCGAAGCTATAAATTGTACCTCTTCCTCTCTTAGAGCTCGAATTGATTTGGGAACGCCCCCACAAATAAGTAGACACGCCTACTTTGTCTTGCATGATTTAGGTCTTTTGTTATTGATTTGGAGGTATTCTGCGGGTTGACCATTGCTTTGATGTAGTTGTGACTCGTGATGTGTTAACGAGAGAGAGCAAGCGGGGATTATGCTACGGTAAGGTGTAGTTATCCTGGACAAAAGTTGATTTCAAACTTGTTTGATAAAACGACATAAATTTCTGTTATATAAAAATAGGTCTCCGCTTAGCGAGTTAGTAGGAAGCTAAAAGAAATGCGTTGATGCCAAACTTTTAGTATGGGTTCAGGATGCTAAAGCTTTGTTGGGAAAAATTACCTTTTTTTTCAGTTTATTAATATTCTTCCAAGTACTGCTGAGATAGTTTTTGTAATTTTTTTTCTTTCTTCTTTAATAACTAGCTATCTGAAAATCTAACTCATTCTGTTCAAAGTGAAACAAATGTTAAACTCCAACATTACAAACTGCTGGTAGCTACAAAAGTAATATATCAAACACAACTTATAATTCAACATTATCAACTGACTGACTAGATTAGGATTTCTTGACCTTTTTCTCCTATTCCCCCTCAGGCATCATGGTAAGAGTTCGAATCCCCAGGGGGAGGGGGGAAGGGATTCCCTCTAGCTAACTTGTATTCATGAAACCATGTACATGTAGCTTGCCATGTTCACAAATTCAGACAAAATCAAATTAATCAAAAAATTGAAAGTATAATATGGCTAGCAGACATATCAGTTACTGGTGATGCCCAGAATGACATACCCATACAATAACATGTGACCCAGACCATTTCCCTACTAGAATCATATAGTGTTTGCATGCAGGTCTCTAGATCCATGAATTTGATCGCTCATAAATACCATAAATAGATAACATCATTTTTGGCCTGATACACTCAGAGGAAGAGGTGTAGTCAGATTGCCCAAAATGTTTGGGCTAAAAATCAGCATCTGTGCTGGATCTGTGTACTCTGAAAAGGGGTTTCATTTGGTATGGAGGTTTGGTGGGAGTTGGTGTGACTAAGTGTACCCCAGCCCATGTCCAAGGATTTGTCATAAGTACCATTTTTGGCATTTTAGACAGACATACCCAGAGGAAGAGGTGTTGCCAGGTGGGACCCAGCCTTCTGAGGGATGATGATGTATGCATGCCAAGTTTTAGTTCTCTACATTCAAGAGTTTATCTAAGTATAATTATTGGCATTATTAGCTTCACACACCCACAGGAAGAGGTGTGGCCTAGTGGTCCAAATTTCGTGGAATAAAAACCATCCTCATTGTACAGTAAGATGAGACTATGTAGCATGAAGAGTGGTTCTTATCTGGTGTGGATGGATACACACAAGCATATTAGCCTGACACACCCAGAGAAAGAGGAGTGGCCAGTGGGACCAGACTATGACTCTTAGTCATGATGTGTGTACGACAAACTTCAGGTCTGTAGGTTCATGGGTTTGTATCACCATAAGTACCTTTTTTTTTACCTCTTTTTTTTTGGCCTGACACGAGCACAGGAAGGGGTGTAGCCATATAGAAGTTCTGAACATATTCCCTTGGCGACAATGATTCCAAATATATATGGGAATGTGGGTCAAACTTGCAAACTGTATATGCTAAAGCAAACCATACAGATGCCAACACTACAACCTTATATAGTAGATATCAATTTAATTCTTCCATGGAAGATCACATGACATATAGTAGGCGGGGCCAAGGATGTAGCAACATATGGCATAACATCATAGGTGTCAACTTTTTCAATGTGGCTTTGGGGGACACCCACGAACCACGCCCATTACATTTAATAAGATTGTGCTATCTTCAATAACATAAAAAAATTCTATCCCAACTTGTGCTCCACCATTTTTGTTATGGTGGTGCCCTTTTATCAGTCTTGCAAAGAACAAAAAGCTGACCTTTTCTGCTGTTAACTTATAGAGACTATTATGAAGAATGGCAGCCACTATCTGATTACACCAGTTACTATATTGTGGATGTTCCACTTTCACAATCTTGACAGAACTAAACCTGACTTCTTTTGTCGTAACTTATGGAGATAGGACTAATATCTGATAGATAGTATACTAGTACATCAGTACTGTACACATTACAATGAATACAGATAAACACTTTATGGTTCATGCTTAACAGGCTGAAAAATTAACTGACCTTAGCTAATAGGGAGATTGAGATCCTAATTAACACAGGTCAGCTTATTTTTCAGTTTGTGAACCATAAACCCACATGCTCAATCAGGATCTTGGCCTATCATGAACTTTAAGGACAAATCAGGAGGACCTGGGGACAAAATTGTCAGCTTGGGCACAGTTGGCACCTACAATATGTAGCAAGCATAGACATAACATGTACAAAGAGAGAGTAACTTTCAGTGAGACTTCTGACTATGGACAGTGAGTTACAGCCTCAAATCCCCAAGTGTTTCTAAATTGAATCTGTTCCTCTTTAAAGTGCACTAAATTTCCTCTCCACCAGGTAGGATGAAAGAAAGGCGAAACAGCTTCACCTATTCCAAATGTTAGAACTCAATGGTCTCTTGCTGACTTTAACCCAGAAGAACTCAATTCCCATCATTTTGAAGTATGCTCCCATTTCTCCATCTGTCTGAATATCTATTAAACTCTTCTGTAATCTAATAAACTCAGCTGCAAACTGCCTACTTTAGGATAACCAGTTTGCTTAGGTTTTGGAATCACAGCACCATGTTGTCTCTGAGTGCTTGAAGGTGCTTAAAGTAGACATGGAATTGTTTTCAGTGATTTTTTCACCATCTGGAAATGTAAAAATTGACAAAGATAACTCAGGCCAACACTGACTTGAATAGGACTAGCTTTCATATGAGAGACATGATGGTACTCTTTGACTTGATGAGACTAACATCATCTCCTCTGCAGCTGCAGATTGAGGGAAATGAGCAACACCACATTTGGTCAACTTCAGGGCCTGTGCAAGATTATATTATATAGTATCCATATCGGATTACTTAATCCCAATCCTCCAAGAACTTCAGTACTGAGTTCTGAAGCTCCCAGAATCATAGGAAGCAATTGCCTTTGGATAAAAATGTCACCTCAGTATAGAAGAGTCAAAAATAATAGCAACTTCTCCAACTGGCTCTGGTTATGAGCAAACATGGCAGCATTGCTAGAATAAAATTTTAGAAACCTCACACAAATAAGAAAGTATGTTCATTAGCATGCTGTTTGTTGTTATTTTTATTATGTAGAAATCTATTCTTCAGATATATTATAAGAGCAAGCACTAGTTCTGAAGGAAAATTCTTGGCAACAAAACAAGAAATTTACTAAATAGTTCATTTTTGAAATCATAATTGGACATGATTTATATGACCCCAGTTATCAGGATCTGATCTGGATCTGATCTAAATAAATCTCTACTCTAATGGACTCTACGTTATGTTGGGAATTTCAGGGTTGATTTTAACTATCTGAGGATAGACTATTCTCCCCAGGTTCCTCAAAGGATTACTGATTTCTCCCAAAATTCATGATAGGCCAGAGATAAAAGATAAGAGGAGCATGCTAATATGTTGGAAATAAAAAGGAATGTTTGAATGTCAATGTTGCAGTGTTGTCATCTTTGCTTTACGAATACTTCAACAGGCCTAGTAAGAGCCCACAGCCTATTAATCATATCTGCCTAGGCTCAGCAAAACCCCCAGTTACACCAGCAGTTATTACCCCAAGACAACCAGGGAGCCTCTCAGGAGATTACCAAAGATGTACACATCATCACCTTCAAGTTTGATATTGCCTATGAGAAAATTGAAGAATGGTCTCCTGAAAAAGTTGCCTCTTGGGTCAAGAAAACAAGTTGCTAAGAAACTAGCATGCCTTGTGGAGAACGTGGTTCAAGCAAATGATCATCATGCTTGGAGTCAACTTCTCCATTTTGCCTCAAGATATTTGAGGTTGCCCAAAAATGGAAATAGGCTTGATAGTTTGAGGTGTGCATTAAATAAACAGATCAGATATGATCTAAAATATCATACCATAGTTTAAGGTTCTATTTTGGTCAAAAAGTTGTCAAAAGAAAACCTAGCATCCATTGAAGCTCTTAGCCAATAGAGTAGCCAGCAAGCTTGAGGATGGCAATTTCAAAAGTGCTGTCAGACTTGACAGTGGTGAGGATACTCTAGCTGAACACTCTGCTGCTACCCTTGAGGCTCTTAAAGGAAAACACCCTGAAAAACACCCAGACACCTTTAATGGCAACACTCCAGATTCTAATAATTTTTCATTTACTATCTCTGCTCAGGAAATAAAGAAAGTAAATCTCCTTCCCTAATGGCTCAGTGGGAGGCCCTAATGGCATCCATCCACAACATCTAAAGGGCATGATTGGACCCTCTGCAAAGGAAGGTGGCCAGATCCTACTTAAAGTCTTATGTTCCTCATCTCACTTATCCTTTGAGAAGGACTCCTCCTGAGATTAATCCACATTTTTTGGGTGCTTCTCTCATTACCCTGAGAAAGAAGGATGGAGGGATTAGACCTATTGCTGTTTGGTATACATTGAGAAAACTTTCTGCTATTATTTCACCTTGCAACAAATTCCAGAGTTATTAGCACCTCATCAGCTAGGATATGGTGTAACCAGAGGTGTTGATGGTGCTGTACATGCCACCCGTGCTTATCTCAACAACCTGCAGCAGAATGATGCCATTATGAAGGTGGATTTTAAAAATGCATTCAACAGTATTATGAGGGACTAAATGTTATTTACTGAAAAAGAACCAATTCCAGAACTACTCCCCTTTATCCATTCTGTTTACTGTTGTGATACTTTCCTGCTCTAGGGTGATGAGGTCATATTGTCCTCTGAGGGTGTACAGCAAGGCAACCCTCTTGGCCCACTTTTGTTCTCCCTTACCATCAGTAAGTTATGTAACAAGTTAAGTTCTGAATATGTCACCTTTTATTTTGCCGATGGTACGGTTGGAGGAAGTTGTGAGGATGCAGTAAAAGCTCCGTTGATGATAGAGGAAGAGGCGGGATATCTTGGCCCTAAACTCAACCAAAAAAGGTCAGAACTTATCTGCTCTGACCCAACAACTAGAGGAATTGTTCTGTCTGCCTTTCCAGGCTTACAAGTAGTGAACAGATGATGCAACCCTTTTGGGATCTCCTTAGGGGGTCATGAGTGTGTGAGTAAGCATATTGGTGAGAAAGTGAATGTTTTGAAGTAGATGGAAGATAGGATTAAACATGTACACTATCATGATGCACTGGTGTTACTGCATCACTCAATTGCTGTGGCCAAGATGATGAGCATTCTCAGGACTGCTCCTTGCTTTTCATCTTCATCTCTAGAAGGTTATGATGCTCTTCTTCGTTCAATCCTCAGCAACATCTCCAACACAACCCTGAATGATAATTTATGGTGCAAGCAACCTTACCAGTGAAAAGAGGTGGCTTGGGGATTAGGAATGCAGTTCATATAGCACCACCATCTTATCTAGCTTCTGTCCAAGGATCATATGACTTAGTCGAAGACTTGCTACCAGAACCACTTCAAGATTGCTCTGCTTCTCCTTTAGGGACATCTGTTCTGTCAGTGTGGAGGCAAGGTCATGAGCAGTCCCCTCCTACTCCTCCTGCTGCTCATCATCAGAAAGTGTGGGATCATCCAAGAGTACAAGCCAGAGCAGATCTCCTCCTCTCTGAAGCTCCTGATGCTCAAACGAGGGCTTGCCTAATTGCCACTTCTGCTTCAGAGTCGGGTGCATAGTTAAATGCCTCGCCTGTCTCTTCCCTGGGTTTAAGAATGTCTGACAACTGTATCAGAATTGCCATAGGCCTCAGACTTGAAGCCCCATTCTGCCAACCCCATCATTGTGAACATTGTGGAGAAGCTGTAGACTTTCTAGCCACCCATGGTCTCAAGTGCAAAAGGAGTCAGAGTAGGCACTATTGTCATGCTGCCATAAAGGACATAATACATCAATCAATGGTGTCTGCTAAGGTCCCTCCCCATCTTCAACCTTCTGGTTTGATGAAAGCTGATGGAAAGAGACCAGATAGCATGTCCATAGTTCCATGGTCAAGTAGAAGCTCCTGGTTTGGGATACCACTTGTACAGACATTTTGCACCTCCTAACATCAGACTGGTAGTAAGCAGGATGGGTGCAGTAGCAGAGAAAGCAGAGGACTTAAAGATGTTGAAATACCTCAGCCTTGACTCTTCGTACTTGTTAATGCCAGTGGTAGTGGAGACATGTGGTGCATTTAGCTCCAAAACAAAGAGTTTCATTCAAGATCTTGGACATTGCCTCAAGACAGCTACTGAGGATAGGAACTCTTTTCAGTACCTATTACTGAGGATCTCTATTGAAGTTCAGAGGGGAAATGCAGTTTGACCTCATGCATGTTATGGAGACACTAAAACATTTTTTTCCCTTCGGAATCTAGGTTCAGGTTCCTTTTCCCACCCTTCCGATCCTTTTCCCCCATAGCTAGGAAGCTAGACTTACCTTTAGTGAGTGGTGTTTGACTATAGGGAATTCCAGCCCAAACAGTATCAATCCTCTTACTTCTCCATGGCATCTGCTGGATTCAAAAAATAATACATTATCATATGCACACCCCACCTCTACTCAATTTTTTCCCTTTTTTTTCTTCCTTTTTTTTAGCAGCTCATAAACTGGAAGAGATTATTTTTTGGAAGTTGGCAATCACACATTTGACTGTTTCTTGGTTGAAAATTGGTAAAGGTGAGTAGCATCAGCTATTAGGGTTGGAGCTACCACCAAAGATAACAAAGCAACAGTCTGGTGAAGCAGCAGGCTATTGGTCTTCTTTCGATAAATTTGAGCTAAGTCTATGTTAGGTTTCAGGTTGGGGCAGGTAGCCATCTTGGTTAAGCTATGTAGATTGTGGTGATGGGTTGGTTAGTAGTGTTTTCTTCCTCATTTGCTAGCCATGTTGTGTGCTTGATCTTCTCTCAGCTGGGGGTATGCTATGTTGCTCTCTCTGTTGGTGGATGGACAACAACACAGCACCTCTACTTCATTATTATATTTTTCAATATTATACATACTGCAATGATCTTGAACTAACTAACCTGGATTATTCCTAAAGGGTCCAAGGGTTAACTTTGTACTCCCACTCAGATTATAGATCATTTGAACTTATCTAGTCATAATTTGCATTCTTTCACTACCAGTCTGTGTTATTGTTAGTTTAGTTCTAGACCCCTATTTGAGATCTAGCTGAATAAAACCTTTTCTTTGAAATGGTCTACTTTATTATGATTTATTCAGTTAAATCCATATGGATAAAATCCTCCGACAGGAATGAATGGACTGGTTGGACACTGGTCCTGATTTTAGTGAGGCTGGCAAAGAATGGCAACACTGAAAAAAAAATTTTTTCAGAATTTTCTTACTACCCTCAACCAAGAGAGGGTCTATACAAACTTGGGAGTCCTCAGGAATTATCACTCCCCAAAAATATACCAGTATGTTGAAGACTATCCAAACACATTAGAGACTTTGCAAACTCACTACATCAAACCATGTAATCAAGTTTTTGCTTGTAATTTGTTACTAAACTAGTGACAATTCAGTGATTGAATAAATTCTATCCCCACAAACCAAACGATTCTGCTGTATGTGAGCTTCAATTCACTTTGTAGCTTTAAAATTGGTTGATATAGCAAAATATTAAATTTAAAAAAATTAACAGTTAATTATGGGAGTTTCCCAAGATGTGGTCATATCATCTCAGTGAACTATCTTCGTAGAGGTCCCTGGGAGTCCAAATCAGTCATTCAACTCAATTCATAATACTTCATTTTAGGGTATAACTCCAAAATCACAGGACTGGGGAAATGTATATTACCCCAAACATTCCAATGATAGCAGTCAACAGCAACATTGTGGTAATGCACCAGCAGCATAGGTATTTGAGTATTTCATGAATAATCTTACTATTTATTCCTAGACTTAAACTGAATTAGCTCAGCTGAGAATTCTCATCGCTGTCAGATCATTTGATATATACGGCAGAGTTGTACAAAGAGATGAACAGGTTAAGTCATAGATTCAACTGGTAGTTATTGAACACACTTCATGGAAATCAAGATACACAAGTGTACTCATTACTCCATACAGTAAAATATTTCAATGCCAAGAAAGTCTGACAATATTTGCACTTTCACATGTACATCATGGTACACAAATTAGTCAAAAATAAATGGAGTAAGTTAGTTTCAAAACGCCAAGTGTTTCAAATAATTCTTATTTATGCAGGAAGATGTGCTTCACATGAAATTTTACTTATCATATTTCCACCTGTTAGCTTTCTAGATAAATAGTATGAACAGGTACTGAAGGATACTGTCATAATATGAACTGAACTGAACTGTCTTACTTATTGTTATTACCATGGCACTGATGATATTAGTTATTATGATATTTGTAATATCTTATGTGATATCTTAAGACTGGCTTTATTGATAGCCAGTCAATAAATGCACACGCTTAATACTCACTTATAAAAGTTAACAGAACCTTTCGTTGCAAGACGACAACAAGTATTGCAGACGGATGAAGTGCAAGAACATGTGGAAGAACAATGACAAAGATAATTGCAATGTTTTATATACATCAATATACTGGTAATGAATGCATAATCAATGTTGTCATGAAGCATCATCCTTGAGTGGTATAATCATTATACTGGAGTAGTATAGTTTACCACAGTATTGTTTCATTTCTTTCCTATAGTGTGGTTAATACTACATCCTGTTAGTTCTTTTTACATCATCTATGCACAAGTCATGAAGTGTTTTCTGTTGTTGGTTGTCTTTATCTTTGGATTGTGAAATGACTATGATATTTTAACAAGACTTCATTGATCTTGGTTTATTTGAATAACTAAATTACAAGTTATTACAGATGCAAGTTTACTTTAGGAAACATCTTTCAGTATACCGCTAAAAAAATAAGCAAATAATATATATTTGTGTGTGTGTATGTATGTATACTATAAAATGTTAGTAAGGGTTAAAGTGCAACCAAGTAGCATCCTACTATAATTTGCAATTTATTTTTATGTTAGTATGTGTGTGTGTGCCTGCGTGCATGTGTGTGTGCAAGTATGTATGTATGTGTGTATGTATGATGTTCACATCTTTTCCCAGATGCCTGGACCTATGTCATGAAATTTTTAGGGGTTGCTCCAGGAACACTGGCCATGTTTAGGAAGAATGCGGTTAGACCTAGAACTAGGGCATAGGACCACAAAATATACTTTCCTATTCATGAATAAACACCAAGTTGTAATGTGTATTCTGATCTATTCAAAAAGACATTTCCAGAGGAAGTTGTCTTAAGCGAATTAATACTTCTAGAGGAAGTTAGGTTTAAAAATCACACCCATCTGATTCATATTTATTTTAGAAATGGGCCAATGACTCCCATACCCTCCATCCATAGGATGGGTAATTTCCAAGTGTGTTAAAGAATGGTGCCTAAAAGAGCCTAATTCTACAGATTAAAACCCCCTGACCCATCTGCCTTAAGAGAAATTTTCCTTCAGTACTACTTCAATCCACTCAAAATTTCTATATAAGAACAAGATATCGAAGGAATGATCACATTTAAATACAACATACTTGCTTTACTTCTCCTTGACTATTACTTAAATTACAACATTGTGCTATGTAATTCATACTACAAACATCCTTGCTTCAAATATCTAAGCTAATAATGAAGAATTCTTGAAGCACTTAGAAGTGGTGTTAATTGTTTTGAGATATTTTCGGTAGTTTACTGTTGTCCACATATTTTGACAGTCATGCTAAGGCTTGAAAAATAAGTAGAAAAGTCAGATGTCAATTTATACAGTTGTCCTTATTCCAAACCTCACCTTATCTCTTAGTTTTGGATCTTCCATGATCATAAGAAAAGCATCATTAAAATATCATAAAGGTTGTTACAAGCCACATAGAGAAAGCTTGATTTGTTTTTACCTGTGTGTGTGTGTGTGTGTGTGTGTGTGTGTGTGTGTGTGTGTGTGTGTGTGTGTGTGTGTGTGCGTGCGTGCACGCGCGTGTGTGTGTGTGTGTGTGTGTGTGTGTGTGTGTGTGTGTGTGTGTGTGTGAGAGAGAGAGAGAGTGTGGTGCATGTGTGTTTGGGTGCATGTGTGTGGGTGGGTGGGTGCATGCGTGTGCATGTGTGTTTGTCACTGTGTGCATGCATGTGTGCATGTGTTGTCTGTGTGTGCATGTGTGTGCATGTGTGTGCATGTCTGTGTTTGTCCAATCTCTAATATTACCACTGGGACTGAGAAAACCACTGGGCCATTGAAATAAAAATTTGGCATGAGCACTTGAGGAGGGTAAGGGTGGTTTTTACATTATTACATTTTGAATTGCTATATTTTTGGTCTACCTTTTTCTATTTGTGCATACTGGGATTTAGAGTAGTGCTGGGCTGATAGGGGTAGAATTTGGCATGAGCACATGGGTAGGGTGGTGGTTGATTCTTACATAATTAAAGTTAAATTATAGTATTAAAAAAATATTTATCTATCTTTACAGGCCATGTATGAAGCACTTATTATTTTTTTGACTGTGTGTTGTGCACAAATTTATGTCTGCCCATAAGTCAACTCTTGTTTCAATTACAATTACTTAATTGAAGTACAAATAGTAGTAATTGTAATTGAATTCCACATTCCTGACTAGTTATTCCATTGTCTGAGTGGTACCCTTACCTAGCCCTGCTCTTAAACACCTTTATGGTCCAGTCAATTTTGAATACTCACATTTCTATCTAATAATTAAGAAGTTTAATATTACTGTTGTGTTAAACATTCCTCCTCCCAGTTTGTTGTTTATAACTGTTTTTGTTGTAATTCCATTTCACTTACTACTTGTTCATACATGAACATCACTTCATTGGCTCATAATCCTCTAACCACCACTATTGGTAGTTTTGTACTTTCCATCCATTGAATAAGTCTCACCAATAGTTCACCAAAATGTCTTCTTCTTCTTTCCTCACTTGTGCTACACCATTTTAAAAAACAAGTATAAAATTTCCTGGGTACTTAACCTGACTTTCTATATATTAGTTTCATATATATTCTAAAAGTTACTTCACATGCAGTATATCAATGAAAACAGAGAGAATAGAGAGAAAAAGAAAGATTTTTTTTTTGTTTTTTGTTTTTAATTTAGAGGACAGCTAAATAATGGGGAATTAAGAATTATCTGAAGTAAAGCTTCTAAATAACACTTTGACCTAAGGAATTAGGCCAACAAACCCATATATACAAATTTAGAATCAGTATCACCTGAGAAACATTTAAACAAAGAATGGCCAGGTAGTTAACTTAACCACCTGGTCATTAAGGCACACATTTACTAATCTGAAACTTCCATGTTCCCACTTCTTTCTGGTTCGTACATAGCTACGTAAATATGTACATATTTATATCTATTGTTTGTGTATCTAATTTGCCACCAAAGTATATAACCCCAAAAAATTCATTTTTCAAAGTGGACACATCCTACACCACAGATGGTTTTGTAGCCCCTCCCCTCCAAATTGGGCCACGTAGCCACATCCCTTCCTGTGGGTGGTCAAGTCTATAATGCCAAAAATTGTACTTTGCATAAACCCTTGGACCTGACATCTAAAACTTGGTATAAACACACATCATGACTAGAGAGAGACATAGGCTGAGTTCTACCTGGCCGCACATAATCCTGTTGGAGTGTCAGGCTAAAAATGCCAATAAATGGAATTCGGTGAAACCTTTGAACATGGACTGGGTCACATTTAGTAACATCTTTTTGTAGGTATATCATTATATCCCTGGCAATGCAGATTATGCCTGCTAGTAAACTATGTATTATTGTCAGAAGAATTACACCTCATAATCATCAAATAAAGTGACAAAGAGTAGCAATACTTTTATTTGATGTGAAAGAAATATGATCATAACCAGCCTTTGTGTGACAATTTGTTTTCAAATTTATGTTGTAAACTAAAAAGTTCGAGGTTGAAAAAATAAAAGACCACTAAATGAAGTTGCTGAAAAGAAATATCCACTCAGACTCTGATAGCATGAAGGCATGAATTTGAAAAATGATGGTATGTTTTACAATTAAGGAAACAATAAATCAAACGCCCACCTCCCCCCATTTTTTAATGATGTGTTAGCTGGATGTGTTAGCTGGATGTGTTAGCTGGATAACAAATTGAGGAAGAATAAATGACAAATTGAGGAAGAATAAATGACAAATTGAGGAAGAATAAATGACAAACTGAAAGCTGTTCCATCCCTAGTCACACCCCCACCTCTCCCACAGAGATTGGCCTAGCCCAAATTGAGGAAGAATAAATAACAAATTGAAAGCTGTCCCGTCCCTAGTCACACCCCCACCTCTCCCACAGATTGGAGTATTCTTCAAATAGCGACTTGTATATAACCAGCGGCAACACAATCCGGATCACCAGCTACCTGCTATATGCGCAGTGCGGCGAAGTTCGTAACGGAAGTTTGAGCAACCTCCGTGGAGTAGTGAGTAACCCACCCCAGTGGTTACATCGACAGTGCGCTACAGAAGAAGAGTGATCAACAATGAGGACTTCTGTCAGACTTGTAGCTGCTGGAGCTGAGAAAGCTTTCCTGTGGTACACTGTGATTATTAGTATCCTTAGTAAGTCAAAGAAGTTATGTCATTCTGCTTATTTCAATCACCTTGTATGTTTAGCTATTGTGGTAGTTAATGGTAATATCAATTTTGTCTCCGCTGCTCCATTTGAAATGCAGTAATAACAATATAAAAATTTGTTCCAAGATGAATTGTTTAGTTGCTGTCAGTCTATTTCCATGAGCTGGTGTGTATAGCTGTTTAAAATAAATTAAAAAAATGTATTTAAAAAAAATATTTTTTACTTAGTTGCTACTCTTACCTAGCTAGTTAAGCCTGGTTCACAATATGTTAGCATGACTGCAGACATATTGTGAATCAGGTTTTAGAACAAATGAGTCACTTTAGAGGCTCTAGCCAAGATATCTGAATTTAGCTCTAATTAATCCAACAACCTCCTAACCTGAACCATCACATCAGATAGCAGGAAATCTGTTCTTATGTTTAGTGCAAGGGAAAGTAATTATATAGTGTATCAATGTTCTCTCAAATTTCACCCTTTCTATGTAGTTTAAAACTATTAGCATGCTATTGGGAAGAGTAGAGAAAAGTACAAAGTTGAGGTACACAATTGCTACACAGGATATATATATATATATATATATATATATATATATATATATATATATATATCAAAGTTGAGGAGCACAGTTGCTGTGGAAAAAAATATATACCAAAGTTGGTAATTGAATTGAAAATGAGATTGTCATTGATAATGCATATTTATATGCCTTTGTATGTGATACTTTATATATATATATATATATACATAAGCATGTATGAAAAAAAAATTGAGTATAACATATACCATTACGGCCTGGAGGGGTAGTAGAATTGATGGTTCTCATGTGGTTAACTCCAAGGATTTCTTTGATGAATTATGTATCTATATTAGTTTACAAGTGTCTCTTTGTCCGGTAACCAATACTACTCCTCTAAGTGATAAATTCCTATCACCATAAAAATTTGGAAGCATGTAGAGGTAGCTGTGGGAGTGCATAGATTCAGTTTCATTTTGGGGAATTCTGCGTGAGAAAGGTTGTCCTTGTATCCAGCACTCTCCCTATAAAAAAAAACAACCAACAACAACTCACAGTTGTGACCTATCCTGTACCAATGTTCCTATCTACCTATGTAGCTAATGGCCTGCTAATTCCTTGGATCTAAAGACATGGAACTTGACATACATACACAAATTTACACAGGGAATAACCTCTCTCTTGGGTTATGTTAGAACCCCGTAGAGGTAGCTGAATGTGGGAGCCCAGGGGGCTCTTGCCCCCAACTTTGACAAGTGGGAGGCAGAGACCCCAACCTCTTCAATTTTGAATACTTGTTTATTCAACACTAGCAGGTATACCTGGCGTTGTCCGGACCAGTAGCAATATGAAACATGATTGAAATCTATCAAAACATCATTTCTAGATGATGTGGTTTCAATCAAATGACAGCAGCTCATAAGTTGGTATGCAACCAGCATTACCTTTGGTTTTTAATACTATTATTGAGTGTGATCAGCCTTACAGTGAGGTCTTCAGGACAAAGCTAACCCCCCCCCCCCCAAAAAAAAACAACAACAACAACAACAACAACAACAAAAAAAAAACTGGGCAAGCTTTGTTTATGTAAAGGCAAAAGAAGAAAAAAAGGAAGAAAAAGGGGACAAAGAAGAAATGAAGGAAGAAAAAAGGAGAGGGAAAGAAGAAGAATAGAAGGAATCAGGGAGAAAAAAATAATAATAAACCCAGACTAGATTTAAACCCAGGAGTTTCTGTTTAATTGACCAGTGCCTTTTAACCATTGAGTTATCATTTTGTAGGCTTTTTTTTTTGTTTTGGAATTTGAATTCCAGTTTTCCCCACAAGGGGTGTCCCATTCAGACTTTTTTGGTGTGAAAAACTTTGCCAAGTACCCAAAGATGATACATGCAAAGTTTTATTAAAATCCATTTAGTCATTTGGCTGTGATGCTAGGACATGCATGCATGAATGCATACATACATTATGCATACATACATATATATATACATGCAAGCACACATACATGCATACATGCATACATACATACATATATACATACATGCAAGCACACATACATGCATACATGCATACATACATACATACATACATACATACATACATACATACATACATACATACATACATACATACATACATACATACATACATACATACATACATACATACATACATACATACATACATACATACATACATACATACATACATACATACATACATACATACATACATACATACATACATACATACATACATAAATACACACAAACTCTCGCTTTTAAATATTAGATCGTAAGTGTGTAAAAATGTGCAGGCATTAACAAGTTTTGTGATTATGAGATAACAAATATCACACTTCTGTTTACAATCCAGTAGTGGAGACACCTGGTCTCCATCCAGGGTACTCAGCTAGTGCCATCTTTAAATACTTGTGTATATTGAAAAAGAATTAACTCACTCATATAACAGCTAAGCAAATTGTTTGCAATGATGAACATTGAAAGTATTAGGTACTTTTGTATAATATAGCTCTGCATTTGATAATGATACATTAGGGTTTTGCCAGAACTAAAAAACTCACGTTACATCTGGGCATCATGAGACCACCCCACTCACCCATCCCCATCTTTTCTCCACCTTTGTCCCAGGTCAGATTTTGATAGCATCATGACTCAAAATATAGAAGAAAAAAAGAAGAATCTTTCAGCATTAGTGAACCTCCTTCATGCACAATGACCACAAAGGGTGTGTTTCAAACCACACTATGTACACTTATCACAACACCAAATTAGCCCGTGTGAGTTCAAAAGGACCCTAATCATGATTGAAACACTTGCATCAAAATGGTACATCCATAACTCTCTTTGTTCATCTTAATGACTGACTAGAACTTGTTTATTGTAACATCATACTTTATTGCATGTAGTGCCTAAAACCCGTTGAAATCTTAAATTATGTTTATTTTTATGAAGCTAAAGGTATGTTTAAAATGAGTAAGAAGAACATTTTTATTAGGTTTCATTAAAAATATTTAAAAATTATTGGTTGATATCATGGTGCTATAATATCTGTGTATACTTTGTCTAAAATCATCGGACAATCTTCTCAGTTTAGTAATATAAATCTATAAGGAGAAAGAAAGAGAAAGAAAGAAATACGATATGTAAGTCAAGACAAAATAATCCTTTAGCAGCAGTGGAGGGGAGGGGGGGGGGGAGGGGGAAGGAAGAGCAATTGTGTAAGTGCTAGAGCACCAATTCAAAATAAAAATGACAAACAAATCCCAGAAAGCACAAAAAGACAGCAAATTCTACAGCTGTAGCAATTTCTACCACCATTACTAACCAGATAACCAACTTCTCTTGTGTAGCTGAAGGGTCAGACATAAACGATGAGTATGTATATAATTTCAAAGAAAGGAAACCTCAGCAATTGCTCTAGAAATAGAGAGATATTTTGGTTACAGTATCTATACTATGAAGTGCAAATAGCCTGCCTGCCTGCCTGCCTGCCTGGCTGGCTGGCTGGCTGGCTGGCTGGCTGTCCGTCCGGAACCTAGGGAGTTAGACCCATGAACCCACATATATTTGGAATCAATATAATCTGGGAAATGTTTGAAGTACATGTATGTGACCACACCCACTTGTGATGTCTAAGCATCATGGCCAAATACTTGGACCAAAAAGGCCAAAATTTGGCATGTGCTCTCCAAGTACCTGCGTGTATGATATTAAACACATGTAGACATGGTAATGAGTGTAGTTTTTCCATATCCACACCCACATGAAATTGTTTTGGCTGAAAAAAGTTGATAAGAGACCAATCAGGCAAATAATTTGGCATGTGGTCTCCAAGTACCAAGGAAAGCATTATTAACAACATATGGGTGTGATTTGGCCATAGTCACACCCACTGGAAGTTGTTTTGACTACCAACCAGGCTAAAATTTGAGAGGCATCTGAAAATTTTCATGTTAACATTGGCAGGGCAATGCCTGGTATATGCTGCAAGTATATATATGAATATGTATGTATATATATGTATGTGTATATATATATATATATATATATATATATATATATATATATCCGAACTCCTCCCAGAGAAAAATGCCTTGTAGGCCACCAAATTTGTTGTGGGGAATCTTGGGGTCCAAGGGGTCAAAGCCTTTTTTTTTTTTTTTTTTTTCAAAATTGACCCCCTTGGCCTATTAGGCTGGGTTGTTGTTGTTTTTTTAATTTGAGGGTGGGGAGGAGGAGGGGGGAGGGACTACACGAGTAATGTGTGAGTAATAACAACCGAATTTATGTAAACACACT
The DNA here is from genome assembly GCA_963969325.1 of Lycopodina hypogea. NCBI lineage: Eukaryota > Metazoa > Porifera > Demospongiae > Poecilosclerida > Cladorhizidae > Lycopodina > Lycopodina hypogea. Next base: position 14,578,963 of record OZ017786.1, read on the forward strand.
GTAATTGAGGTCAGCAACACTGTGCCCAAACCCCATTAACTTCCCGCTGTTCCCACTATTGTATGCATTCTAAAACTCCACTAGATATGTCCTTCCAGCAGATAATCGTGTGACTACAGCCTGACTACAGCCCACCCACCGAAGGTGGGCCTAGCTGGCAGTCACAGCTGGAGGCTGTGAATGTAGGCTAGTTGAAGTAAAGAACAGTATCTTATATCCGTTTATGCTAAAACAAACAACAAAAACAAAAATAAAACCCAACAAAAACTATGTCCCTATAATTTTGGGACAAGAAGCTTCACACACATGAGAACAACATCTTCCTACTATATAGATTAATTATAAAATATGACACAGGGAAGCATGAAATTCAAAGAGAGACTGAGGTACTACCCAATTAGGGATTGTCTAAATTTTTGTTGATCCATCCAATTATGAATTACCTTCTCTAATCTTCCTGTTCTACATTATAAGGCTTGAAGAAAAGCCCTAATTGTTTCTTAGGCATCTAAAGGTGTATGAAGACTCACTGAAAAAAACTATAACTAAGAAACAGCCAACAAAGTGAGGATGTTTAATAATGAAGGTAGCTAATAAGATTATTAAAAAAGTTAACAAATTTTTGATATCAAATTTATTCCTGTATTTATTTTTGGTTGAGTCCCATTTGAAGTGATAAAAAATGATTATAACACAATCAATTGTAATATCTTTGTATTTTCATGTAAATAGATCCAGGCTTTGGTTCACTGGACTTCATAAACATTTCTTTAACTGAAGCCATTGAAGGAGGATCCCTTCAAATTTTCTGCTCCAGTGCTGCATCTTCAAATTCAACTATCGATATTCAACTTCTGCTCAATAATGTTCCAGTAAACATAACCAGCAACAGCAGAATCAGTTCTACAATGGATATGTCTTCCAATGTAGTGGTATTTACTGTTGATCCTGTAGAATTGGAAGACAATGGCATAGTAGTGCAGTGTGTGGATAAAATTGCTGGACTGGCTTCAGAAAATATCAGTATTTTTGTGGGTGAGGGAATATAATTGTTGCTAAAGCTGGTATAACATAATAAATTTCTATATTTTGCTTTACGTTATGATGTGGATTGAGAGTATATTGTACTTTCATAAATTTCTAGAATTCACCTAGGTATACAGAAAACTTGTTTCAATGTCAATGGTTGCCATAAAGGAGAAATGAATTAATGGTAATATGTACTAACTCTAATACAGCTTACTTGTATATTTCCCACAATTTTTCAAATACACTATTGTTATTTATGCTAATCAGTTCCAAATGTTTGCTCCAGTTAAATAACTTATACCTACCAACTGAAGGTTAATATGGATGAAACACTACCAAATTCTAAGTCAATGTATTTCATCCTGGCAGGATATTTGAAACACCTTAATATGTCCAGGATTCAAGTTTTCTTTTCTACTTTAAAATAATATTTGTGTTTCTTAGCAGGCTGGACTTTTCCCAACTAGTTGGCTTAGCAACACTTACGCAGTGAAGTGGTCTGGAAAGCAGAAACTGATATTGAAATGTTTTCTCTACACCCATGCCACACACATTACTTGGGTGGGTGGGTGGGTGGGTGGGTGGAGTGAATATTTATTTCTAGAAAACATGCATTGGGAGAAAACCATACCAACGTGCATTAGGAGAAAACCATACCAAATCTGCATAAGTATATATATATTCTATTCTGTCACATTATTGTGACAGATTATGCTGTGCACTTTGCATATACAATGGATAAGTCCTACTGACTCTCCGTAGAAGTCTGAATTAATGAGTTGGTTGATGTTATTAAAGTTCCACAATCTCCTAACATTAATGAAAGTCCAATCCAGGATTGAGAGCTAAATTTCCATGTTTTGGTACTAGAGAAGAATGAGGAGCCCAGTGCTTGATGTGGAGAGCTGCTGCTCTTATCTCATTTACAAAATAAGGGATTTATTGATTTATACTCACAAATGAAATAGGAAAAACCAAAAAAAAAAAATGTAATTGATTCAAGGTAAGAGATCATTAGCAAAATTGGCTGAGTATTTTTTTGGTGAAATCTTATAACAAAAGAGGATGCAGTTAGTGCAATATAGCGAGCTTTTATTTCACTCACTCAAGCATCATCAGAATTACAGATCAGTGATTAGGGCAGTGATTTTATTTTTCATTATTTTATTTTTTTTATTTTAAGATCTTTAAAGAGTGATAAAAGGAAGGACCATTTCAATTCCAAATAATTGATTTTTTTTTATTAACAAACGTTTCATGAAAGCAGATTCGTAAAATCAACAGTTTGACCAAATTATGCACCCTATTTTTATACAACATTATCCAAGACACTTCTCAGATCAATTTGTCACCATGTAAAATTTCAACTCAGTGGAGCTTGTTTGATAAAATAATGTAAACAGTCGATTAGACAGACAGGCGGGCGGGTGGGCCAACAGACAGACAGACAGACAGACAGACAGACAGACAGACAGACAGACAGACAGACAGACAGACAGACAGACAAACAGACAGACAGACAGACAGACAGACAGACAGACAGACAGACAGACAGACAGACAGACAGACAGACAGACAGACAGACAGACAGACAGACAGACAGACAGACAGACAGACAGACAGACGAGTTGATGGGTGAGCAGGTGGGTGGAGAGACAGATAGATATACATACACACAGACAAACTGACCGATGGACCGACTGACCGACCGACCGACCGACCGACCGACCGACCGACCGACCGACCGACCGACCGACCGACCGACCGACCGACCGACCGACCGACCGACCGACCGACCGACCGACCGACCGACCGACCGACCGACCGACCGACCGACCGACCGACCGACCGACCGACCGACCGACCGACCGACCGACATAAAAGCTGACATGGTGGGGTGGGGTGGAGTGGGGTGGAACAATAGCAACACACTTCAGTAATATTTTTTTGTATTGTCATGTGAACAGATCTGGAGGTTGAATTTGCCATTAGTATTGGCTCTGGCTCTGGCTCTGGCTCTGCACTGATCAGTGTAGACATTTCTCTAACCGAAGCAATTGAAGGAGGACCACTTCAAATTATTTGCTCCAGTACCGCATCACTATTTCTAACTATTCTACTTCTGCTTGACGAGGTTCCAATAGACATAGATAGAAATGACAGAATCAGTTTTTCAGTGAATGAATCTTCATCTGAAGTGGTTTTCACTATTGATCCGGTCGAATTGGAAGATATTGGTACAGTAGTGCAATGTGTGGATGAAATGACTGGAGTGGGTTCAGAAAATATCACAATCTTTGTGGGTAAGAGAATATAATTAGTTGCTAATGCTAATATAATATAAATATTTCATCATTCTTTTACTACATGGCATGGACCGAGATTTTATGTACCTTTACCAAGAATCCACTAACTGTACAGACATTATTTTATGCTAATAGTTGTCATAGATGAATAGTGAATTAATAATAAAACTAAATAACTCTAAAACTATTTACTTGTTTACATTACTACTGATTAGTTCCCAATGTTAGCTCTAGTTAAATTAATTATAACTTATAAATGAATGTTAGTATGGATGGAACACAGCAAATTCTAGTGGAATAGTGGTGCAATCCTTCAATTGCTCGACTACAAGTAATAATTCCATTAACACCTGACAAACTGATATTATAAAATTTAATATTTTAATTGTGCTTAGAAATGATAAGGTAGTGAGTGCATATGATAAAAGCATATCAGGTGAAAATCAATGAGATTGAGTATTACAGTATGTGTTATACATAATTCAAAAACATATTAATAATTGTGTTTGGAATGAAGAAAATGAAAAACATTCAAGTTTTATGGAAAAACCTAATGGTTATAGGATTGGTATCACCACTGAAATTAGTGCCATGATATATGCAGATGAAAGATGGTTGATAAGTGAATTTGTAAGCATAGTAGATCTGACTTTTATTGGCTTCGACAAACACTAAAATTTACATTATGGAATATGTTGCAATGTCTCAGCATGTAGAATTCATAATATTAATATACATTTCTGAGAATTTTCATAAAATATATTAGTTGAGCTCTTAACTCTGTCTGAATTTAATATTTTACTTGTTCTTAAAAATGATTAGATAGTATATATATATATATATATATATATATATATATATATATATATATAATGAATGTGTATCGTGTATCAGGTGAAAGTCAATGATATAGATATTTTGAAATTTAATATTTTACTTACAAATAATTTTTACAAATCCCCCTTTAAGGTATCTGACAACTATAAAGATAATCGTCAATAATTTTAAATAGATTCAATAAGTATAAACTAACCTATTGTCACTATGCAGCCAGTATAAACGATGTTTAGATGAAATCACAATGCTAATAATGTTGTTCTCCAACAGGTTTAGGATTTTGTAGAGTCAACCAAACCTTCTACATGAATGAGAGTTATTCTTGGCCAGATACTGAAGTCGGACGCATTGCAAGCTTGCCATGCCCATTTTCCTTTGACAATATCACTAGGCAGTGTGACTCTGATGGAATATGGCTGCAACCAAACACTTCACTTTGTGGGGAATCACTAACCAGCATCCTCAACATGAATGTAAGAAGATATTCAGGAGTTATTTATTGTAATGACAAAACGTATTAGGGAAAGACTTGAAGGAATAAGAAAAATTTACATATAATATGTAGGGAGGCACTAACCAGTGTCCTCAACATGATTGCAAGAAGATATTCATAAGTTTTATAATAACATAAGGTATTAAGGGAAGACTGAACGAATATGAAAAGTTTTGTGTAATTTGTATAAACTATGAGTGAGAGATTGATAGATTTAAACCAACTTAGACAATATCAAAGTTCATGAATTACATGATTTCTTATGCATGCTCTGATTGCAAAATAATATTACTGCAATTCTTTCTTTGTGCTATATAATTTAAAACAAAGTATATATTAATATTTACTGGCTTCATTCACCACTTTAAGGTTACCATAGAGACATTTGAAGACCAACTTACCGATGTTACAATGGGCCTGATGGGAACTGAGACTGATAGTGCTCAGCAAACTGAGATGCTACGGGATATGGTCTCCACATACTTTACCTCTGTTGCTGAATTAGTAGTTAGCGATGAGACCCCTGCTAATGTATCACAGGAGGTATGTTGTTTGTCTCTGCAGTAACCACAGCTGTGAAATTTTATACAAATATCAAGATATATATTTTAATATGCTTCAGTTGAAGGAAAGTTAGTATGCACCATTTTGTCCTGTAGCCCAATCTTCTTCACATAACTACTAAGCAACTATTACTAATATTTATTTATATCATAGATACTTTTTTTTATTAACACATGCTACAAATTCTATTCCCTAGTAATCCAGCAATACTTTTTTTTTTAAAGTTTTAGTCCCAATAACAATTAATCTAAGTTGAGTAAGCAATTTTGCAATTGAAAAACAATTATTATATAGTAAGAAATAGATGTCCGATATATCATATAGCTGCTCTATTGGTTTATGATGTTTTTGTTTCCCTATTGTGATAGCCCAAGTATCACTTTTTGAAAGGAAAGTTCTCAGATAGATTTATTAAAGATGAAGTGTCATTATGCATGAATCACTTAATGATCTCAATAAATACTAATGAATAAAAGGACATAAAATACCGGTAATTATGCATACAATTAATCAACACATAATTAAATAGGTAATAATCAGTTAGCTGAATTTTACAATACAACCCGCACCCCTCTGAGACTAATATGGTCAAGTAGAGGGACTATAACAGTTTGGAGGATGAATGTGGCGAGTAGGTTGACAAAGAGGATGTGGTGGGAGCAGATCTAGAGGTGCGGAAGTTTCCTGGGTGGATAAGTTATGACAGGTTCTACGTTACCTCTGCTGCATAGAATCTACCTGGTAAATCTCTCTTCCTTGAAAAAATTTTTAAAAAAATCATTTCATTGATTCGATATGGTGGCCAAGTTTTTACCAGCTCCAGATCCTTTCTTGATCCATTATTCATCTGTTTCAGAGTTATGGAAGAAAATGAAGGTTGGCTTGGGACAACTATAGCCTTCCTATGGAGTTGAACTTGAAGGATCTGAATATCCAGGTTGCAACTCTTTTTACAGTGATTGGCACATATGCACATAGAGTCTTTGCAATATTTGAGTGGCCTGTTGAAGCTAGCAGGCATTAGGTACAGCCAGCCCAGGATAGGTTTGAAAGATATTATTGCCCAAGGAGAAGAACACTATTTGAGTGCTCATTGAGGGCTCAGGAACATTTTGAGAGGTGTGTGCATTATGTGACTACCTGCATCAGTTGTCTATAAAGTGTGATTTGAGCACATTTTATCTTATGAGCTACTCAGGAACAGAATTCTGTTCGGTATTGCTGATTCCAAAGTTAGAGAACATCTTCTTTGTGAAGGTAATCTAACATTAAGTAGAACTGTTGAACTCTGCCATGTTGTTGAGATTCCCCAAGCACAGCTCAAGGTACTTGGTGATAATGCTGATTTATCAGTCGGTTCGGTAATAAAGCAAGAATATGGTAAAACAGAGACCAAATCAAATCCAGATGCTGTTGATGTCAGGGATCGCGAGTTCTGTGGCGGACGCCATGTGATGAAGAAGGAGTCTTGTCCAGCTTGAGGAAGAGGTGTTCCAAGTGTTCTAGAGAGAACTATCTTGCAAAAAGGTATCAGTGAAGTGGGACACACAAGAGGAAGTTTACCTATGCTACTGATGAGCAACACTCTGAAGAATATATGGATTTCAATGTGACAGAAATCTCCACTCTCGATGACTCTCAACTAGTCACTTTAAAAGTACATAGCACATAATTATGTGAAGTTTCAGCTAGATAGAGGTGCTCAGTGTAATGTTATACCACTGCACATGTATGTGAAGGCCATTGGTGAGAAGTCACTGGAGTGTGTTCACCAGAGTGGCTCATCTATTGTCTCTTTTGGTGGTTCAAAAACCCCTTTAGTGGGTCTAGTGTTCCGGTCTCTCGAGGAAATGTTAGGTGCACACTAAAACAGCAACATAATTGATACACCAAATGGCTCATCAACTGGGTCATCATAGAGCATGTATGGGGGTGAACCTGTGTGTATCAGAGACTGTGATGCTCAACAGAGACCGGACAAAACTGGTGCAACTGTGTGTGCTGTGAGGAGGTCGATTATACTCACCAAGGCACAAATATTGAGAAGTATCCTTTTTGTGTTCTCTGTTAATTCTGGCAGATTGGATTGTCACTGTCATATCAGACTGGATCCTGTTGTAACACCTGTACAACATGCTCCATGACGTATTCAAGTCACTTTATGGGACAAGGTGAAGGATATCCTGGAGGATCTGGAGCAACAAGATGTGGTGGCACCTGTGATTTAGTCTATACCTAGGATTTTCACAGTCTTCTCTATCACCTGCTGAAGCACCACCAGAACCTCATTGCTGTCTGTGAATAGGAACAACTCCTGTCGAGTTGCAAGACCATATTTGGGATCAATTTTATATATAAAGTCACTGTTTGATTCATGCAACACCTTTATGGACACTTGATTAGTCTTGTTTGTGTATGTAGAACAAGGGAGATGTAACAAAACGGATCTACCCTTTAACTTATCTTGGTCTCTTTTTTTATTTTATTAATGTGAATGGGTTCGTCGTTGGTGTAGATGTTAAAAGAAAAAGGAGAGAGGATACTTCCTTGTTGCAGGCTGTTCATCTGGGTTCTCCATCAACTGTGCTTTCCCCCTAAGATAACTAAGAATCACCTATTCTGCAGCACATTGGAATGGTTCTAACAATGTAGTGGTCTCTCATTAGCTCATAGATCTTAGCGAGGGGCTTTCAATGGTTCACATGTCTTATGCTACAGTGAGGTAAAAAAAATAGCATCAGTGATATACCCTCTCTCAAAACCATTGTGAATGTATGGGGTGAAGTTCAGATTTGACCAGTGCATGCTTTTCTTGGGCAAATGCCAGCCTGTTCTGGAATCTGTTGAGGTCAATGATGTGGATGAGGTGATTCAGAATTAGCCATTCATAGAGTTAATGGAGGTGGGATAGAAGTGAGATAAGTCGGAAGCTCTTCGGACTGGATGGATCTTTGCCCAGCTTCAGTATCACTACATTTCTGGCCTGTCTCCAAGCTCTGTGGATGGTGTCAGTCTCCTTATAGGTGTTGAAAAGCCACAAAGGAGACAGGAGCAGACTGCTGTTCCAAAGAATACGATCTGATATCATCCAGGCCGGTGACTTTTCCGGGTGCCATATGTTGAATGGTGCCTTTGAACTCCTGCTGTGCATTTGTTAGTTTCTACCTCATACCATTATTGAAGCTTTGTCTTACATAGCTTCATAGGTGGTTTACCATTTAGGAACAACTGGTGCATTATCTGGTCAGAGTTGATGTTGTGGTGCTGTTCTGCTGTCACAGGGTCACTGGAAGCTTGTATTCAATAAGGCCCTCCTAGGTTCTTTGCCACTCTTGAGATAGCTCAGTGATGAGAATTTCTCCTGCATCGATGGTATCAGCAGAGAAGGGGTCTGACTCATACAGCTAAATGTAATCCTTATACCTTGAAGCAGTGTTGCCAAAATGGCCAGACATGCACAGTGATCTGCAACCTTGTGGTATCATCTTTCTAGAGATGCAGCCAAGGGTGGTGATAAAGTTTGCATAGTCAGTTGGTTGGCTTCGATTTTGTGATAACAGAATCTAGGTTGGCATTATTTTTTTCAGTTGGCTTTATGGAAGCTGAAGCAGCGACAGAGAGATACAGTGTGTGGTGTGAGGGCTGCGTTTACTTGAAACATGATTGGATGGTGTGGGATGTGAGGAATAGGATCTAGGATGTGTTTAGATGTCAGTGATGCAATGTTATGGCCTAAAAAACCTATATCCAGGTAGGTTATATCCTCTTTCCCATTAGCCACTGTTGAATGAGTGTGGAAGTTTCTGGACATGGATTAGGCTCAAATAGGTGGTGTCTGTCCACAACTCGACGAGGTCTCTGTCATTGTCTGTCAAGTCATAATCCCAGTTTGTGCTGTGGCTGTTGATATCGTCAATTACCACCCAAGTGTCAATGATGTTGCTTGGGTTGAAACCACTGCTGGTGGTTTATAGATAAACGTGACAGTAACTCCTCGAAGGTTGGTAGTGAGCTGCCCAGTGTTGTTAACTGTGGTAGCTGATGTAGACTCGATAGTGATGTTGGTTTTAGAGCAGATGGAGCTCCTGTACTGCCCGTGGGGTGTTTCAATAATGAGCTTCATGCCAAGAATACAAGGTTTGATGCTGTTAGGTCCCTGGTGTGTTTTTTGGAGACAGAGGATGTAGCAGTCCTTATCATGACAAATCTTTTTGATGATGTCACACTTAACAGAGGAGAAACCTTCCATGTTAATCAAGATGATTTGAGGGCTGAATACTTGATGTTGTTGTGTGGCATTGTAGAGGATGAGTGATGTGAGTGCTTGTCAGGTCACCACCAACTATTTGCTTAGCTTACGCAAATGGAAGGACAGTGTTAGCAGAATCTGCTATCTCTGAAGAGATAGCCAAGGTGATCATAAATTCGTGAGTAGCCATGTCTAGCTTTAATCCTCGTTGCTAACAGTGTGATGATCACAATATCACTTTTAGAAAGGTAAACTATAAGACAAACTTATTCAACTTTAAAATCAAGGCATGGTCATTGTGCATACATTGTGTGATGATCTTAATGACTAATACAGAATAACAGGAAGTAAAATACTGATAATTGTGCTTACACTTAAGATAACAATTAATTCAACTCTACAACACCTACACCTTACAATCTCACTTCAAAATGTTATCATTTGATAGATATTTCATTCTTAAATATTTGGTTTCTCAACAAAAAAAAAAGAAGGTATCTGCAGTATTAGTTTTCAACATTCTGTTGAAGTAGTTGATAGTAGGTTATTTCTAAGCATAATTTTGTTCGATCCAACATTTCCTGTGGTGTGTAATTTTCATTGATGTACCAACTAGCCCAGGCACTTAATATACCATAGCTTTGTCCATAAACACATGCATGTTTAACCATTGCTGAATACTAAACCAGCTGAAAACTAGCCAAATTAATTCTATACATAAATATTTAGGTGGTGATGGATCTAGTGCAGGTTATAGACTCACTACAACAATGGGAACCTACTCTATTTGTAGAAACAGGAGATTCATCCAGGTTAGTTTCTATTTATCTTGCAGCTTACAAAGCTGACTAACATTATTTTGGTCTTAAACTAAATTTACTGTATTTTTTTTGGCCTCTGTAACTTTTTTTTGTAGGATTATCGAGTCATTTGAAACTTTGCTTTCTGTGTATGTTCAAAATACACTCGTAAATGATACTCTCACCATAATTCAGGACGATGTAACCCTTGTAGCAGAAAATGTAAGTCACAAAATTATATTACAAAATTTTGTGTATAATTGTTGTGTATTTTTTTCAATAAAATTATTTTTATAGGTTCCCATTGAAGTGCTACAGGAAAATGGCCGGTCTATATCTTTTGACAATAATGGTAAAGTAAATTTACTTATACAATTTACTGTAGTCAATAAACTTCATCCACTTCCATGAAAAAGAAAATATTTTCAGTAGAGCTAATACAGTAGTGAACCAGGAATGTATCATTGTATAATGTTACTTTATTTTTTGTAGGAGTTGGAATTACAATTTACTAGCAGCATAACCCGGTGTTGTCTGGCCAATGTCAACATGAAATATTATAAAAGCTACTCAAATTTCAACCAGCTGCATGACCATGGAGCAGTTAGACACTCCAGTTCTCCTGGGATGAAACATTTTATGGAAAGGATTGTTGACACAGAAGAACAATAGATATTGGAATGGAGCTGTCTTAGTAAGGATCTTGATTCTTTCTGCTTATGAACATCTTCCTCAATAAATTGACGGCCCCCTCTTCCAGTCCCCTCTTCTTCAGCATTGGCAGCTGGCTATTGTCCAACTTGTCTGGAATCCCTGACACCTAAAAATTCACTATGTTTTTGAGATTTTTGGCAATTTCCCAGTATTACTGCTCCCCTCCCAGTTTATTTCCAAAAATCACTACCTGTGGCAACACTTCTCAAGACCACTCCACATTGTCCAGAGATCAGCCTCAGTGTGGCCGGATGGATTCAGCCAAAAATTGCCACAAAATTTGCTCAAAATCATTACTTTTATCACTGCTTTATTCATCTATAGAAAGAAAATCACTGCAAAATATCACTACAAAAAACAAAAAAACACAGAGTTTATATTTAGCATTCAAAGCACGTATTACCAAAATAGAACCATTTAAAAAAAATTACAGATACAATACTGATATACACAGCTTTAATATTAGCCATATCCAATAGAATATTTAGTACTCAATGGATACTGTAATCCCATACAAACCTCTGCATTAGAAATAGGAAGACAATATTTCTTGAGAGACGAACTTCTCTATGTTTATAGCTAAAGTAGAAAGACACAGCATTTTCAGTACACCTTGGCTGAACAGTTTGAATAGAAATTCCCCATTGGATCCATATACAAATGGAAGTATGGTTACGAATTATCTATGTTACTGGTGTCCCAGGCCTGCTCCTTGACTTTGTAGCACTTGGACTCCAGTTCTCTCTGTAATGAAACATTTTATGGAATAAAAGGTGGATATAGATATTCTCTTTCCAGAATAGTTTGCAAGAACAGTGGAAATTGAAATGGATCTGTCTTGGTAGGAGGCTTGATTATTTTCTACAGCTTTGGTCAGGAACTGGAAGGCATGCTTCAGTCTCCCCTTCTCCTGCACAGGCACGGGCAGCTCACTCTCTTCCAACTTCGTCTTGAATCATTGACTCCTGCTGAAAATTCACAAAGTTTTAAGGGATGTGGGAATTTCCCAATTACACTTTCTCCTCCCTATTTGTTTCCAAAAATCACTATTTTTGATGAATATCATTATTCTGATGAAACTGATTCAGCCCTCATTCAAATAAATTGGCTTCCCACAAATGGGACAATTTACCACAATAATGAATATTTCAATGATTAATCACCTAATTCCTAGTACATGCTTGCATGTGTGTGCAAGTATGCTTCCATCCATTCAGGCCAGTAATCTGTAATAAATCAGCTCAATATATATATTTTTTTTTTAAATTAGCTTCGGTCATCATCCACAAATAACAATTTATACAGGTCCTTAATCCAATAAGTCATATTGGATTGTGTGTGCATGTCTCTCTATTGAACCTACTGATTTCATATGATTTTTTTTAAAACATTTGAGCCGTATCAGAATTTGATAAAAATTTACAGAGAAGGAAGGAAATAAAGGGAAAAAGTGAAGGGAGTGGGGAAGAAGAAAAGATAGAAGAAAAGATAGAAGGAAAGAAAAGAAGGGGGGGTGGAAAAAGGGTAAAAAATCAACCTAGTCCTGGATTGAACCAGTGACATTCAGCTTGAGAGAGCTGTTTTTTAACCACTGAACCATGGATTTTAAGGCTTTTTTATGGAAAATTTGAATTCCTTTTTCCCCCACCAGGGGGAATAGTTTCGGATTTTTTGGGGGTGAAAAACTTAGAAAGCATCGATGGTTCATATCTGCAAGGTTTCGATATCCCTTCAGCCATTTGACTGTCATTGAGGCCACAAGCACACACCCATGCACTTACTTACATATGCACACACTTTTTCACATTTATGGGCATACATTATGCTTTTTTTTTACGGTGTATGTGCAGGATCTCCAAGCAATGACACCCAAAATGTAAACCAAGAAACCTCTATAGTGCTCTCACCAAATCTCTTTGCCACTATTACTAATGAAACTAACGGAACTGACGTCGGCCTTTTCTTTGCTCTCTACACCGAACCAATTCTTTTCCCTGTTCGGGAGACAGAGAGCACAGCAGATGCTGTGGTTGGTAGAACCACTATGGTGGGCTCCTCCATCGCTTCTGTAACTGTGGGGGATGGATTGGTCTTAAGGAATCTTGATCCACCAGTACAGATAAATTTGACAGTAGCTACTGAGATTAATGGCAGCGTAAGTTCAAGAACATTTCCCCTCCTAGATCATCATTATCATTACTATCTCTATAGTATTACTTTTACTACTACTACTGCTACCACTAACACCATCTATACCGAAACGCAACCACCACTATTAAATCTTTTTTGTCTCCATCTTCTCTGCATGTATTCATACATACATACATACATACATACATACATACATACATACATACATACATACATACATACATACATACATACATACATACATACATACATACATACATACATACATACATACATACATACATACATACATACATACATACATACATACATACATACATACATACATACATACATACATGCACATGCGTACACACACACACATGCACACCCACCCACCCACCCACCCACCCACCCACCCACATACACAAACATACACACAACTCACACAGACACACACAGACACACACACTCACATGCGCACGCACACACACACACACACACACACACACACACACACACACACACACACACACACACACACACACACACACACACACACACACACACACACACACACACACACACACACACACACACACACACACACACACACACACACACACACACACACACACACACACACACTTAAGCTATAAATGTACTTATCATTAGCTTATGCAATAAAATGTATAATTTTGTAATATAATTACAGATCATTGCTCCATTTTTTTTGATGGATGCAGATTATTCGTGATGGGTCTCAAGTGTGTGTTTCCTGGGACTTCAGTGCAGCAGGAAATCTTGGCAACTGGACCACTGAAGGCTGCATCACGATTGTAGCCAGTAATGATGGGCGAGTTACCTGTGAGTGCAATCACCTTACCAACTTCGCAGTTCTCATTGTGAGTGAAAGAAGAAGTACAGATATAGTATAAACTTTTGCAGTATTTATATATATATATATATATATATATACTAGCAGCATATACCCAGCATTGCCCGGCCAATATAGGCTAAAATCCAGTAGTTGAACATGTCTTGCCAGTAAGAAAGGTGATGGTGGAGAAGATGTATTTAAGAGAAAAATTCAAAATACCATTTTTGGCTTTTTCTCATTACCATGGTAACTATTTTGTGAAATTTTAGCCCATGTTTTAAGTTGGGTCAAAACCTATCATCATGCCGAGTTTCAGAGAAACCCACCTACCGGTTTGGCCGGAATGATGGTACAAACACAGACAGAATGACAGACAGACAGACAAATTCTTTTTTTTCATAGACATGCCACCTGGCTTAAAACCATCTCAGGGTGGGTCTCCTCCATCCCTAAAAGTTTGGTCAAAATCTAACAGAGGGATTTTGAGAAATGGACGAACATAGTTACATAGTTAGTTGCACAGTTACATAGGTCTTCCAATATATATATATATACACAACAGCGTAAAGAAATGACCAAAAAATCATGGTCAGTTAGTCCCCATTCACCACTTAATTGTCAGTTGCATGTTCTTGTGTGAATATGCATGCACAGGCAAATTATGGATTTTCAGAAAAGATGAGTCAAGTTTAAGTATAATCAAAATATATATTAACTTCTATTATAGTCTCACAAAGCGAGGGAAGCCTTGAAGGGGCTGACAGAATGGAACGCGATTTTGGTCAAAATTTGTACACAATTTTGCATACCCCAGAACCAAAAAAAGAGAAAAAGATAGCATCAAAACAGGAGGTCACAATGAAGGGACTCCTCAGGAAGCTCAAAATTGACATAAATCTTCTCCTTCACTTCCTCAGTAAGCCTTCCAATATTTGTTGCCATAGCATGCTTCTTTCTCCCTCATAAGAAGTAAAATATAACTTTTGTGGTGGAGATTGGGATATTTCTGTCCATGCCACACCCACTACTTGTAGGGGGATTTGTAATTTCATTGAAATATTTCTGCATTTCCTTGCGAGAATACTTACAATCCTTTCCATCAGGTAAGTATAAATTTTTACCATCCACTACTTGAGATTGGTGCATTTCCTTGCAAGGATACCTACAATCATTCCAATTGGGGGTAAGTATATATTTCTATTCCGTCAAATTATCCTGACTGAATATGCGATCACAAAATCCTATTCACCTCTCCTTAGAAGGCTGATTCATTGAGTTGGTAATTTTTCTTTGAAGGTCCACAATGCCCAATGGTGTGTTTAGATTCATGAACCCAAGGAATAGTTTACAACTCTGTGTGTGTGTGTGTGTGTGTGGTGTGTGTGTGTGTATGTGTGTGTGTGTGTGTGTGCGTGTGGTGTGTGTGTGTGATTTTTCTATGAAGCTCCACAATTCCCAAACATAAGTGTACATCCAATACAGAACTGAAGATTAATTTTTTTTTTAATTTTATGAGCAAGCTGGGAAGTAATATTTTTAATATAAAAATACAATAAACAATTGGTCATTTACTTACATGTAGTTAACGTCGGTTCAAATTGTCCATAATTCAAACTGGTACTGTTTTATATTAAATGGCTAGATGGTTGATTAGGTGATTCGTGAGACACTGTTCCACAGAAATGATTTCCAGAACCTGACCATTTCCTGTGGACACCTATTCCTAGTTTTCTTGCTCAAATAGCAGTAGATGACACACTGGATTAACATCAATCTAGATTGAGTCAATAATATACATACCTAATTCTGTATGGGAATCATTTCAATTGGATTGGGAGCTGTGTAGCCAATATTTATATTCTCCATATCCATTTTAAGTGGACCAGTTCCATGTAGTGGACGCTATTAGGAGCAAACTTATTGCTTAATGTGAAGGCTATGGTGTGGAATAAAAAGAATTCTCAGTTAAAAGTTTGTGGGTGATGTGGTTGTTAGTGTTATTGTTGTTTCGTTTGTTGGTTTTTTTT
Source organism: Lycopodina hypogea (assembly GCA_963969325.1). NCBI lineage: Eukaryota > Metazoa > Porifera > Demospongiae > Poecilosclerida > Cladorhizidae > Lycopodina > Lycopodina hypogea. Next base: position 14,594,992 of record OZ017786.1, read on the forward strand.
GCTGTGGTAAGAATTAGGACTATTAAACATATCTGACCTTATCTAATCGACTTAATTGGAAAGATTTAGCTAACTGATATAAATAATGCATTTCAAAAGATATTCATGGCTTTTGATTCATTAATATCATTAAACACAGGCATGTGGAAGGTAGCTATGAGGGGTCTATACTTTGAGATGGAGAAATGTTGTACATTCAGAGGGAACTTATCACGTATGCATCTCAGCTTAATTTGATACCATACTGGAAGAAAGACTGGAAGCCCTGGAGCCCTATCCCTGATGTTTGACAACTTCACAAACTTCTCCCGACCAATATTGTCGTACTAACTATATGAAATTTTTTGGAACACTTTAGTACTCTCCATACAGACTTGTGTTTATCTTCCCAATAATTTTTATAAAAACATATCCTCAACATAAGGTGCAGTCTGACATTCTCAACTATTATATTTCATCACAATAAAAACATATCTCAGTGACTAAATCAGCTGAAGTGAACATTGGACATTATTCTATTACACAAGACTACCTAGATAGGCAAAGAGAGCCCAATGTCATGCCAATGTTGTTCATTAGAATAACAGTACCCCCTTTATCTTAACACCTATCCATGCAGTGTCTAGGATAATCAAAATTAAAAAATTGCACTTATCTAAGTTTAATGATATTTGTAATGGAATTTCCCGTCTTCCACTTAACCAGTCTCTTTTACTATGAATTAAGTAGTCCACAATTCCACACAACATCTGGGTCTTTCTTTAACTAAGCCAAACTCAGTTTTATCCCCAAAATGGCTTCCCCCAAAATACACGATATTTGATATGATTTTATAACCCTGCACACAGCAAACAGTATAGAGATAAATGTTTACAATGGAAACACTATAGTAACATATCAGTTCCACTAACTCATCAGCATTGGTGATGTCTGTCCCAGCTCAGTGGAACATCATAAATTGATCTGTCGAAGTTCCAAGTTCTGGGTCAGAGGGAGGAGTCCTGGGTTCATCTGGGGAAGATGTGTCTGGCTCATCCCTTGGACTCACCCACTCCTCCTCCATTCCATCTTCAGGGCAACAATCTGCTTCCAATCCACTCTCACTGCCATATTCAAGGCAATCTTCTGCATCCAGTCCTCTATCACTGGGCATCAGGGTGTGGATGATTGTTTCTTCCGACACTTGTTGAGAAGCACTTTCCTATTCTTGTTGAGCTTGAGCCCTCTCTTTTGACCTTATCCTGAGCTCAGTGGTGGTGTATGTGGGTGCTGGTGATTGGCTGGCAAGGTGCAACTCCTACAGTTGCTGGTACTGCAGCTTCCACAGTCAATTGTATCCAACACTCACTCCTGTTACTGTGCCTGCTCATGTCTATCTTCCTCCCACTTTGTTCTTCCCACTGTATTCTAATCTTCTGCCTGCTGCCACATAGCTATAAATTAGTTCATAGGGTCTGTTTGGACTTGACTTCCCAGCCTTCTCCTATATATAACCTAATATAGGTCTCAAGGTACTGCAGTGTATGACCTGAGCCGATTCGGCTACTTCAATCAAATTAATATAGAAAAAAATTAGCAAAAACAACAAAATAAAGCAATCAAGTTGCTGCTGCTTCTGAAAAGACAGAGTTTCTTCACTAGGGAGACCAACACAAGACCTCTCATATCAGGTCTGAAAGTATTCTCAGGAAACCTCTCACTCAGGCTTCCTAGTAACCAGCCTTCTCAGCCAATTATATTTCTAGTTTCTGTCTCTTCCAGGTCATGTTCCAACTACAATTATTCCGACATTTCTTGTCACTTCTTTTTCTGCATCTATACTTCTGTTTAAATTTATTTTGTAGCCAGAAATCTTGCCTCCCTTTTTCTTTATCTGAACTTTGGTGTTTATTTACAATTGTTCTCAGACATCTTGTCTCTTCTACGTAAATTGGCATCATTTTCTCCGACAATTTTCATGAATTGCTAAAGACTAACATCCACCATAACTTGGGGTGCTCACTACAAAACTCTTATTGTCAAGTGGCCTGATACTTTTCCAGTATAGAGATTGGTAAAGGGTCAGCTATGTGTTGCTAATGTATAAGGCAGTGGAATTGTTTTTGTTGGTTTTTTTTTTTTTTTTTTTTTTTTTTGTGGGGGGGGGGGGGTTTAAATGTCCTACCCTATTATTTATATACATTTGTGCACATACCATTCAGGATATTTGCTCCAGAATTAATCCAGAAGGCTGCATGAACAGTGGCACACTCAATACTGCTCTCTCTACCATCACTTACATTGGAGTGGCATTGTCCTTGATTGGCTTGGTTATTACTATCATCACACTGCTGGTCTTCAGGTAATTTAAACATTACATGAATTTGATGGTGCAAGTTATAATCAAAACACTAGAGCAAATATAGGCATATTAACAATACATTATACAGTCAAAATCCATCAAAACTGTCTGTTTATTGTAATTTCAATGAATAATGTGATAAATTATTATTGTTTTGAGTTGAACAGGAATGTATGTATATATATATAATAGCTGAGATTTTAAAAAATAGTAATAAATGAAAAAATTATCATTTATTCCTAGAATTTATTTGTAAAATGTGCTGGAGGTTGAATGCTTGATGGTATAGCTCAAAGAAACTCGATAGAGCAGTTATAAAGTCTCTTGAGATGGTATGAACAACCATATCTTTTCTTCTTCTTCATGAAACAGGGATGCTAAATAGTTGAATTAAAAAGAACACAACAACCTAGTAATTTTAATAAATATGCACCAAAATATGACAGAACCTTGACCAGTATTTATGTATTCATTTTAAAATTATTGCCTAATGTAGGGTGAGAGTCATTATCATCACATATAAGAAATTATTTTTTTATGTGCAGGAAATTGAGGGCTCGTGATACGTCCAAATACCACATCCAGCTCTCCGTTGCCATAATATGCATGCTGGTTGTGTTTGTGGCTGGAGTAGAGCAGACAGCAGTAGTTGGTGGGTGTATTGCTGTCTCTGTCCTTCTCCACTACTTCACCTTAGCATCTGTACTGTGGATGTTGGCTGAGGCTCTCCTCATGTTCCAGAAGGTGGTACTTGTCTTTAAGAGAGTCACTAAAAGAGGGATTATCATTACTTCTATCAGTTGCTGGTGTAAGTAAGGAATGATAAAGGTGTCATAAATTATGATGTATCCTCTTGTAATAGCATTTTTCACCTTAAACTACGTTAACCAATGTAACTGGAGCACTTTCCTGTATTCATGTTGTGCTGCTTAAACAGTATATTTGCATCTCAAGCTTCCCATATCCAGAATTCCATCAGATCTCTCACTGTATTGATTTGGTTTGTTCAAAACAAAGAGGGAATAGTTTAACAGCCCTGAACAATTGGATCAAGATAATTGTATGAATTGAGAATTCTTAATTAAACTGCATATAGGAATTAATTGAACATGAGGAACCAAACATTGTTTAAAAACATAATGCAAATATAATTTAATTTCTATTCATGTCCTTGTAGTCATAATGCACTGAATAACCTCATAAAATTATCTCTAGTTAATTTAACATGCACATACCTGATTAATTAATGGTTTTATAATTTTTGTAATTGGAAAGATTCATACCATTATTATTCTATGCAGTTACTCCTGCTATTCCAGTGGTGATACCTCTAATTATTGACTTGACCAATGGCAGAGAAGCATCTAATGACCTCATTATAAACAGAGAACAATTGTAAGTTTCATCATCTTACTAGAATTCACAATTTATTTGCCTGCATGTGCGGAATCTAACTCCTTCCAAATAGCTGGAGGGATGTTCATGAAACTCTCAGGGATTGATTAAACCGCCTCATTTCACATCCTCACAAAGGTTTTATTCAGAGCAGGTTAAATAGGTGTAGTTTTGTCAATGGGTGTGGCTTAATGCTTTTACTGAGGCTGTTTAATAACATTGATGCCACTACTGACGCTGTTTAGTAACATATAATCTTATTACAATAAATGATTGGTTTGTCTCTATGTACAGACTTTAACTCCTTCCAAACTGCTAGAGGGATCATGTTTGTTTGATTAATGTGATTAATGTCAATAATCCCCACATCACATTGAGCTAACTGAACAAGTTTGTTATTTCAGAAGGCCGACCGAAAAACCACCTGTAGGGCGGGTGCTTATTTAATACACAGCAAATATAAGATTGATCAAATTTACGTTAAAAAAATATATATATTGAGACAAGTTCTTATCAAAGTACTGATTGAATAAGTTTAAACTTGATATCACGCAGAAGCATTATAATACCAACTAAGCAAGTATGTTGTCTGAACAACACTTATTGAATGATGACGTAGTTTCTCTTCATGACTCCCTGTTCTGTTACACACTCACTGCCATATACAATCTGGGATTACAAATAAATGGAGAATAATGTATACTTTTGTATTACAACTATTGACAACCGAAGAACTGGAAATTTTCTTCAAATTACAACCTCCTCTATTTTGATCACAGCCAATCATTATTAGGTACATAGAGCAGATAAACATTTCCATGACTCTCTGAACTTTTATATGGCTGATCACAGCAAAGTTTCTTAGCATATCTTTCTACTTGCAATCTCATCAAAAACATTTTATACATTTCCAAGGAAATTTTATTTCATACTACTATATATTAGAACAATATACTGGTCATATATTACAAAAAAAGGAGATGTCTTTATGTCTGTATGTTTGTACCATCATTGTGGCCAAACCTGGCAGTGGATTTCTCTGAAACTTGGCATGATCATAGCTTAGGACTCAACTTAAAACATTGGCACAAGTTCCTGAATATAGTTACCATGAGGATGAAAAAAAGACAAAAATTGTACTTTGGCCAGACCAACCCTTAGAGCTGCTATAGACCTACAACTTGGTATGCATGCACAACTGGACTCTGGGAGTGACAGGGACTGGGTTCCACGATACCACACTACTCTGTCATTGTGTAAAGCTTAAATGCCAAAAGTGGTATTTCAGAAATAACAATTGGACCTAGGAAATTAGACCTACGGACCCTATATATTTGGAATCAGAGTCATCTGGAGAATGTTTTAAGTACGGTACATGTGTATGGCCACAACTCGTTCTGTGTTTATGGCAGGCCAGTGTGTCTGTCTGTCTGTCTGTCTGTCTGTCTGTCTGTCTGTCTGTCTGTCTGTCTGTCTGTCTGTCTGTCTGTCTGTCTGTCTGTCTGTCTGTCTGTCTGTCTGTCTATCTGTCTGTCTGTCTGTCTGTCTGTCTGTGTGTATGATGCATGTATGTGTGTTTATGCATGACGGCTAAACCCTTAGACCTGGAAGTCTGAAATTTAGCATGTGGTCTCCAAGAACCCGGGTGACCATTATTAAACACATGTGGGCATGGTAATATGTGCAGTTTTGTCGTAGCAACACCCATACGAAGTTGTTTTAGCTACCAAAAGTTAATCAAAAGACCAATCAAGCCAAACTTTGGCGTGTGGTCTCCAACAATCTAGGTAAGCATTTTTAACCACATATGGGTATGTTTTGGCCATAGCCACACCCACAGGAAGTTGTTTTCACTATTTATAATTTATCAAGGAACAAACCAGACTGACAGTGGCATGTGGTTTCCAATTAACCGGGTGAGCGTTATGAACCACATGTGTGTCAGTGGGTGTGATTTGGCCATACCCACACCCACAGGAAGTTGTTTTGGCTACCAAAAACTAATTAATAGACTAACCAGGCTGAAATTTGGCACATGGTTTCGAAGTAACTGGATGAGCATTATTAACCACATGTGGGTGTATCAATGGGTGTGATTTACCATTGCCACTCCCATAGGAAGTCATTATGCCTGCCAAAAGCTTATTTATAGACCAATCAGGATGAAATTTAGTATATGGACTCCAAGTAACCGGGTGAGTATTATTAACCACATGTGGATGTGGTAATTATTGTGGTTTAGTCTTAGTCATACCCACAGGAAGTTGTTTTGGCTGCCAAAAGCTAATTCAAGGACCAACCAAGCTGAAATTTGAGTGGCTTCTATAATGTTTCATGTAGACATAGGCCTGGCATGGCTGGGTATATGCTGCTAGTTGATTATAAAATGATTGTCTAATATTATAATGGAAGAATGCAATTTCCCTAAAATTTGTAGTTTAGTCACTACAGCTTTTGTGTAACTCAGTTAAACCTTTCATAGGGCAATGGTTAGAAGGATTTCAAGAAAAAATTAACTATCACTTTGAGGAGCTCTTAAAATATAGCAATTTTTTTTCTTGAATTAATATGTATATTCTGGTACCAACTTATGTTCTATTACACAGTATACTGCATTGATAGGCTATGTGACCTGGTCAAACAAAATCATTCGGATTTTTCATAGGTCTTGAATAGGAGTCAGCCATCCATACAATCATGGACTTTTTCAATGCAGTGGTGCTCAAGTTTTATTTGCTTCATTAATCCAAATGAAACTAAATTTTTTCTACCCTGCACTTAGCAAACATGATAAATATGGTAAAATCAATGAAGCTCATATGAATTTACAGTTATTAAAAATTTTTAAAAAATTTAATTAACAATCTTGTTCCCTGGTGCAGGTTTTGACTCCTTTGGCCATAGAAATATTTATTATCAAAATAATCATATTTTATCCATAAATGTTCAAAAGCCATTGTTTCTATTTTTTAAAAACAACAACAAAAACAACAACAAAAGCTGGTGAAGGAGAGGGAGAGTAGATGCATTGCCAGAATAATTTTAAAAAAGAACAGCAACAATTTCATTACTCCCCACATTTCTCATCTTGCTTTGTTTTTGTTTCCTTTTCACTGTAACATACACAATATTATATTTAAATATGAGTTGTTGTTTTTTTTTGTTGTTTTTAAAAAATAGAAACAATGGCTTTTGAACATTTATGGATAAAATATGATTATTTTGATGATAAATATTTCTATGGCCAAAGGAGTCAAAACCTGCACCAGGGAACAAGATTGTTAATTAAATTTTTTTTAAATTTTTAATAACTGTAAATTCATATGAGCTTCATTGATTTTACCATATTTATCATGATCTGCACATCTTTTGTTTTTCCTCCACAACCAAATGAATATATAAGCACCTTTCTAATTGCTTTTTCTTACTCCCACCAGAATTCCATAAAAACTTAGTTTCAGACTTCCAACAATCACTCTTAATATATTAAAACTGTGTAATAAACATAACCTCTACCTCCTTATCTAGGATCAGCAGTGTAGGTCAGGTTTATCAATAGTGGTTCACTGGAACTATTGGTTTCGTATTAATATGAATTAATTTCTTTGAAAAAGAAATTAATATTGATAAATCAAATTCAATATATGCAACATGCATATCCATTAATATTCAATAGTAAAAGTTTACACTAAAGAATACAAAAAGAGATAACTTACTGGGTGAAGAGAAACAGGGATTGTTGTTTTTTTCTGTTGTTTTTATTTCTAGGAAAGGTACTAGATGGGAGGGGATGAAAAGAACTATTTTGTGTAAAAAATATTTCCATCAAGAGAGGTCAGAGGAAAACATATTCAGGAACTTTTTTTTTAATTCGGTGATTTGAACTAAATATTAGTTTCTGTCAGAAAGCAGACCATGGAAGAAATAACTGCTCCGCCACAGCTACATGTCAAAATTCCTGAGGGTGAGGAGAGGAGGCTCTACTTGATGAGGGCAAGTATCTATACAACTGTCATACAAATATACTATGCATATATATTCATATACATGCATGAATACACATCCCAGTGAGAAAAGGTTTATTAAAGCCTTTAACTTTATTCAAAATGCTTTGTATATTCCTTTGTTATATTCAAATTTGAAAGTAGAGTCATCCTAGAACTGGGAAACATACCCTTTTTTTAATTGCAAAGGATGGCTATTCTTTTCTTCTTTTTTTTAAAATTATGTAAGCAAATATTGTAAAAACATATTCCTTTAAAATTGTCCATGAAGGTCACAAGAATGATATCTGATCATTTTGACTCTGTTTCCTTCATAATTATGAATTATCACAAAATATGAGAATAGAGGGTAATCTAAAAAAATTATAAAAACAAGTTTATCTATATAAAAAAAGAGAGTTTACATTAAACTTTGCCCGAGTGGATTCTTACATGAGTCCAAAAATGTTTTATTAGCCCCTCCTCAACCCCCCCCCCCCCCCTACCCCTACCCCAGTAACCCTTAAATAAAATGCACAAATGTGCCAACAGTTGACATTTACAAATAGGCAACCTGTTAAAGTCACTAGAAACACCCTTACTTGTAAATCTAAGTAATAGTGAATGTAAGCATGAAGGCGGACAGATGGACAGGCTACATGTTGTGCATAATAAAAAAAATTAGAAGGTCAATTTTAGTTGGGGGATTCATTTTTAATAAATTTATAAATTATTTTTTTCATTTCTAAAAATTAAAGAACATTGTCATTGCAAAAATTTTTTTTATGCTAAATCATTCTATTTTCTTTGTTTCTCCTTTTTCATGCAGCTGTTTCCTTAGCAATCCAATCGTCTTCTGGGTCTCTTTCTTAGGGCCAATGTTGGCTGTAATTCTCATCAACATTGTAATCTTTACCATTGTAATAGTGATATTAGTTAAACACACACGACGAACTACAGCTCGCAAGAAGGAACAAGCAGGAACAAAAACAGTTGTTCGTTTGATTATCAGTGTGACTGGGATTATGTTCTTGTTTGGAATCTCATGGCTATTTGCTGCCCTCACTATTACTGTTGAAGAAATCCGCACTCCTTCTCAAGTTCTCTTCACAATTTTTAACTCTCTTCAAGGATTTTTTGTTTTTCTGTTTTTCTGTGTATTTAGCAAGGAGGCTCGTGAATCTTGGAAAGAATTCCTGAGCGGTGGTCGATACAAATCATCTTCACTTCACCCGAGTAGGACACCTGGTAATGTGGAGATGCATAGAAGAAGCGAAAATACCAGAGGGTATTCATCATCCGGTACCATACTAAGGAACTATTCGTCAAGCATTGGTGAAAATATAACATTAGACGATTCTTTGGTAAACCCCTTTTCTGGAAAGAAAGACTTTAAAAGTGAGCCTTCTGACAGGAATGTTGATACTGACAATAATGCTTCAATTGTTTATTCTAATGAACTTCATGGGACAGAAGATTTCTCTGCTAGTAACAAGATGGAAATGGAAAGTATTGGGGTATCAAGGATCTTGGTGTTTAATAATAAGGGAGAAAATAATGGCTCTGACAGAATGGAAACAAACATGGATCATGAAGGATATGATATTGGACACATAGTTGCTAATCCAGCAGTCGAAGGAATGCCCCTACAGATGGAAGAAGTGATTTTAGGATTCACCAATGATTCCTAACCCAGTAATTAACTGATTGACAATCTTTTTTAGTGTAGTTGTAGAGACAGTTGTCATAATCACATATATTCTCATGTTTTATTGTAGAAGAAATTATATAGTTTACTTGTGTAGAAATCAGATTATTGTGTAAAAAGCATTTTGATATCAGGAAGTTATGGGTGTTGGTGGTGATGGTCAAATTTCAATAGCAAATATTAGTTGCAGTTGGATCTAAGATTTGCAAATAACTTTCATTTGGAGGGAGACATCTCTCTTCCTGTGATTTTGAACATCAGAATCAAACCAAATTTAGTTGGATGTTTCTATGTGGACATTTTTGGTGTAACTTGAACTGTTGATTTTCCCAAACATATTTATAGTTAGGGAATATTATGAAAATCTGGGAATAAATTCCTCACCGAGAAATTTTTTCACCTATGTGTTCATAAAGATGTCTAGTAACACATCAAAAGATTCTAATTTGACTCCCATAGGAAACCCGTGGTGGCTGTCGAAAGTTGGGATACATGGAACCTTCTCAGTGAAAAATTGAAAATGTTTACTTCTGCTTTAAGTATCTTGTGGGTAGTCAAACAAAGGGGTTTTTAAGGGTTCTGAATTGATTGCAAATTTTATCTTTGCATTAAAACCACTCCTTGGTGGAGAAATGTTGACACATACTTTTATATGTAAATTAAACAGCATTTTTAATTGTTATTGCAATGTTTCGAATAGTAATCAAATACTAATCAGAAAAAATACTGCTCCACACATCCAATGTCTCGGTAGTCTAAATCTGAATCTTTACCAGATTCTGTGTCATTATGAATACAGATCTTGTATGTAATCAATCTCCACATGCTGAAAATAAATACACCATACACCATACACCATACACCATACACCATACACCATACTTGTTTCAGCTGCGCCACTGGTAATTGCAATCTCCAGTGCAATTGTGGAAACCGGCTCATACCTGTGAACACATACTCTCCATCCATCCATAGTTACTGGGATCCAAACACATGCTCAGCAGAAGCAGCCAGTCCTTAATTTGGAGAAGGCATAAAGAGAGTGCTGGGTAGCAGCAGCCTCTATGAAAGGTAGAATTTCTGGTTTGATCATCCCAGCTGCCTCCTTCTGTGAGAACATGTTGTATCGCATTGCACCTAAAGTACTACCTGGTGCATGATAAATGTACAGAAAAATATAGCAATACCATCCTTGTCACCTCATCCTCAGTAGAGTGCACATCAAGGAAGATATCCATGTGTGCAGCAGTATCCCCTGCACAGAACCAGTTAAATACAATTGATTTCCAATAGATCCTGATTGCAGAAACAGCATCACAATTAGTAAAGGAATTACAAAAATGCAGCTAGCAATCACTTCTCTTTCGAAGAGACTTTGTTTAATCTTGACATTGTATAAGCTACTCCACATTGTTAAGAAGAGGGTATGATTGGTGCTTTAACTATGGTACACCATGTGTGTTCTGTCAATGCCTAAAAACATGAGGAAAAATTGTGTAAACGTCTTGAACTATGTGAGAAAAAGAATGGTACAATCCTCGAATTATTTTACTTCACTAATACTCTTTTTTTTAAATGATCAGTACCCTTGCATACCAACACCTATCATCAAAATACATCACAACACAGCCCAATATCAAACAGAAATTGAAATTGATGTAAGTATTGTATCCATATTATATGTTTACTGATCTCAACCGAGTCATCTGTAGTAGCAGCCAATGCTGCACACACAATCAAAGTATCAACAGTATTGTCACACCATTCTGCATTAATCTAGTGTTTCTGGAATGTGGAAGAAAGGAAATTGATGAGCTCCTTCTTAATATCCATAAACTTTATCCTTGGTGTCAAATGCATGATATCCTGTCGAATTTGTAGATCACGTCAGGCTTAAATATCTTTCCATCTGAAAGACATACCTTAAGTAATGTGTGGCTTCCTATAATACATACACACCATTAGGACCTGTCCTCCTCTAAGATGTATCTTCCTGCAAGATATATCATCCTGTAATATATGCCATCCTGTAAAACATGTACTCCTGTAAGACATGTAAGCCTGTTAGACACAACCTCCTATAAGACATACCCTCAAGTAAGACCTGTACTGTAAAACATACATTCCAGTAAGACACATCATCCTGAAAGATATGCCATCCTATAGACATGCACTCCAGCAAGACATGTCCTCTCATTATACATGTCCTCCTACAAAGCATGACTTCCCTTGAGAGATATATTCCTGTAATACATGTCATCCTGAAAGAGTACTCCAGGAAAACATATCTTCCCCCAAAACATGTACTCCCCTAAGACAATTTTGTGACCACAGCCCACCAAAGGTGTAGACTACAAGTTCGAATTATTGAGAGGAGTGGCTCAAGCATCAAAATATTGGGGGGGGGGGGGGAGAGGTCTCAGTTTACCTAATAAAAGTGGGCAAGGGGGGTGGCAAGATTTATTCCCTACATATTCAATTTTCAAGTGGGGGGGGGGGGGGGTGGAGGGGAGAGAGAGGATATAAGCACTACCAAGAGTATTAGTGGGGGAATTCATAATCATGAGAATTTGATAAATTAAGTGTGAGAAACAGCAATATAGCTATTTAAATACTCCAAAATCTTTCCTGTGTTCATCTGACACAGCACAAAATTATCTGGCAACTTCAACAAGGTCACAGTTATCTGTTAACTGCTTGTGTATATAAAATAGTAGACAGTTATTAAGCCTTTGCTCTGTTATGGATGCCCTTGAGTATGTAAAATTTATTTTAATGCTGAAAACGTTCTTTGAAAAGTTACTGAGGAAATAGAAACTGTTACGTACAGTCTAAGCAATTTATGAACTTCTGAGAGCATAGTCTTGTAAATTGGTTCACTGTTCATAGCTTCACATATTGTAAGTATACTCTTGTATACTCATAACTTCTTTTACCATTGGAGTTCCTTGTTTGATAAGCATCAACAAGAAATGATAAATGCCTCTGTAGATGATCAAAATTGAAGTCATCCTGATAGCAAGAAGTTTTCACTTCATCCAATTGCTCTTGAAAAGACAGTCCATTGTTAACATTTAGCAGGAGAGATTCTAAGGCAGGTAATGGTGGTAGCAAACCAGTTTGATTAAATATGTTTTCCAATTCCTGATGAAGCAAATCACATGCCTGGTAATACTGGGTGTAGAATACCTGTGAGAGAAACTCCCATCTTCATTTCTTACAGGTGCTCTTCTATAACATGGTTGGTAGACATGGTGAATCAATTTTAGATCCTGACCAGTTTTTACCACCTTATCATAGAAGCAATTGAATGATTCCTCTTTGCTTTGTCTGTCATAAAAAGCTTTAAAACTACTAAAACTATTAATTGCCTGGTCTATGTAAAACAGAATTTCAGTTTCTCTGACAGTGGGATTACCAATCTCAGGTTGAATATCCTCTTGATTTTTATTGACTTCTTCAGCTACAGGATCAATTTCAGGTTATCTTTGATCTTCAGGGATTATCTCTGGCTGAACTTTAACACTGTCTCTTTTCTGATGACCAAGCATCAAGTGAGCTTGTCAGTCTCATTCTCATAGCCATTTTGTTACAATAAACTTCCAGCTGGTTCTAATTTCAGAGCCAGCTGGAAGAATGCAATATTATTCATGATAAATACTGTTAGTAGTGCACATGTGGTACTGTGTTTTAAGTGTATCTACACATTCAAAATTTTTTAGTAGATACCTGCATATATATGTACACACACAATAGACATACAATACTATATATAAACCTGTTCATTCTCTCTTTCCCAATGAGCAGGGGGGGGGGGGGGAGAGAGAGAGAAAGGACAGAAAAGAGAAAGAGAGGAGAGAGTGGCTTGAGTTACAGCAACTTCATTCAAAAGTTAACATCATTGTTCAGAAATTTTTTGGGGGGTTCTGCCCCCACCTACCAAAAAGTGGGGGGGGGGGGCTCTAGCCCCTCTAGCCCACACCCTAAGCCGCCCCTGATTGATAAAGTAAGAATATATACTTCACCTAGATCTGCATGAATCCATACCAACACAATTACAAAACATTAAACACCAATCTCAATGTTTTATTTTAAGAGCAGTGCATTGCATTGATATGTACAAAGGGTGAGGTAAGATCCACTGAGATCCAATCAATAGTTAGTGTTTATAGCTAGCTATAGCAATTTTCCACTGTAAAATCTGTGTCCTAATAAGCTGATCCTGACTGGGTTCATCTGAACCATCTGAATAACCCTCCTTCATCATCATGTCTCCAAAGCATAGTTAGTTTCACACAGGTCCATAGAAGCATAATAGTACATCCATAGGCTTGTTGATTTGAACTTATGTCACCCTTGGATCGGCCATTGAGTAACCAAAATATAGGAGGGGGTGGTAGCAGCAAGACCTAAAATGATTGAATCTTAAGTACTGCAGTACTATCAAAGCATGTAAACTTGAACTATCAAACAAAATGTAACAATTTGTTGGGTTAGCAATATTCTTAGTCCTCAGAGAAGCAACAACTTCTACTGTTCATATATTTTTATCAAACAGGTACTACTGAGTTGAAATTTTATGTGGTAATAAATTTATCTAGGTAGTGTCTTGAACAATGTGGTATCAATGTAGGAGTCATAGTTTGGCTAAACTGTTGATTTTACAAATTTGTTTCCAACAAACTGATGAGCATAAATAACATAGTGGATTTGAAAAATAGGTGGAAATATACAACTAAGCTGTATTTTAGTTAGTACAAATCACCATTAATTCACTTCTCCTTTACCGCATACATTAACATTGAAATAAGTTTTCTGTATACCTAAGTGAATTCTAGAAAATTATAAAAGTACAATATATTTTCGATCCACGTCATAACGTAAAAGCAAAATATAGAAATTTATTTTGTTATACAAGCTTTAGCAATGAATCATATTCCCTTATCCACAAAAATACTGATATTTTCTGATGCCAGTCAGCAATTTCATCCACACACTGCACTGCTGTGCCATTGTCTTCCAATTCTACTGGATCAATAGTAAATACCACTACAGAGGAAGATTGATTCATTGTAGAACTGACTCTGCTGCTGCTGGTTAAGTTTACTGGAACATTATCAAGCAGAAGTTGAATATCAATAGTTGAAAATAAATGTGCAGTACTGGAACAGCAAATCTGAAGGGATTCTCCTTCAATGGCTCGAGATAATGAAATGTCTATAGTATTTAGTCCAGAGAGAAAGCCTGGACCTATATGCATGAAATACAAGGATTTTACAATTGGTTGTTATACTCATTTTTCATATCTCCAAATGGGACTCAACCAAGAATAACAACAGCAATAAATTTGATGGCAAAATTTGTAATCCTTTTTAAGTAATTTTATTAGCTACCTTCACTATTTAACATACTCATATGTTGGCTGTTTTTTAGTTGTATTTTTTTTATTGAGTTTGTGTTTGTCTGGCCAAAGTACTATTTTTGGACTTTTTGGGGCCTGACATAAACATAGAAATGGGTCTGATGATATACATGTACTTAAAAACATTCCATAAAATATATTGATTCCAAATATATATGGGTTCATAGGTCTAACTCCCTAGTTCATGTGTTTTTACTGAAATACCATTTTTTGGCATTTTTAACCAACCGACTGACCGACTGACAAGAAAAAAAAAAGAATTTAGACACCTGACCGACCGACAGGAAAAAAAACAAGAATTTAGACACCTGGCTAAACTATCCTGTTTGTGAGGCTAAAAATGCCAAAACAAGTGACAACAAAAATATAGATAGATAGATAGATAGATAGATAGATAGATAGATAGATAGATAGATAGATAGATAGAGAGAGAGAGAGAGAGAGAGAGATGGATGGATGGATGGATGGATGGAGAGGGGAGGGAGGGATAGATAGATAGATAGAGATAGATAGATAGATAGATAGATAGATAGATAGATAGATAGATAGATAGATAGATAGATAGATAGATAGATAGATAGATAGATAGATTTAAATTTATAAAACAATAATCAAGTTATCATCTTGATAATATCATCTTATTCTTTCAAATAACACCTTTATTACTGCAATAGAAATGTGTAGGATAATTGGCAGGAGTCCTAGGAGAAATTGGATGGATTCCTCTGATTCCTATATATTTATGTTTGAATATATCGATATTTTTATATACATAAATGGACCACATTTACTTTCGGCAAATGATCAGCTTTACACTATAATAAACATTGTTGGAAAATACCTTCCAAAAAAAAAAGTGGGTGGGAGGAGGAGGGGAAATAAGGGGAGGAAGAAAAACTGTTGTTTGTTTTTAAAGCAGCAACATATCAATTTAAGGGATGGGAGACAGTTAAGAAAGCAACGACAAATTGTTTAGGTATAAGGAAGACAGAATGATGGAATTATATAATTTACAGATTGTGCTAACAATTTTAATGATTGCAAAAATAGCAACCAATGATTGCAGTTTACAGATGGGTAAAGAATATTCATGAAAATTAACATATTTTAACAGTGGTAATCCTGGTGATGACAGTTGAATTCATCATGGCCACATGTGTCATTATTATGCTTGCCCTACTGGAAAGTTTTGTTTTAAAAAAAAGAAAAAGTTTTTATGGTCATTTTAAAATTTTCTGAGGACAGAGTTATTTCTTCTTTTTATATAAATGATAAAATGTGGAGAAATTTTGAATTCAGTGTTTTTAAAAAAAAAAATTTTTTTTTTTTTTTTTTTTTTTTTTTGTTGTTGTTGTTTGTTTTTTTTTTATTTCTTGAGCTATCCCACCATCTATATACATAGAAGGAAATCTTTGTCTGTTGGTTGTTTATATTATCATTCTGGCCAAACTTATGGATGGATTTCTTTAAAACTTGCCATGATATGATTTGGGCCTTAAAAATCTGGAAAATTGTTATCATAGTGATGAATAAAGCCAAAATGGTCTTCGGCCAGATAAATCCTCAGAGCAACAGTCCTGAAGCTTGGTATGCATACACAACTTGACTTTGGAATAACATGGGCTTGGTCCTACCAGGCCACACCTCTTCATCTTGGTGTGTAAGGCTCAAAAGTGCCAAAAATGAACTTCTAAATAATGCTTTGACCTAAGGAATTAGGCCCACAAACCCATATGTATTTAGAATCAGTGTCGCCTAGGAAGCGTTTAAACAAAGAATGGCCAAGTAGTTAACTTAACCACCTGGCTATTAAGGGACAGGTCTACCAATCTGCAACTTCCATGTTCCTAATTCTTTCTGGTTCGTACATATTTTTTATTGTATATCTATTTATGTCTATTGTTTGTGTATCCATTTTACCACTAAATGAAATTCACTCTTCAGAGTAGACACATCCTACACCTCGGATGGTTTCATCACCCTCCGCCCATTCAAATTGGACCACGTAGCCACATCTCTTCCTGTGGGTGGTCGAGTCTATAATGCCAAAAAGTGTGCTTTGTATGTATCCTTGGGCCTGACTTCTAAAACTTGGCATGATTACACATCGTGACTAGAGAGAGACATAGGCTGAGTTCCACCTGGCCACGCATAATCCTGTGGAAGTACCATGCTAAAAATGCCCAAAAAAATGGTACTTGGCCAAATCCTTGGACAAGGGCTTGGTCACATTTAGCCACATCTTTATGTACATAGATTATTATATCCCTGGCAATGCAGAGTATGCCTGCTAGTAAACTATGTATTATTGTCAGAAGAATTACACCTGTAACAATTTCTAATCAAATGAAGTGACAAAGAATAACAATATTTTTACTTAATGTGAAAGAAATATAATCAAAATTAGCTTTTGTGTGATAATTTTTTTCTAATTTATTTTGTAAATTAAGGTCAATGATGAAATAAAAGACCACAAAAATGAAGTTTCTGAAAAGAAATATCTTCACAGATTCTGATAGCATGAAGGCATGAATTTGAGAAATGATGGTATGTAAGAAAATATTAAATGAAGCAACCCCCTTTTTTTAATGATAAACCTTTTTTTTAAATTTGTTGTTAGCTGGGTGTGTGTGGGGGGGGGGGGGGTTTGGAAAGAAAAACAAATTGAAGAAGAAAAAAAAAATCTGAGGGCTGTCCCACTCACACCCACACCCCTCCCACCCACATCCCCTCCCACCCACATCCCCATCCCCACCCCCACCCCCACCCCTCCCACAGACTAGAGTATTTAAGTGCTTGGAAAAGCAACTCCAAATGATCACTATTATAGCTGGAGATATATAACCAGAGGCAATATAGATCAATCCCCATCACCATCTATCAGCTACCTGCTATACACACAGTGCTGCGAAGTTTGTAACAGGAAATGAGAGCAACCTCTCTGGAGTGGTGAGTACCCCCCTAGAATACCCATCCCAGTGATTACATGACAGCACGCTGCAGAAGAACAGCAATCAACAATGTGGAATTCTGTCAGACTTGTATCTGCTGGATCTGAGAAAGCTTCCCTGTGATACACTCTGATTATTAGTACCCTTGCAATATGCAAGGTTGATAGTAATGCAGTAATAACAAGATAAAATGTTTGTTCCAAGATTAATTGGTTAGTTGCTGTCAGTCTATTTCCATGAGCTGGTGTATACAGCTGTTGTTGTTTGTTTTTTTGTTTTTTTAATAATGTTTAAAAATATTTTTTATTTAGTTGCTACTCTCAACGTAGCTAGTTAAGCCTGGTTCACATATGTCAGCAGGACTGCAGACATATTGTTAACCAAGCTTTAGAATGAATGAGATACTGGATCTTGTAAACAAATCTGATTGGTCAAACTTGTAAAACATCACATATTGCACAGTCATATAGTTAGCAATAAATTTCACTTTGTAGATTTCAATACTTGCAAGTTTGTCATTCACATATTTCACTGACTCACATTTTATATCTGCAACTGTAATTACATTTTTGACATTTTCTATTGGTCAAAATGCCACAAAAATATCAGTCAATAATAGATGATAACACCCACTTCAACTTCAGTCACCATTAGGAAAATAATAGTAGGCTGTGTACTAACTTTATCTTCTTTTTTTTAATGTTCTTCAAATTTCCATTATTTTGTTATTGGATTCAGGTTTGATTTTAATCATGTAATTTGGAAGAATAGAGAAAAGTAAAATGTTGAGGAACAGAATTGCTGCACAAGATATATATATATATCCCCTCAAATTTTTTTAACAATGATGTCAACTTATGAATAAAGTAGCTGTAACTCAATCCTCATTCTCTCTTCTCTTTCCTGTCTCTTCTTTCTCCCCCCCTGCTTACTGGGACAGGGAGAATGAGCAAGTTTTAAATAGGGTATTGTATCTCTCTGGGACAGAGAGAGTGAGCAAGTTTTAGATAGGGTATTGTATCTACATATATATGCAGTATCTGCTAAAATGTCTGTATGTGTAGATACACTTAAGACCACCACCAAATGTGAACAACTAACAATATTCATCAATGAATAATCTTGCATTCTTCCAGCTGGCGCTGAAATCAGAACCAGCTGGAAGATTATTTTAACAAATTGGCTAAGAGAATGAGACAGGCAAGCTTGCTTGATGCTTGATCATCAGGAAAGAGACAGAGTGTTAGAGTTCAGCTAGAAATAATTCCTGAGATCAAGGTCAGCCTGAAATGGACCCTGTAACTGAGAAAGTCAATAAAGATAAAGGGGATATTCAATCTGAGATTCGTGATCCCACTTTCAGATAAGTTGAAATTCCATGTACTACATCAAACCAGGCAATTGGTAGCTCTGGTAATATTAATGAATGACAGTCCATATGCTGTACAGACCAACATCAACCATTTCAGTTTAAAAATAAAGAAATAATTTTAGGTCTCTCAAACAATGGTCGAAATTTTATGGCTAGTTAGTATACTACTTTATACACACAGGCAGTTGACAGATAGCTGTGATCTTATTGAAGTTGCCAGACAATTTTGTGCACTGTCAGATGAACGCAGGAAACATTCGGTGCATTTAAATAGCTCATTTTTTTCCTCACACTTGATTTATCAAATTCTCATGATTTTCAATTTCCCCACTAATACTCTTGGCAGTATTTACGTTCCTCCACCCCCCCCCCCCCCCCCCCCCCCCTGCTCACTTATAGTACATAAACTGAGCCCCGAAAATATTTTGATGCTTGAGCCACCCCTGATAGGTATATATATATATACATTAGCATGCATGAAAGAAATTTAGTATAACATGTGTAGGAAAGGAGTATTATGATGAACACTAATTGGAATGGCATGGCATAGCACCTTACAGTATTTTTAAAGATTTGATTGAAGTTTAATCGTAAGTACCATTAGGCCTGGAGGGGTAGTAGAGTTGTGGGTTCTCATGTGGTTAACCCCAATGATTCCTTTAATAAAGTAACTATATTAGTTTACAAGTGTCTCTTTGTCCGGTAACTAATGCTACCCCTCTTAAATGGTAAATTCCTTTCACCATGAAATTTTCTAAGCATATTAGGGGTAGCTGTGGGAGTGCATAGATTCAGTTTCATTGTGGGTAATTCTGTGTGAGAAAGGTTGCTAATAGGGCATCAATCAAATACCCACACCCTCCCCTCCCAATAATAATTTCTCTCTTCCTATAACAAAACTACTCACAGTTGTGTATCTATCTTGTACTAATGTTCCTATGTAACTAATGTCCTGCAAATCCCTTGGATCTAAAGACATGAAACATGGCATATCAGGCCTGTAGCCAGGGGGGTTCGAGGGGTTTGACCGAACCCCCCTTTGGGTGGGGGGGGGGGGAGGAAATAAATAATAATCATATTTCTCTCTGCCTATACCCATGTGCACACCACCAAGAGTCAGTCAGGGTCCTCGCATTCAGTTTTGAAGTGTATCAGATTATCTGGAGCTCTGTGTGACCGTTTACTGCTGTAGTATGTCATTGTGTAACTGTGAGTCAGCACCTCCTAACCTTTCCTTGAATCTCTCAACTCCCTCATGTATTAGATGGGAGCTATGGTTGCTGGTAGCAGGATGGATGCTACCTGGAGTGGTGGTTTTCTCAGGTACTTCAAATTGAGTGTTCACTTCCAATGCAGGGTGGCTCAAGCTTCAAAATATTGAGGGGGCTCAGTTTACTAAATATATGCAGGCAAGTGGGGTGGCAAGATTTATTCCCTACATACAAGCAATGCAAATACTTAATTTTTAAATGCTGGGGGGGGGGGGGGGGGGGGGGGGGGAACATAAGCACTACCAAGAGGATTAGTGGGGATATTGATAATCATGAGAATTTGATAATTCAAGTGTGAGGAAAAAACAGAGCTATTTAAATGCACCAAATGCTCCCTGCATTCATCTAACACTACACAAAATTGTCTGGTTAATTCAATAAGATCACAGTTATCTGTCAACTGCTTTGTGTATAAGGTAGTATATCAACTAGCCATAAAATTTTGACCATTGTTTGAGAGAGACTTAAGAGTATTTCTTTATTTTTAGGCTGAAATGGTTGGTGTTGGTCTGTACAGCATATGGACTGGTATTCATCAAAACTAATAGAGCTACCAATTGCCTGGTTTGATATAGAACATGGAATTTCAGCTATTCTGAAAGTGGGATCACACAACTCAGATGTTAAATATTCCCTTTATCTTTATTGACTTCCTCAGTTACAGGGTTCATTTCAGGCTGACCTAATCTTCAAGAATTATCTCTGGCTGAACTCTAGCACTCTGTCTCTTTCCTGATGACCAAGCATCAAGCAAGCTTGCCTGTCTCATTGTCTTAGCCATTTTGTCAAAATAAACTTCCAGCTGGTTCTGATTTCAGAGCAAGCTGGCAAAATTATTCATGATAAATACTGTTGGTGGTTCACATGTGGTGGTGGTGATGGTGTTAAGTGTATCTACACATACAGACATTTTAGCACATAACTGCATATGTATGTAGACACACAATACCATATTTAAAACTTGCTCACTCTCTCCATCTCAGTGAACAAGGGGGGAGAAAGAAGAGACAGAAAGAAGAAAAAGAATAGAAAGGGATGATTGAGTTCAGCTACTTCATTCATATGTTGACATCATTGTTCCGAACATTTTGGGAGAGGGGTCTGCCCCCACCAACCGAAAAGTGAGGGGGCTCAAGCCCCTCTAGCCCCCACCCTTAGCCGCCCCTGCAATGTCTACCTTTAGTGGTTATGCTGTTGCTGATGAGAGCCATGTAGCTATGTTCAGTAATTTTGGTGGTACTTGTGTCAGTGATAATCTTAGGTTGGGACCTTCTGCTGGTTATGGAGATTTAAATCATCATGATGCAGATGGTAATGGTGGTCCTGATATTGGGACATCTAGTTAGACTTAATATGGAGGCAAGGCTTGCTGGGAGAAGAGGGTAACTTCCATAAGTGATGATCTTCCAAAGTATTTGAAGGCACAATGCCCACTGTCCATTTCTATTATCATTAGTGATGGTGTTGCTGATGTGAGCCATATACCTGTAATTAGTACTATTGATGGTGGTTGTGAAAATCTTAGCTTGGGATCAGCTGCTAGTTGTGCAAGTTTGAACCATCTTGATGGTAATGGTGGCCCTTACAGTTTATCTAAAGAAAGTTAAGACGTTGTCTATTTTTTTTTATTATGCATAATATGCCCACTACTGAAGTAATTGGTGTGGTAAATTCTTTGGATAAAGATCAAATCTTAGATTTTTAAAACTTTTTTTTTTCTGAAACTTTTCCTTTCCCCAAGGAGTATACTGCATAGCTGTTGCTTTCAAATGAATTGGCTATAAAATATTCTTGGTTGGTATATAATAAGTCATTGATTGGATGGTAGGTTTTGTATTTTCTTTAGTTTGTTTGTAGAAGGTAGGAATAAGTATGGAATTCTTGTCAATACACCTTTTACAAATGGGTCAATGTACATAACATAGTAGATAGTCATTCCTCTACTCTGTACCATGTTAATGCAATGGCAAATTCAAGTACTTTTGTCCAATCTGTGGAAAATCAACAGCCCAATGTAGATGTATGCATTAATTCTGCACTGGCTAATTCTATTGAAGAAAATAGACACAATTCATTGTTCTGCCAGAATGTATTTTATTTTGTGGACAATAACACTTGGCACTTAGGGAAGAAGATGGTGGACCTTGATATAGTGTGTAACCAGGAAGTTTTTTGTCATTAATGAAGTTATTCAATGGGCTAAGCATAACTGTCATAAATGCTCGCCTTGAAAGACCAAAGCTAAAGAATATCACACACGCATCACCACACATACAAAACGAAATAATTAATTCCAGTAAGAACAACATAATTAAAAGTATTCATCTGATAAAATCAATATTACGAATCTTTTTTTTTTTTTTTTTTTTTTTTTTTTATTTTTTTTTTTTATAATGGTGGATGAAATAACTTCTTTTAATGAAGAAGTTATTTATTTATGTGTGCGATTTGTACACCATGACAACTGAGAGAAATTTTTGCAATATGCCAAACTAACTAAAGTTACTGGCTAGGTGATAGCTACTTCTGTCCTCAATGGCTGGTACCAATTAGGTCTGGATGTCAAAAATATTTGAGGACAGGGGTATGATGAAGCATCCAATATGTCCTGTGAGTGGATTAGATTGCTAATTGACTGACCATCCTTTACTTGGAAGATATAAAAAAGCTATCTTCATCACAAATTTATTTCTGGCTCGGCAACACCTGGTATTTCATTGTGTTTACTGGGGTAAAGATCCTTTTAATTAACTGGTAGTACATATTGCATTGAAACTAAAGAAACAACAAAAAAAAACAACTATTACTCTACATATAGGTTCATATTTTATGAATATTAGTGAAAAATCTGCCCTACTGGCAGTTATTCGACCCACATAGTCACAAAGTGTCCGCACTGAAATCATTTTGTAGACTTTTTGAAATAGAAGTGAACATGTGATTAGGCCAAGCAGTTTTTTTTTTTTACTACCATTTTTAACAATTTTAGCCTTACACACTAAGAGGAAGTAAGAGGTGTGGCCAGATGGGACCCACCCCTTGTTATTCACAGAGTCAAGTTGTGTCTGTATGCCAAAGTTTCAGGCCTGTAGCTCAATTTATTATTTTTTTATTTTTTTTTTTTTTTTTTTTTGGCAAAGTACTTTTTTAAAAATTTTTGTATGGAAAAGGGGTATGGCCACATAAACGTCCTTAAAACATTCCCCGGTGCACTGATTGTAAATATGTATATATATGGGTTTGTGGTCTAACTTCAATTGTTCAAGCATGAACCCGACGATGCATAGTATATATATATATATATATATATACACACACACACATACATATATATATATAAATATACACACACATATATATACATATACAAATATACACATATTTATTTATTACATTATGTAGGACTGTTTTGCCATTGTGCATGGCCATATTTTTAACCATATTTGGTGAAATTTATATGGTACTTCACAATAATACTTGAAAATGTGGGACACTTGAACATGCCATGGAGCATACATTGGAAAGCATTTGAACTAAGCTTTCATTTGGCAGTAAGATTAAGGATAGGGGTGAGTGACAACAAAGTGATGGTACATATTATATATCTCATGAATAATTAATGATAATTAGGCTACTACCCCCCCCCCCCCCCCCCTTCCAAAAAAAGAACCCCCCTTTAAAAAATCCTGACTATGGGCCTGCATACATACACAAATTTACTCAGGGAATAATCTGTAGGGGCGGATCCAGGGGTAGTTTATTGAGTTCCTAGGACTACCAATTTTCTGCTGGGATTTGGTAAAGGGTCTCTTCCTTACTTTCTTAAAGCAGTAGCTCATGGGAAAAACTAGCTGTGCAAACTGAATTGATAAATACACTTAAACTTACCCTATCCAGACTCCCCTTTACTTGGGCACACCCTCCCCCTTCCATTCCCCAGCTGCAAGTAGAAGGACTGAGTGCCACAAGTTCTGTTAATTTTGTTTTGTTGTTTATTGGTTTTATTCTTCTTTGTTTTTATGAAGATGTTTTGAATGATAAAAAAAAAAAGAGAGAACTGTAGATTCTGCTGGTTGTAAATTTAAAGAGCTAAAAGAAGATGGAAATAGTTCATGAACTTGGGAAAGGAAACTCCCCAAGGGTCAATATTAAAATGTTTTTAAATAATAATAATTTTAAAAAAAGAAGGGATTGCAGTGAAGTATTTAGTACCAAAGACACCTCACTGCTGTGGCTGGAATCTCAAAACACCAATCAAGATCATCTTTCTTGTAAAAAAAATGGTGAGATGCTATTAACAAAGATAAAAGAGGATTCATTTAAAAATATTTATTACACCTTTTACTTGCAAACATAAATGAGCATATTTTGTTGCTCGTGGGTGTGTACACTTGTGATGATGACCATTTCCCTAAAGTAAAGTGTTGCTTACTATATATAGCTGATACAATTCCCGCTACTATTGATGAACATGTGAAACACACCATCAGATAGGAATTCACCAGTACATTTGTTTGTAACTCAACACCCTAAAAGAATACTAGAAATATCCTTGGATCAGAAAAAAAAAAGCAATTTGTTGGATAATTTATCAATCTATATTATTATTTGTGCTAGCAAAAATAATAATATAGATTAGTAAGTTAAGGTGACTTGATTATGCAAAGAAGCTGGAACAGCAACAGAAGTTTATGGGGGATTTTTTCTTTCCCCTTCCCCTTATTTTAACTGGGAGTTTAAAGGGTGTGGTTACCCACAATGGGTGTGGTTTAGGTTCGTAAGTAAAAAGAACTACCCCTTTTGAAATCCTGGATCTGACCCTGACCTGGGTTATGTTAGAACCCCTGTAGAGGCAGCTGAAGGTGAGAGCCCAGGGGGCTCTGCCTTCCAACTTTAACAAGTGGGAAACTGAGACTCCAACTTCTTCAATTTCAACACTAGCAGATATACTCGGCATTGTCCGGATTAGTGGCAACATGAAACATGATTGGAGTCTATCAAAACATCATTTTTAGATCATGCGGTTTCAATCAAATGACAGCAGCTCGTAAGTTGGTAGGCAACCAGCATTACCATTGGTGATTAATACAATTATTAAGTGTGATCAGCCTTACAGTGAAGTCTTCAGGATAGGTTTTGTTTATATAAAGGCTAGAACATCAAACCACAGAGATTATGACTTATCCAACTCAGCAAATTATCTTTTTTCAGCCTAAAGCACACGTTCAGGGGGAGGGGGGAGGAAGAAGAATAGGAAAGAATAAAGGGGGCAAAGAAGAAAAGAAGGAAGAAAAAAGGGAGAGGGAAAGAAAAGAAATAGAAGAAATTGGGGGGAAAAAAATAATAAACAACCCAGACCAGGATTTGAACCCAGGAGTTTCTGCTTAATTGACCAGTGTTTTTTAACCATTAAGTCATGGTTTTTGTTGGCTTTTTTTGTATCTTAAAACTGTGCAAATCTGTGGAGATTTCAAGCAGAACATTAATCCTGTCTCAAAATTAGACTGGTACCTAATACCAAAGGTGGAAGATTTCTTTGCGAGACTTACCCGGGGTATGTATTTTACCAAGCTTGATCTCAGTCAAGCTTACCAGCAGATACCATTGGATGATCAATCAAAGAAATTTGCTGTTATTAATATTAACAAAGGGTTATTTCATTATACCAGTCTTCCCTATGGTATCTCTTTTGCACCAGGGATTTTTTAGCTGGTAGTGGACAAACTTATATAGGGTATCCAAGGAGTCGTGGTATACTTGGACGATATACTGGTAACAGGAGTTATGACTGGGGAACATTGCAAATCATTGGAGGAGATGTTGAGCCAACTTGAAAAAGCTGGTCTACGGGCAAAGAAAAAGCAAGTGTCAGTTCATGGCGCCAAATGTCACTTACCTTGGTCATGTAATTTATTCTGAAGGTTTACACCCTATAGTGGAGAAAGTGGAGGCAGTGGAGGGGGCACCTGAACCTCAAGATACACACCAGTTAGAGTCATATCTTGGGTTACTCACCTACTATGGCAAATTTCTCCTAAATATGGCAATGGTACTGACCCTACTCTATCAATTGTTGAGGAAGGATGTTACATGTGAGTGAAAAATGACTGAGAGGAAATCTTTCATAGCATCTAAGAAATTACTCACTTCGTCTGAGCTGTTTGTTTATTTCAACCCTCAGCTCAAGATCATCTTAGCCTGTGATGCCTCCTCCTATGGTGTTGGAACCACATTAGTTCATTGTATGCCGGATGGTTCAGAGAGACGTATTGGATATGCCTCTTGTTCCTTGTCCAAGGCTGAAGGAACTACTCCCAGTTGGAACGTGAAGGCCTTGCATGTGTATTTGGTATAAAACGGTTCCACCAGTACCTGTTTGGACATTCTTTTGATCTCATCACTGATCACAAACCACTCCTGGCTCTACTAAACCAACACAAATCTACTTCAGCTCAAGCATCTCAGGAAGAATTTGCCACAGGGCATTATTTTTTATCAACTTATGAATACAATATTCATTTCCAAAAAACTAGTGATCATGGTAATGCAGATGTGTTGAGCAGATTGCCTCTCCTGGATGCTCCAACAGCAATCCAGAACATCCACAGTTAATTTTGCTTATGGAACATTTAGAGGATTCTCTGGTTATGGCACAACACATTTGCTTGTGGACTTGAAATGATCCCATTTGGTCAGGGGTTCTTCATTTTATCTGTCATGGTTGGCCGGATGTTATTAACCCAAAGTTTGTGTCTTACTCAAGCAAGAGAGAAGAACTTTCTTCTCATGGGGTTGTGTTCAGTGGAGATCTTGTGTGGTCATTCCTTCTCAAGGAGGAGAGGGGGTGCTTCAAGATCTACACCAGGGGCATCCAGGAATGTCCCGGATGAAGTTACTCTCACAGATATATGTTTGGTGACCAGGGCTAGATAAAATCATAGAGAAATTAACATTATAGAATGTGTTTCAATGTTTCCACACTTGGAATTCATATTATTAATAATAAATTTCGAAGGATTATCATAGAATATATTAGTTAATTTCTTAACAGTTTGTCCCAATTTAATATTTTACTTGTTCTTAAAAATGATTAGATGTTATATACATATAATGAATGCGTATCAGGTGAAAGTCAATGATATTGATATTTTGAAATTTAATACTTTACTTACTAATAGTTTTACGAATCCCCATTTAAGGTATCTGACAACCATAAAGGAAAGATAGTCGTCAATAATTTTAAATAGATTTTAATAAGTACAGACTAGCTTATTGTCACTATGCAGACAGTAGAGATAGTATAAAAATATAATTACAATGCTAATGATATTGCTCTCCAACAGGTTTAAGATTTTGTAGAGTCAACCAAACCTTCTACATGAATGAGGGTTATTCTTGGCCAGATACTGAAGTCGGATGCATTGCAAGCTTTCCATGCCCATTTTCCTCTGACAGTATCACCAGACAGTGTGACTCTGATGGAATGCGGCTGCAACCAAACATTTCACTCTGTGGTGAATCACTGACCATCATCCTGAACATGGATGTAAGAAGATATTCAGGAGTTATTTATTGTAATTACAAAAAAATATTAGGGAAAGGTTTGAGGGAATAAGAGAAATTCTTGTATAATTTACATATAATATGTAGGGAGGCACTAACCAGCATCCTCAACGCGATAGTAGGAAGATATTCATAAGTTATCATCATGACATTAGGTACTAGGAGAAGATAAGAGAAAATGAAAATTTTTTTATATAGTTTGCAGAGATTAATAAATTTAAACTAACTTAAACAATGTCCAAGCTCATGAATGACATGATTTCTTAGCATGCTCTCACTGCAAAATGATATCACTGTAACACTTTCTTTATGCTATATAATATAAACAAAGTATATATTAATCTTTACTGGCTTCGTTCACTATTTTATGGTTACCATAGAGACATTTGAAAACCAACTTACCGATGTTACAATTGGCCTGATGGGAACTGAGACTGATAGTGTTCAGCAAACTGAGATGCTACGGGATATGATCTCCACCTACTTCACCTCTGTTGCTGTATTAATAGTTAGCGATGAGGCTAATGTATCAGAGGAGGTAAGTTGTTTGTCTCTGCAGTAACCACAGCTGTGGAATTATATAAAATATCAAGAAATATATTTTAATATGCTTCAGTAGAAGGCAGGTTAGCAAGCACTATTTCATTCCATAGCCCAATTTATTCACATATATTGAAAAATACTATAGCTGCTAAGAGCTAGCTAAGCAACTATTGCTAATATTTATTTATATCATAGATGCTTATTTTTATTAACACATGCTACAAATTCTCTTCCCTTGTAATCCAGCACTGCTTCTTTTTAAAGGTTTAGTCCCTACGACAGTTACTCTAAGTTGAGTTAGCAAAATGTGAAATTAAATGACAATTATTATATAGTTAGAAATAGATGTTCGATAGATCATTTAGCTGCTTTATTGGTTTGTGATGTTTTTGCTTCCCTACTGTGATAACCCCAGTATCAATTTTTGAAAGGTAAGTTCTCAGATAGATTTATTAAAGACGAAGTGTCATTGTGTATGAATCACATAATGATCTCAATGAATGCAATTGAATAAGAGGAAGTACCAGTAATTATCCACGTAATCAAATGAATAACAGTTAGCTGAATTCTACAGTACAACCCGCACCCTTCTGAGACCGTAGTATGATCAAGTAGAGGAACTATAACAGTTTTAAGGATGAATGTGTCAAATAGATTGATGAAGAGGACGTGGTGGAGGCGTATCTGGAGGTGCAGAAGTTTCCTGGGTGGCTAAGTGATAACTGGTTATACGTTACCTCTGCTGCATAGAATTAACCTGATAAATCTCTCTCCCTCTGGATAAACTTTTTTTTAATTATTTCATTGATTCAATATGGTTGCCAAGTTTTTAACAGTTCCAGATCCTCTCTTGATCCATGATTCATCTGTCTCAGAGTTATGGAAGGAATGAAGGTTGGCTTGGAACAGATATAGCCTTTCTACAGGGTTGAACTTGAAGGATCAGAATATGCAAGTTGCAACTCTTCTTACAGTAATTAGCACAGATGCATGTAGAGTCTTTGCAACATTTAAATGGCCTTTTGAGCTAGCAGTCCTAAGATACAGCCAGTACAGGATAGGTTTGAAAGATATTGTTGTCCAAGGAAGAACACACCATTTAAGTGCTTAATGAGGGCTCAGGAACCTTTTGAGAGGTTTGTGCATTATGTGACTACTCTCGTCAGTTTTCTACAAA
Organism: Lycopodina hypogea; assembly: GCA_963969325.1. NCBI lineage: Eukaryota > Metazoa > Porifera > Demospongiae > Poecilosclerida > Cladorhizidae > Lycopodina > Lycopodina hypogea. The sequence continues at coordinate 14,624,718 of OZ017786.1, forward strand.
GTTTGATTTTGAGCACATCATATCTGATGAGCCACTAGGGAACAGAATTCTGTATGGTATTGCTGATTCCAAAGTGAGAGGCCATTTTCTTTATGAAAGTAATCTAACATTAAGTGGAGCTGTTGAACTCTGTGGTGCTGCTGAGATGACCCAAGCACAGCTCAAGGTGCTAGGTTATAATGCTGATTCATCAGTCGGTTTCGTAATAAAGCGAGAATAGAGTAAAACTGAGTCTGCATCAAATCCAGTTACTGTTGTTGTCAAGGATTACAAGTTATGTGGCAGGTGCCACATGATGAATAAGGAGGCTTGTCCAGCTTGGAGGAAGAGGTGTTCCAAATGTTTAAAAGAGAACCATCTTGCAAGAAAGTGTCAACAAGTGGGGCAATCAAGAGGAAGTTGACCTATGCTACTGAGGAGCATCACTCTGACGAAGATGTGGATTTCAATGTCACAGAAATTTCTGCTGTCAATGACTCTTAACTATTTACTTAAAAAGTACATAAAACTATGTGAAGTTTCAGCTAGATACAGATGCTCAGTGTAATATTATACTACTGCATGTGTATGTGAAAGCCACTGGTGACAAGTCACTAAACTGTCTTGACCTGAGTGGCTCATCCATTGTCTCTTATGGTGGTTTAAAAACCCCTATAGTAGATCTATTGTTACTGTCTCTCGTGGAAATGTCAGGTGTACAGTGATCTGTATCATAATTGATGCACTAAGAGCTCATCCATTGCTTGGTCATAGAGCATGCATAGGGATGAGACTTGTGTATATCATAAACTGCAATGCTTAACAGAGACCAGACACAACTGGTGCAACTGTGTGTGATGTGAGGAGATCAAGTGCACTCACCAAGGCACAAATAATGAGAAGTATCCTTTTATGTTCTCTGGTAATTCAGGCAGATTGGATTGTGACTGTCGTATAAGACTGGATGCTGCTGTAACACCTATGCAACATGCTCTATGACATTCAAGTCGCCTTATGGGACAAGGTGAAGGATATCCTGTCAAGTTGAAAAACCATATTTGGGATTAATTATATGTACAAACTCACTGTTTGATTCATGAAATCACTTTTATGACTAGTTTTGTTTGTGTGTATAAAACAAGGGAGATGTGACAAAACGGAATTACCCTTTAAAGTGAAATAAAATTAACTAAATTTTATAAATTAAAGAGGATAAAAAATATTTAGAAAAAGGAAGACAGACACTTTAAAGAAATAAAATGCAAAACCAAGAATAGGCCATGAGAGATAATTTAAAATTCTAGAAATGTAATAAAATGGAATATAACCAATTAAGGAGGGAAAATAATGAAAAGAAGACAAGTTACTTCAAGATGTGATGATCGTAATGTCACTTGTAGAAAGATAAACTATAAGACAAACTTATTCAACTTTAGAATTAAGACATAGAGTCATTGTGCATACATGGTGTAATGATCTCAATGACTATTACAGAATAACAGGATGTAAAATCTTATACTAATAGAGCTAATGGTGTTTATATATTTATTTATTTATATATTTATGTGTACAATAAACTGCAAAATGGCTGTAAGGATCTGTTTGAAAATTGGCAGATGTGATATTCAGGTAAGAAAGTAACCTCAGCTATGTCCCATTTGTCCATTTGTCCAAACCCCATTGTTTAAGTGTAATAACTTAAAAGAAGCCAAAAAAAGGGCTCTTCTCCATGCTATTTTATTTCCATCAAAGGAAATGCATAGCTTTTCACACCCACCATTTCAAAGAGACATTAATGCATTTTACATGGGCCATTATGTTAACAAGAAAGAAAACCTATCAGCAATTTCAGGGAGAATAAATTTTTGTAGGGCTCAGAAATAGTGGGCCGCTACATCCAATTTTGTGACCACAGCCCACCGAAGGCCACATTTGCATGCTAGTACTTGTAATTGTGCATGCACTTAAGTTACACCAAATAAATGAATAATAGGATAACAATTAGTTCAACTCTACAACACCTACAACTTACAATCTCACTTCAAAATGTTGTCATTTCATTGATATTTCATACTTAAATATTTGACTTCTCACAAAAATAAAGAGGTATCTGCAATATTAGAGTATCAACATTCTGTTGAAGTAGTTGATAGTATGTTATTTCGAAGCATTAATTGGTTCAATCCAATATTTCCTGTTGTGTGAGGTTCTCATTGATGTACCAACTAGCCTTGGCACTAAATATATTATAGCTTTGTCCATAAATGCATGCATGTTTAACCATTGCTGAAAACTAAACCATCTGAAAACTAAACCAGCTAAAAACTAGCCAAATTAATTCTATACATAAATATTTAGGTGGTGATGGATCTAGTGCAGGTTATAGACTCACTACAAAAATGGGAACCTACTCTATTTGTGGAAACAGGAGATTCATCCGGGTTAGTTTCTATTCATCCTGCAGCCTACAAAGCTGACTAACATTATTTTGGTATTATACTAAATTTTACCATAATTATTTTTTGTTTCTATAACTTTTTTTTTTGTAGGATTATCAAGTCATTTGAGACCTTGCTTTCTGTATATGCTCAAAATTCACTCGTAAATGATACTCTCACCATAGTTCAGGATGATGTAACCCTTGTAACAGAAAATGCAAGTCAAAAAATTACATTACAAGAATATTGTATATAATCTTTGGTTTATTTGTTTTCAATGAAATTGTTTTCATAGGTTCTCATTGAAATGCTACAGAAAAATGGCCAATCTATATCTTTCAACAATAATGGTATGTAGTCAATAAACTTTATCCACTTTCAAGGGGAAAAAATTATTCCAGTAGAACTTATTGGTAGTGAAAGCAACATACTGATTTTTGATTTTACCAACTGGCCAGGAATGTATCACAGTGTAATGTGATTTCATTTTCCACTGGAAGTGGAACTATAACTATAAATGTATTTAGCATTAGCTTAACCAATGAAATGTTATAAAATTAATAATTATTGAATATAAATTACAAATCATTGTTACCATTGTTTTAATGGAGCATTACTAATCACATATGCATGTGTCAATCGGTGTGGTTTGGTCATTGCCACATCCATAGTGCCTGCCAAAAAAAATATTTATGGACTAATCAGGCTGAAATTGGGCATATGGAGTCCAATTAGATGGGTGAGCATTATTAACTACATGTGGGTGTGGCAATGTGTCTGGTTTGGTATAGCCATGCACACAGGGAGTAGTTTTGGCTGCCGAAAACTAATTAAAGGGCCAACCAGGCTGAACTTTGAGTGGCTACTATAATGTTTCGTGTTAACATTGGCCGGGAAATGCTGGGTGTATATATATATACATATATATATATATATATATATATATCCTATATATATCCTATATATATAAAAGGAAATGTCTGTCTGTCTATCTGTTTCTACCATCATTCTGGCCAAACCTGTGAATGGATTTCTCTGAAACTTGGCATGATGATAGGTTTTGACCCAACTTGAAACATGGGCTTAAAGTTTCAGAAAATGGTTACCATGGTAACAAGAAATAGCCAAATATGGTATTTGGCCAGAAAAGCCCTTGGAGTTGCAGATCTAAAACTTGGTATGCATATACAACTTCAATCTGGGAGTAACATGGACTCAGTCCTACTTTGCCACACCTGTTTCATTCTCTGTGTAAGGCAAAAAAATCCTAAAAATGGTATTTCAAGAACAACAAAAACCCTCATGAGTTAGACCCATGAACCCATATATATTTAGAATCAATATAATCTGTGGAATGTTTTAAGTACATGTATATGACCACACCCTTTTTTTTTTTTATGCTAGGCTAAAAAAAGCCAAAAATGGTACTTTGACCAGACAAACCCTTGGAGGAACAGACTTAATACATGGTATACATACACTACCTGACGTTTAGAGTGACACGGGTGGAATCCCTCCTGGTTACACCTCTTTCTATTTGTGTGTAAAGCAAAAAAGTGCCAAAAATATATATACTGAATAACGCTTGGACCAAAGGAGTTAGATCTATAAATACACTTGAATATATATATATATATATATATATATATATATATATATATATATATATATATATTTTTTTTTTTTTTTTTTTTTTTTTTTTTTTTTTTTGGTTTGTATGTGTGTCCAGGCATCATGGCTAAACACTTGTGACTAAAACGGCCAAAATTTGGCATGTACTCTCCAAGAACCCGGATGAGCATTAGTTTTGTCATAGCCATACCCACAGGAAGGTATTATGGCTGAAAAAAGTTGATCAATGATCAATCAGGAAAAAATTTGATGTGTGGTCTCCAAGTACCAGAGAATGCAATATTTACCAGATATGGGTGTGGTCTGTTGTTAGCCACACCTGGTGTAAGTTATTTTGGCTATTAAAAGCTAATCATATGACCAACCGGACTGAAATTTGGAATGAGACTTCCATGAAATTGGGTGAGCATTATTAATCATGAGTGTGTGTGTCAATGGGTGTGGTTTGGTCATTGCCACACCCATAGGACATCATTATGACTTCCAAAAACTCATGGACTAATCAGGCTGAAATTGAGCATATGGAGTCCAAGTAACCCAGTGAGCATTATTAACTAAAATTAGGTGTGGCAATGTGTGTGGTTTGGTATCAGCCACACCAACAGGAAGTAGTTATGGCTGCCTAAAGCTAATCAAAGGGCCAACCATGCCAAAATTTGAGTGGCTTTATGTTGAAATTGGCCAGGCAATGCTGGGTATATGCTGCTAGTACGTATATATACAACAATATAAAGAAATGACTGAATAATGAGGACAGTCAGGTACCATTCACCACTGAATGGTCAGTTGTGTGGTCTTGTGTGAATACACATGCACAGTCACATTATGGATTTTAAGAAAAGATGAGTCAGGTTTACATGATATCAAATGGTATATTAACTTCTATTATAGTTTCATGAAGTGAGGGAAGCCCCAAAGGGGCAGACCTAGTGGAGTGAGAGTTGGGTCAAAATTTTCACACAATTTTGCATACCCCAGAACAAAAAAGTGAAAAAATAGCATCAAAACAGGAGCTAACCATGAAGAAAAGCTCTCAGGAAGGTGAAAATTGACATAGCTCTTCTCTTTCAGTTCCATGGTAACCTTTCAGGTTTGATTTCCATAGCATGCTTCTTTCTCCCTCAATAGAGGCAAAATATATTTCTTGTGGTGGAGATTGGAATATTTTTGTCCATGCCCCGCCCACTACTTGTGGTAGGTGGTGGGGGATTGGTAATTTCATTGAAATATTTCTGCATTTCCTTGCAAGGATACTTACAATCCTTCCCATGGGGTAAGCATATTTTTTACCACCCACTACTTGTGGCGGGTGGTGGGGTATTTGTAATTTCACAGAAAAATTTCTGCACCACCAGCTGATTCATTGATTTGGTAATTTTCCTTTAAAGCTCCACAATGCCCAAAGTTATGTTTAGATTCATGAACCAGAAGGAATTGTTTAAAACAGTGTATATGTGTGTGTGGCGGTGTGTGTGTCCTTGTGTGTGTCTGTGTGTGTGTTAGTGGTGGTAGTGGTGTGTGTGTAATTTTTCTATACAGCTCCACAATTTCTAAACATAAGTGTACAACTTTTTATATGAGCAAACTGGGAAAAAATATTTTTGACATAAAAAATACAACTCACTATAGTCCATTAAATTACATGTAGTCAATGTCTGTTCAAATCGTCCAAAATTCTAACTGCTATTGTTGTTATGTTAAATTGTTAGATAGTTGATTAGGTGATTTGTGAGATACCGTTCCACGGAAAGCATTTGTGAACCTGACCATTTCTGATGGACACCTATTCCTAGTTTTCTTGCTCAAATAGCAGTAGATGACATATTGGATCAACATCAAACTAGATTGAGTCAATAATATACATACCCATTTCTGTATGGGAAACATTTCAGTTGGATTAGGAGCTGTGTAACCAATATTTATATTCTCCATATCCATTTTAAATGGACCTGCTCCATGTGGTGGATGCTATTTGGAGCAAACATTTTGCTTAATGTGAAGGCTATGGTGTGAAATTTAAAAATTCTCTGTTGAAGTTTGTGGGTGATGTGATTGTTGAATCCTTTGTTGTTGTTTTTGTTGCTGTAATAAGTATCATGACTACCAACTATATCTGACCTTATCTAATCTACTTTATTAAAAGGCTTAGCTAAGTGATATAAATAATGCATTTCCAAAGATATTCATGGCTTTTGATTTCATTAATATCATTAAACACAGATGTGTGGAAGGAAGTTGTTTTGGCTGCCAAAAGTTAATCAACAAACTAATCAGGCCAAACTTTGGTGTGTGGTTTCCGATTACCTGGTTAAGCATTATTAACCACATATGGGTGTGTTTTGGCCATAGCCACACCCACACAAAGTTGTTTAGGCTACCAATAGCTAATCAGGGAGCAAGTAAACTGAAAGTGGCATGTACTTTCCAATTAACTGGGTGAGCATTATGAACTACATATGTGTGTCAATGGGTGTTGTTTGGCCATACCCACACCCACAGGAGGTTGTTTTGTCTACCAAAAGCTAATTAATAGACTAACCAGGCACAAATTTGGCATATAGTTTCTAACTAACTGGATGAGCATTATTAACCACATGTGGGTGTGTCACTGAGTGTGATTTGCCATTGCCACTCCCATAGGAAGTCATTATGTCTGCCAAAAATGTATTTATAGACCAATCAGGATGAAATTCGGTATATGGACTCCAAGTAACCAGGTGAGCATTAGTAACCACATGTGGGTTTGGTAACAGTTGTGGTTTTGTCTTAGTCATACCCACAAGAAGTTATTTGGACTGCCAAAAGCTAATTCAATGACCAACCAAACTGAAATTTGAGTGGTTTCTATAATGTTTCATGTAGACATTGGCCAGGCAACGCCGGTATATGCTGCTAGTTGATTATAAAATGATTGTGTCAAATATTATTATAGAAGAATACGATTTACTTAAAATTTGTAGTTTAGTCAACACAGCTCTTCTGTAACTCAGTTAGACCTTTCATAAGGCAATGGTTAGAAGGATTGCAGTAATCAAAAAAAAAAATTGTCACTTTGAGGAGCTCTAAATATATAGCAATTTTTTTCTTGAATTAATGTTTTTTCTGGTACCACCTTCTATCCTGTTACAAAGTATACTGCATTGAAAGGTTATGTGACCTGGTCAAGCAAAATCATTGAGATGTCTCAAGGTCTCGAATAGGAGACAACCATGCAAGCAATCATGAACTTTGCAATGCAGTGGTGTTCGACTATTATTTGCTCCATTAATCCAAATGAAACTAAATTTTGCTACCCTGCACTTAGCAAACATGATAAATATGGTAAAGTCAATGAAGCTACAATGAATTAAGAGTTATTAAAAAAAATAATTATTTAACACAACAATATTGTTCCCTTGTGCAGATTTTGACTAAAATTTTTAAGTGCACTCCTTTGGCAACCAGTATTGTTTATCATCAAAAATAAATCATATTTCATCAATAAATGGTTGAAAGCCATTGTTTTTATCTTTAAAAACAGCAACAAAAGCTGGTGAAGAAGAGGGAGGGTAGGTGCATTGCAGAATAATCTTTAAAAACAACAACAATTTCCTTTCCTCCTCACCCCCCCCCCCCCCCCCCCCCCCCGACCCTCCTGTATTTCTCATCTTGCTTTGTTTTTGTATCATTTTCTTGCTTACATGCACAATATTATATTCGAATATGATTACAATAATGACCTTTCATTTCATCTGATCTGCACATCTTTCATGTTTCTTCCACAACAAAATGAATATAGAAACACCTTTCTAATTAATTTTTCTTACTCCCACTAAAATTCCATTAAACTTAGTTTCTGACTTCGAACAATCACTATTACCATATTAAAACTGTTTAATAAACATAACCTCTACCTCCTTATCCAGGGTTAGCAGTGAAGGTTAGGTTTATCAATGGTAGTTCAGTGGGACTATTGGTTTCATATTAAAATTGAATTAATTTCCTTAAAAAATTTTTTTAAATTAATATTGATACATCAAAATCAATACATGCATATCCATTAATGATTAATAATAAAAATTTGCAGAATACAGAAAGTGATAACTTGCTGGGTGAAGAGAAATAGGGATTATAGTTGCTGTTTTTAGTTGTTGTTTTTATTTCTAAGAAAGGAACAAGCCAGGAGGGGATGAAAGGTACTATTTTGTGTAAAAAATATTCCCATCAAGAGAGGTCTGAGGAAAACTCATTCAGGATTTTTTCTTTTTAAAAAAAATTTTTTTTTTTAATTCAGTGATCTGAAGTAAGTTTCTGTCAGCAAGCAGACCATGGAAGAAATAACTGCTCAGCCACAGCTACATGTCAAAATTCCTGTGGGTGAGAAGAGGAGTTCTACTTGATGAGGGCAGGCATCTATAAAACTCTGTTATACAGATATACTGTGCATATATATTCATACACATGCATGAATACACATCCCAATGAGAAAGGATTTATTTATGCCTTTAACTTTATTCAAAATGCTTTGCAAATTCCTTTGTTATAGTCAAATTAAAAAGTAGAGTCATTCTAGAACTGTTAAATAACCCCCTTTTTTTAAATTGCGAAGCATGGACTTTTTTTAATTATGAAAGCAAATATTATAAAAACATATTCCTTTAAGAATGCTACCAGATTGTTTTGACTTGGTTTCCTTCATGACTATAAATTATCATAAAATGTGAGAATAAAGGGTAATTTTAAAAAAATCATAGAAACAAGTTTAGTTAAATTTTTTTAAAGTTTATATTAAAGTTCGCCTGGGTAGATTCTTACAGGAGTCAAAAAATGTTTTACTAGCCCCTCCTCCACCCAACCTCCCCCCCCCCACCCCCACCCCAGTAATCCTTAAATAAAATACACAAATGTGCCAAAGTTGACATTTACAAGTAGGCAACCTGTTAATGTCACTGGAAACAACCTTACCTGTAAATTTAGGTAATATGAATGCAAGTATAAAGGCGGAGAGATGGACAGGCTACATGTTGTACATAATATAAAAAATTAAAAGTAAATTTTAGTTTGGGGGTTAACCTTTCATAATAAGAAAGTATTAATAAAACAATTTATAAGCGGTTTTTGTTTTTTTTTTCGTTTCTAAAAATTAAAGAACATTGTCATTGTAAAATATATTTTTTATGCTAAATCATTCCATTTTCTTTGTTTCTCCTTATTCATGTAGCTGTTTCCTTAGCAATCCAATCGGTCTTCTTGGTCTCTTTCTTAGGGCCAATGTTGGCTGTAATTCTCATCAACGTTGTAATCTTTACCACATTAGTTAAACACACACTGTGATTTGCAGCTCACAGGAAGGATCAAGCAAGAACAAAAACATTTGTTCATTTGATGATCAGGGTGGCCAGGATTATATTCTTGTTTGGAATCTCATGGAGATTTGTTGCCCTCACTATTACTGTTGGAGAGATCTGCACTCCTTCTCAAGCTCTCTTCAATTTTTCAACTCTCTTCAAGGATTTTTTTATTTTTTATTTTTCTGTGTATTTAGTGAGGAGGCTCATGAATCTTGGAAAGAAATCCTGAGCTGTGGTCGATACAAATCACCTTTACTTCACCCGAGTAAGACTACTGGTAATGTGGAGAGACATAGAATAAGCGAAGATACCAGAGGTTATTCATCATCAGGTACCATAATAAAGAACTATTCGTCAAGCACTAGTGAAAATATAACATTAGATGATCCTTTGGTGAACCCATTTTCTAGAAAAAAAGACTTTATAAGTGAGCCTTCTGACAGGAATGTTGATATTGTGAGTAATGAGATGGAAATGGAAAGTATTGGAGTATCTGCTTTATGTATCTTGTGAATGGTCAAACTTGGGGTTTTCTAGGGTTCTGAATTGATTGCAAATTTTTTTTTTTTTTTTTTTGCATTAAAATTACTCCTTGGTGGAGAAATGTTGACACATACGTTTATATGCAAATTAAACAGTATTTTTTAATTGTTATTGCAATGTTTCGAATTTTAATCAAATACTAATCAGAAAAAATTAATGCTCCACACATCAAATATCTATTTATTACAATATTGCTAATGTCAACTCTATTAAGTTTGTAGATCACAAGTTTGTAAACTACAAGTTTGAATTATTGATAAAGTAAGAATATATACTCCACCTAGATCTGTATGAATCCATACAAACACAATTACAAAACATTAAACACCAATCTCAAAGTTTTATTATAAGAGTAGTGCATTGCATTGATATGTACAAAGGGTGTGGCAGGATCCACTGAGACACAATCAATAGTTAGTGTTTATAGCTAGCTATAGCAATTTTTCACTGTAAAATCTACGTCCTAATATACCGATTCTTACTGGATTAATCTTAACCTTCTGAATAACTCACCTCCATCCTCATCTGTCTCTGAAATCAGTAAATCACTACTTCCTCCAGAGCATAGTTAGTTTCACACAGGTCCATAGAAGCATAATAGCAAATCTGCACACCTAATAATTTTTGCTATTGCATGGAACTGGGAAGTGGAGTTATTATAGCTACTTAGCTAGAGTTAAGAGCCATATGCAAACAATTTAGATTCATGCTGTTTCATATATTAACCGACCAAAATGTCAGACCAAATGTTGGCATGGATACTCTCAGGCATCTTGCACTTTGACTGATGAGCAGAAACATCAAACTGGTGGGGAAATGAGTGAGACTGCAAATATTGTGCAGTGAGCTGGTGACAATGCCAAAATGCATGACTCCCACCTGATGTGGGTGAGTTGGGAGGTCTGCTTGTGTGAGATAATTTACTGGCCTTTATGCAGTCAAGGGAGACACTGGTCTACTCCCACAGTAGGCACTGGTCTACTCCCACAGTAGCAATTCCACTGTCAGCTGCAGTAAAGAATCAGCCACAGCTTCTAACCTCCCACCACAACTTGACAGATAAAATTATGGGACTAGAAAGATTTTATTTTTTTCCTCCTTGAAATGTAAGTGCACGTACAACACTGGATATATTATGATTGCTCCAATAATTTTTGACTGCCCCACAAGAGTTCTAGAATTTTGGCCAGCTAGTTTGGATGCCTAATTAGTATATCAGCTGAGTTAAGAGTTTTCATTTGATAATTATTGTCAGTGATATTATAATAAATAATAGAACAATTGCATGTTATGTCAGAGTGTGTGTGTGTGTGTGTGTGTGTGTGTGTGTGTGTGTGTGTGTGTGTGTGTGTGTGTGTGTGTGTGTGTGTGTGTGTGTGTGTGTGTGTGTGTGTGTGTGTGTGTGTGTGAGACAGAGTGTAGATGTGCCTTGTTCCAGATTCAGAGTGTGAGGCTACTCCTAACAAGATGGCAAGTCAAAATGAAACAGTTTATTTCCAGATTTGAAGCCAACACTGGCAACACTGACTTGTACATTGTTTGGTTCCCCTAACACATCCCCACATCTCTGGAACACAAGGTCATTCCATTTACCCTACAGACATAAATACATGGTTGAATGATTATACATACAAAATATACTACTGTGAATACATGCATACATTTATCATATTAATACATAATGAGTCACAATCTGTTATGCATGCACCTGCAAACAAGCTTTGGCTGCTTCAGTTAGTGTAAGTAAGTGGTCATCCAAACACCAGTACAAGGACATATGCAGGGATGGATTCTGCAGCATCAACAACAAAAACAACAACCTATGTTATATATATGTTACCAATGACACATGTAGAGACAACTATTTAGCTAAGGATGAGAGTGCATCATTCATCATATATAGTAACATTCCCTCCACAGTACTAATGTTGTGGATCACATTCTGCCTTATCACTATCTATCATCAGGCATTTGGGGGAATAATAGCTGCTGCGAATATTCCCATTTGTACCACGTTTACCTCCAATATGATGGTTGTAACTTATCAGATGAGGTACTGAAGAGCTATGATATATTAAGGCAGAGATCTAGGGAAAACTAAGACATTCATAAGGCACCATCATATCATGAGGAATTGAGTTTCACCCTCCATGTTTCCATGCTTATTGAAAAAAAGGTGATTTTGTTTCTGCCTGCCGCATTCTTGCTCTGAAGACATTATCATGGAGGGAGTGTTGTCCATCTTATTTTTGCCGGAGGACCAGGTGAAAACCCAACTGAAATGAGTTCACGAAAGTAACTGAATATCAGTCTAAAGATCAAAAAGTAACTGACAAAAGCAATAACTAAGTTCATAGTGCAAGTAAAGTAATGATTCCTAAGCTCTGTGAAAAACGATATTTTGCTAGTTTATCTGTTTTATTAGTGCTCTCGCAAAATATAATGCTATATTCTAGTCTCTACAAGATATTGCTGAAGAGTGTTCTAATGTAGCTTCAAGATATAAAGCTCTATCATACCTTAGGCTAATGCAGTCATCATCCTTAATTTTCCCACTGATTGAGGTTTGATCTGGTCAAGTTTTTCCCACCCCTATTGCTCGGCAACACAAAAGGCTAAAAGTGACATCATCAAGGCATACAGAGCGGCCAAGTTATACAAGTCCACAATTTCTAATCAACATACTGAAGCAAAGTTCAAACGTTTATTAAAGAAATTATAAATTATGCATCTGAAATCAACATTGAGTTGAGCCGGCCTTGGGTACTCAACATCAGTAAGTACAGGAGTAATTCTGGCTCCGGTTGTCGTTCTGAGACTGACAACTTGGAATCTTGCTACAGAAGGAATAGATACTATCCATTCCTTCACCATTGCATAGCTCAATTTGAGATTATTTTCCTGAACCTGCCAAATCTATGTACATTGGATGTAAACTTTTACCAGGTAAAGTAATGCTTGTATATGAGGTATATAGTGATCAGATAGAGAAGTTTCATGGTCCAACCAGACATGTCAAGTATGCCTACATTCAGAGATGAACTTGAACTATGGAAAGTGAAGTGCTCACAGTTGACAGAAAAAGAAAAGGTGGAGCTTGATCTTGATTCATTGGAATGTATATGAAATCATAAAGCACACATTAACCTTACCTATAGGAGCAATGCCTTGTGAGAGATCATTTCCTTCTTTACGAAGGTTGAAGGACTGGAGTTGATCTACTCTGTCTGAAGACAGACTGTGGCTTAGCTCTCATATACGTTCATAAAAGTGTAGAAATCAATGCAGAAAATATATTAAAAAGGTTTGATTCTTCTGGACATCAAAGAATTGGTCAATTATCTCCAACTATTTCATACATATCAAAAGCAGTGTACTGTGTTACTTGTTTTCCCCCCTTCATTCACACACCATCTATTATGCATTACCTTAGTAGTGGCAGTTATTTAACTTGAAATCAACTCTGTATGGCACATGGTGAAGCAGTTCTTTGTTGTTGCTTGAAATTAGAACTGGGCAGGTGCAAACATAAAGAATTTCTTCTGTGCCCACAAAATCTCTTTATTTCAGTGTGAGCAACACCATTTCCCAGTGTAGGAATTAGGAATTAGTAAAGGATCACCCACATAAGATTCCCTTTGCCTCAGTGATAAAAATTTCCTGGCTACACCTCTGCATAGCCTAAATATTGTGCTTGTATAAAATTGATTGAAGATTGCATCCTAAAAAGAGTTAAGTACATGTAAAGTTGAACAAGAGGGATCATTATCTACAACATGAAGTAGAGACTAAGGAAGAGTTTTATGGAGCTGGCTAGGGCTAGGGCAGGGGCTAGGATTCTGTTTAAAAAATTTTTTTTTAACACTATTAATCTGAAGCTACCAATTGTATGGATTAGATGACCAGTTTTATTGTTATTGTGATAGTAACAGGATATATGGGTTTCTAAACTCTACTTACTTGATTACAAGTTTAACTGTATTTCAGGCCTCAGGCTTTAAGTCAGCAAAGAAAACAGTGACAAAGATGCCAATGACCAATGAATGTCCACCTTGCCAGTCAAACATTGCTATAAAACTCAATATTCACTCTTTTCAACTAATTCAGATGCCAGCCAACTCCTGCTACAATTCTGTTCCTTCTCATGTTCTCCCTGGGGTTCTCTGTGGAGAGAGCTAGAATATAGCTGCATAGTTGATGGTGAAAGTACAGGCATTCTTCCAACCACATGGAATGCAGTTGGAATACTGATGCCAATCACCTGGAGCTGAAATTAAATAATTGATATTTCATGATTAGTCACTGTACAACCAGGTTCATTCAAAGCAGTAACACACTGGAATTATTTACCTAGAAATTTATAAGTACATAGTAAAAATAAGTCAAGTTAGTCAGTTAGTCCTGGCAGGGACACTCTCACCAGCTGCTGGTATTAGTTGATTTATAGTTTGATGTGTAACTGCTAGGGAACGTTGTGTTCACTACACTGACGGTTGCCCATATGGTAAATTATGTTGAATCGCTTGAGCATTGTATTCATTGCATTGAAGATAGTCTCGGAAGATGGTGGAGTAGTGTAATTTACAATTGCTGAGATAACATTGCAACTGGATTGAAGAATGCTGAAAAAGGTTGGGAAGTGTAATGATGTGGAACTGTTGGATTAACATTGATCAATACATCGAAAATTACTGAGGGTGGAGCATCAGAAACTGCTGAGGGAAGAATTATTTCACTGCATTAAAGATTGTTCAGGGAGATGGGGGAAGTGTTCTGATAGGAAGGAATTACTAATTATGGGATTATAAAATTATTTAGGTTATAATTTTCCTGTGTGATAAGATTATTCGGGTGGTTTGTAAAACAACTCAGTGGTTATTCATGCATGCAGGAGTTTTATTTAATAATCTAAAAATAATCTGGTGTGTCAGAAATGCACAAAACACACCCACCCACATAACCACACACACACATAACCGCACACCCACACACACACACATAACCACACATACGCATACACGCACAAAAACAAACATGCAGGCAGGCAGGCGCCAGCCCACCCACACACATAACCCAAAGAATGGAAACATTAAAGCTGAAGGCAAAATAATTAGAAAATTCATATGACCACATTCTATAGTAACTACCTCGTAAAACTTTGAGAGTCGGAATTGAGTAAAGCAGACATTGACTTCCTCCACAATCTCACACAACTGTGCAACGAAAGAAAGCAACATATTCCCTACATCACGAGAGATATGGACGCACACACCACATGACGTAGAATAAGCATACACACTATTCAAATTTCATTAGAGATAACATTCCATAAGGTTCACACAATTAGAACAGGTTTCTAAATACTTCAATCTCAATCTAACTTCCACACACAATTACCATGGTTACTGCTTTCTTCCTTACTTGCTCAAGTCCTTGGTCCACTTCCAATCCAAGAAAAGATCTGAATGTACCACACAGTTGACAAACATCTTTAGCTCCTCCCCTATTTCCATATATGGTGCTGTAATAACAGACACAATTACAGTACTACCAACCAGACACTATCCCCTGGAGTACTACGCGCATACACTAATCTTGCATCATTGTGGAAGGACACATTAAGCCATGAGATCCCCAGAATATCAGACAATTCATTACTGTGCTATTTTTACTAGAGAAAGCACCCGTGCTACGCACAGAATTTTAGTTTGCCAACTTTTGATCATGGAATCCAATTTTTTTTTTATCCGTTTTGCTGTTTGAGAATCCTTGGTGTAGGATGTGTCTACCCTCAAGAGTGAGTTTTATTTGGTATGGTGCTTTGGTCATAAAGAGGATACACACATACATGCATGCAAACTGATTTTAGCCTGACATGCACAGAGGGAGAGGTGGGACAGGTGATACCCAGCCCATGTCACTCCCAGAGTCAAATTGTGTATACATATCAAGTTATTTGTCTGTAGCTCCAAGGGTTTGTCTGGCCAAAGTACCATTTTGGGCATTCTTGGCCTACATGAACACAGAGAGTGGTGTGGCCATATAGACATTCTTAAAACATTCCCCTGGTGACACTGATTCTAAATATATATATATATATATATATAGGTTTGTGGATATAGCTACCTATGTTCAAGTGTTTTTTAAAAGTACCATTTTTGGCAATGTAGCCTTACACACCAAGAGGAAGAGGTGTGGTCAGGTGGAATCCACCCCATGTTACTCCCAGAGTCAAGTTTAAGGCCTGTAGGTCCATTCTTTTTTCTGGTAAAAGTACCATTATTGGCTCTTTTTTTAATACAGAAAGGGTATGGCATATAGACACATATAGTCCCTCCTTTGAGAGACCCCTCTATTGTTAAGACCACCTCTTTTGGGAAACTTTTTATGCAAGATGTTGTATTTGTTATATAAACTTACCTCTATTGTAAGACCACCTCTTTGTAAAACTGATTTTTGTTAGATTTAAGGGTGGTGTCCAAAAAGAGGGACTACTATACTACGTTCCCCTGATGACACTGATTCTAAATATATGTGGGTTTGTGGGTCCAACTTCAACCATTCAAGGTGAATCAAGAATACACCGACAGACTGACAGAGAGACAGACAGAGAGACAAATAGAGACAGAGAGACAAATAGAGACAGAGAGACAAATAGAGACAGACAGACAGACAGGCAGGCAGGCAGGCAGACAGACAGGCAGGCAGGCAGGCAGGCAGGCAGGCAGACAGGCAGGCAGGCAGGCAGACAGACAGACAGACAGACAGACAGACAGACAGACAGACAGACAGACAGACAGACAGACAGACAGACAGACAGACAGACAGACAGACAGACAGATATATGTATCAGTATACAGACACTCAGTCAATGGGTCTCACGAGTTTATCGCACCTTGTATGGTTGTCGTTAGAGTAATATGCCAGCTTGGAGAAGTTTATGGAGAATTTTCTGAATTTGCTGATTCTGTCTCTTAGAGAACCCACCAGAGGGTCTATGCAGTGGAATGGTAGTGCCACAGTTCTGGACAAGCTGATGTGCAACTCACCAACAGGTAACTGATGAACCTTGAACTCCTTGTCTCTGAATTTTAAAAATATTTTTTAAAAACTTTAAAAAATGATTTTAAAGAAAAGTAGTGACAATATTTAATAATATTAAGAAGCCCGGGGCATGACTGAAATAAGTGTGTTGGTTGGTTCTGGTTCAGCTGGTTGTCTTGCTTTACCACAGCATGTTACACAATATATAGGAATATGGCCATATAGAATTACTATCTATTATTTCATAGTTTAAGAAAAAATATATAAATGTGTGAGGAAGTAGAAGTTGGCATATGAGAAGGCAGGACAGGAGAAGGCAGGACAGGAGAAGGCAGGACAGGAGAAGGCAGGACAGGAGAAGGCAGGACAGGAGAAGGCAGGACAGGGCAGGACAGGGCAGGGCAGGGCAGGGCAGGGCAGGGCAGGGCAGGGCAGGGCAGGGCAGGGCAGGGCAGGACAGGGCAGAGCAGGACAGGGCAGGGCAGGCATATCAGCATATGGTCCTCTATAGCCCATAAGGAGCATCAGTGACATCACATCAAGCCTAGGGTGGGAGTGTGTCACTACAAAGCTGCTCAGAGTCTCCCAAGAAGTTCCTGACACACACTGTCAGTGTAACTCCCAAAAATCCACTGCTGCTCTCCATGGAGGTGCAGACAGATGCCATACTACACTACACCACACATGTAGTGGCCCCTCCCACAACAATTACCTGAACCTGCAATACCTGACATTAGTTACAGAGTATTTTCACCACAATAAGTATCCAGTGTGATGACCTGTGGAGATGCATATCTCATCCCACAAATCAAACACTTCCAGGATTAGCCACCCACACCACAGCAAACCACCACTGCTGAGAATTAGACACATGTGATGCAAGTGATGTTTGCACGCGGACACATATACGCCATTCAATACCTATGATAGGGGTACCTAACAAGTGTGGCAGACATGTTGCTTGCCTCTAGAATTCAACTCAACAGACAGCAATGTTCTGGTTCTTAAGAGCATTGCAAAGCACACACATGGTTTCTCTGAAGTGGGAGACAGTGCTGATTCAGATGAAGTATCCTTGCCTCTGCCAGACAGAGATGACTGCATAAGAAAATGGATACTTTTAAGGAGCTGGAAGATGATGATAAAGATTCTAAATCTCACTATGTAAGTCACCATAAAAATATGAATGAGCTATAAATTGGAATGTACTACATAAAAACCTTTAGCTTGTTTTTCCCTCAGATTCCAAATGCAAGTACATGGTCGAGGAATTGAGGTCCTTCCTTCCAAAGAAATAATTTTGTGGTGCTCCAACTGTTTAATAAGGAATGTGCATTCCTGTTCAAGCTACTGCAGTTGGCAGCAGATGGTAAATATCAAGAGAAAAAGCCAAGACACTTCAAGAAAGGCCTCAAGTAAGGTGATTTCTTTAGGGGGTCCACTTTTGACTCTGCCACTCTGCCAGAGCTTGGGTTAACATATTGAGGTACTATTTTTGTGCCATGAGTGGTGCGAGTGGGTGTGGTTTCATGAACAGCTCATGCTCCCAGAACTAACTGTTGAAGTGGTCCCAGATATGCTCCAGGTGAACTGAATAGGTTTGAGGAAGGCCAATGGATATCCAGACTATGTTAGTTAGCTCCTTTTTTTCACCTGTTGTACTCTGGCTTAATCAACTAGAAATGATATGAATGAAGAATTGAAGTATCCAGCCAAAACTAGTAGAGATATAGCACAAATGTGGAGGTGGTCTCAAGCTAATTGATGAAAAACCTACAGGCCAAAAGTCAAGATCAAAGTGAAGCAACAACAAATTACAAACATAGAAAGGTAAAGTAATTTCTTTTTCTACTTTGATGAATTCACTTCTGCCTAAAATTCTTCTACCTGAAACATTTAACTCCGTTAGTGACAGAGTATTATCAGAGCTGACCTTATCTTATGATACCTGAATGCTGGAGGCCAACATAGTTGGATCAAAGCGTACAACCTCGTTCAAATGTCCAGCTCTGTTACTGAATGTATAGCATTGTACAGGAAGATTCTGAGTATGTACCTCACAGTGAATATGATCATCACACTTCAGTAAGTTTCAAGGAATGGGGTGCTCTGGTATATCACTGTAGCAAGCGGAGAAGCTGGATGAAGAAAACTACAAATCTATTGTGAGCAGTCAAACCAAATGTGGAAGAAGTATTTGGAGTATGCAGCTGTACTGCAGGACAAGTGGCTCTCTGTTCCCACACCAATCAGATGTTATGAAACACTTTCCCATCCCCAAGTAGTGTCCACCCTATACCAATACTAGAACTGGAACTGCTCATAATCTCATAACGCAATCAGCAGCAAGAGATGTTATTGCACATTATGAATTCAATCTAACTGAAACACATACTAACATTGGATGTGTTCTAAAGCAGATCAGGAGTTCACAGAGGGGATCTAACATTAAGGGTTAAGGAAAATCAAGTGGTTGCATAGGGAATGATGACTTTCCTTAAAAAAATAATAATAATAATAATCTCATCAAAAAATTGATCATTTCAGATCTGCAAAACCTACCAGTGGTCTTCATCGTTATGGGTTATGGGTGTTTATTTGGAGGAACTATAACAAACACTCGAAGTTTTGAGGTAGAAGAATTTCAGTGAAGGCCCAAACCACAGGCTGTAGGTGCAAAACTATTTCAAGAGAAAAGGCAAAGCTCCAATTTGGTAATGAAGAGTATAAAAATACCCAGAAATGTGCTTTTTAGAATGTGCTATGTGAGAACGCTTTAAGAGTTTAACGCACTTGTGTATAGCTCAACAAGAATGGTTAGCTGCCATGTTTTATATGCCCAGTTGGCTACGCTGCTAGTACTCTATGGTGGGTGAAGGTTCGTAGGCAAAGGTTCATATTTGCAATGATATTTACTTCAATAAATTCACCATGCTCGCCAACTGTCAGCAATCAAGATGCTGAAAATGCAAAAGAACAAAATTAACACACACACAGTGTTAGCCACACAAGCACCCACCCACCTATCTTCACACACACCATGAACACACATACACATACAGCACCGACGGGTTAAATATGCAAAGATGACGATGACTGCAGGAGGGAGAAATGACACAGCACTGCAAGGTTGAAGCATTGGTTACTCTCTGGTTCAGCTGTTTCCCAAATACCAAAAAAAAAAATAGTCCTTCAGCTCTTAAACTACAGGTATGGCAGGGTGGTAGAGTTGCTTGTGAGTAAAAAAAAAAAAAAAAAATAGCCAGAGAGTGGACGTGATATTTCAGGAGAAGTATAGTGAATTCAACTGAATATTTGATCAGATACCTCACATGATAACTACTAATAATTTTGACCATATCAAAAATTACAATATTTCATTATTTAACAATATCAAGAAACACCTTCAATATTGTTGGAAAATATTAATACCTTACCCGGCTTACCATGTAACCTGCTATGATACAACCAAGAGTTTAATTCATACTGCCACATTGCAAACAGTAACCATGGCAATGCCTAATTTATGTCTCCTCCTGCTCAGGGTTGCCATCTGGCTTCCTAGGAACCCAGATTCTAGAAATCTGGCTTGATGGGAAACTGTTTGGGTCCAAAATCAAAAAAAAACTCAGGAAGCCCAATTAATTTGGCCCCACACTGGCTTCTTGGAGGAAAAATTGGTATCCAGAAAATGCCATCAAGGAAATTAAATTTGTTTATCCTCTTTTTGGCTTCTAGGTGGAAATTTAAAAATTGGCATCCAAAATTTCAAACTGAAGTCAAATCAAATAGGCTGCAATTTGGCATCTCCTCTCGAACTTGGCAACATCAAGTTGGAATTGGGATCAATTACTGGTACTGGTTTTAGCTTGCTAAAGGTGGTGTGTGCCAATAAGATAAGGACATATTCGTGACTTTTTTTCTAGACGGTGACAGTACCAGAGAAAACAACGGCTGCTAATTTGGCTATTTTATATCAATATTTTTTTTAAATCTAGCTATTTTTAAACCTGCTTGGTTATACCATTTTTTATTTTGTAGCCAAACTGAATTATCTAATATTTGGCAATTTCTAACTTTTAATTTTAAAAGGATTCCCTTAGTTCCACCCTTAATATATTGGCACTTCAGCCGCTGGTGTTTAATTTCTTGTTTCAAATTCAACTCCCACATTGCTATAACAAGATCTTCCAAATAAAAACTCAATACAAATTCCAGGGCAAGAGCTAAGGCAATTTTTTGATGCCTAGAGGCTAGAACTGATCTTCTTGGAGGTGTTATTACTAGATAGGTAAAGTTTGTTAATACTTTATTTAGTATTCCATCTAGAGGATAATAACTATTTAGGCAGCGATTTATTTAACTGACAACCCTTACCATACATGCTCAGTTCTGTATGCATTCCTTATACATGTGGTGCCTATTTGTTGGCTACAATAATACATGTTGTAAGGGAAGTTGTTCCTATCATCTACTATTGACTTAGGACTCTATAGATGTGTCTTGTCAGGTTATTGTGGCTAGGGCTGAGGCTAGTAGTAAGGGCTAGGGCTGAGGCTAGGGCTGAGGCTGAGGCTAGGGCTGAGGCTAGTAGTAAGGGCTAGGGCTGAGGCTAGGGCTGAGGCTAGGGCTGAGGCTAGGGCTGAGGCTAGGGCTGAGGCTAGGGCTGAGGCTAGGGCTGAGGCTAGGGCTGAGGCTAGGGCTGAGGCTAGGGCTGAGGCTAGGGCTGAGGCTAGGGCTGAGGCTAGGGCTGAGGCTAGGGCTGAGGCTAGGCCTGAAGCTAGGGGTGAGGCTAGGGCTGAAGCTAGGGGTGAGGCTAGGGCTGAGGCTAAGGGCTGAGGCTAAGGGCTGAGGCTAAGGGCTGAGACTAGGGATGAGGCTAAGGGCTGAGGCTAAGGGCTGAGGCTAGGGGCTGAGGCTAGGGCTGAGGCTAGGGCTGAGGACAGAGTAATATCCTGGAGTTAGCACCTCAAAGCTTCTGTCAAGAAAGTGGTGAAGTGTTCCAATAGCCTCTGATGAGCTGTGAGGACTAGTGGGACGAAGACATAACTAGCCCAGTTGCCTCTGACATGAGGAAATGACCGGACCCTTCCTCCATGAGCAGATGGAGAGTCAGCACCTACAGAGAGAGATGGAAAGTGATGGTGTGCATACATGTCAAGATATACAAAAATGTGATCTCTTAGAAGGTGTTTTGGTGAGAATTAAAGCTACTGGCCTGTAAAAACACAGCTGCACTAATGAACAACTACACCCAATGACTAGCTACTGCAGAACTATTCCCAATGTACAACTAATGCAGAACTACACCCACTACACAGATAATACCAACTACACCCACTGCACAGATAATGCAGAACTACACCCACTGCACAGATAATGCAGAAATACACTAATGCTATGTATTTGGTGTTGATGAGTGCATGTGGAGAACAGCCTATTTTCCTTGTCAAATACTGAAATGTTGCAGGATACCATCGTAGGTACACAATAGCTGCTGGAGATGCCACTTCTCTGATGTAGAATATTAACCTTTAGTGCAGGTTATTGAAGTGACTAATTCTATAAGAGAAAGATCCTGTGTGCAGCATGCAGTCTGTATGTTGTGCGTATGTAGTCTGTGTGTGTAACATGATGACTTTCCTAAATGTTAATGGATCAAAAAAAAAATTGTTGACTACCTCCATTTGTTCTATGTTCAGAATCCTACTGATTTTGGTGAGGCCACACCCATTCATGTGGGTGTAACAAGCACAAAAAAAGCCAAAAAAGAAAATTATAGAAACAGTGGACCAAATGAGCTCAAATTTTCAGGAAAGACTCCTGTGGGCCACATATGAACATTTTGGCTGAGTCCCACCTGGCCACACCCCCTCCTGGGTGTCAGAGACCAAAAATGAAGATTTGAAGCTAGGGTTTGTGGGTTCCAATCCCATCACAAGGAGGTAGTTGTTTTTCTTCCCATTCTTTAGTGTGACTACAGTCCACCACAGTGAAAGATCCTGTGTGCAGTGTAGAGTGTGTAGTCGGAAAAGGTTCAGGGTTGTGGGGGTGGGTGGAAGAATGACCCACCCTGGGTTCAACCTTAGCCACAAGTGCTTCAAGGAAAAAATGTCATTCATCCCGAAATATTTTATTAAGAAATGTAAATTATATTGTGAAAAAACAAACAAATAAAATCTTGATCTATAAGACCGTCCCCCTGCTAGTCTAACCTATACTGTGGTTCGTAAATACGTAGTATGCAGGCAGGCAGGCAGGTTGGTGTGTGTGTTGTGTGTGTGTGGGTGTGTGTGCGCGCATCGAAATTTCAGGATTTACACCTGTCACATTGGGGGATGATTTTAAGCCCAAATTTTTTGGGGTGCCACCACTTCCACTCTTCCTCACCCACCCCCCAATGAGGAAAAAAAGAATTCAATTTTTCATGGAAAAAAAAAAAAGCCTAAAAATTGTCTGTTTCTCTTCTTTTTCTGTCTTTCTTCGGTTCTTTTTAACCTTCTATCCTTCCTTCTTTTAATTCTTTCTTCTTCCCCTCCCCTCTTTTCATTCCCTCTTTCCCCCCTATATATTTTCCCTTTGTTTGTGCTAACCTTGTTCATTGTTAGTTAGTTCCAAACTGTTGGCAATCTACCTTTCAGCATTACACCATGCCTCCAAAATAATTTGACCTGAAAAATTAACTGGAATGCTGCATGCCTATATATAGCTGATTTAATTTGAGTGAAGTAAATGGTGTAGAAATGGTGTTTTGAGTGTCTTCTATAATGTTTTGTCTTGACATTGGCCAGGACAATACTGGGAATACGCTGCTAGCAAAACATAAAGGGAAGTGGAAATAAAGGCTGACTGACAAACTTGGAAAGTTGCCCAAATACTTGAAATTCCTTTATTGAACAGATTTTTTTTTTTAAATCAATCAGAATAACTTTTGTCCTTGTTGTTTTGGTGTGGGAGGAGATGGTGGGAGCAAGTGAAGGTTTATAGCTCTGCCATGTGTCTAGTTTAATGCATCCTCATCAAGGCAGTCATTAGACAACAGATCTATCATCGCTGGATGCTGTCACCATCAGAATAACTTAAGCCACAATTATACACACTTTCTGAACTCTGGCACAATGATTCAGACAATCCTGTCCAGATGGTAGCAGTGTCTGCCAGCCTAATAACTAAAGAAAAACACATCTTGCTCTGTTTTTGTTAAATTTTATAATTGGTGATATAAAATAGCTCTTTTTCACATGATCAAGCTGATAAACTAACTTGTTCAATTTTCCCTTCACTTTAGTCACTAACTTTTACATTTATAAGTACTTATAACGGCAAATATGCTAGCGAAAGATTATGCACAAAAGTATTTACGATAATCATAGCCCACAGAGGCAGTGAGTAGGCATTGTAGTTGAATGTACTGCAAAAGTCTATAGTGCTGCAAGCATCTGGTGTGCAGTCATTCCTAGTTGAACAACTACTGAGCACTGGGGAACAAGGACTGCCTTCACACTGTGTGCTTGGCCACTAATAGGCTGTTGATGTAACTAAAGGACTGCCTTCACACTGTGTGCTTGGCCACTAATAGGGCTGTTGGGTAAAGGTCTGTTGATGTAACTAGTGTTGAAGACTTGTGCAGATGGGAGCATTGAATTGAGAGAACCCTAATCTCCTCTGGTACCAAGGCTAACTATTGTAATTGGAGTCTAGGAGGGGGGGGGGGGGGGGGAAATCGGTTGACATGATCACATATTTCTACCAAATTCAGTCTATTTCAATTTCTCCTCACCACAGATACAAAAAATGTATAATGAGGATTTGTAATACAATACACTGCCATTTTTTGACAGCACAATAAATTCTCTCATAATTATTTTTCTTACTGCTATCTTCTTCCTCAAACATTCCTAAGATTGCTCCAGGAACTGGCAATGAGAACTTGCCCTCAAGCACCTTAGCACTACACTCTGCTGTTCTTCCCTGCCCACCAGTAGCACATTCAGCACCGCTACAAGTCAACAAGATTGGACATTATAAATAACTAAAGGAAAACCCACGGGCTTTTCTGATGCAGTTAAGAAATCGTCTAAATCACTTGTTATATAATGTTGGGATTTATTGTATCATATTACTTATATTTATTATTATATATATTATAGTAGTGGGATGGGATATTCTGAATACATATTGATCTGAAAGAACAAAGGATATGAAATAAAGGAGGGGAGGTGAATGGAGGAAATAAAAGGGACTAAAGCCCAGTCCAGGACACAACCTCCAACTTTAAGCTTGGGAGATCTGTGCCTTAATTGATTGGCCATGTATTCCCTACGTACACAGAGACCTATATATAGTGGGAGATGACCTTGTATTCCCTACGGACAGACAGACCTATATATAGTGGGAAATGACCTTGTATTTCCTATGGACAGACAGACCTATATATAGAGGGAGATGACCTTGTATTCCCTACAGACAGATAGACCTATATATATAGTGGGAGATGACCTTGTATTGCCTACGGACAGACAGATCTATATATAGTGGGAGATGTCCTTGTATTGCCTATAGATAGACAGATCTATATATAGTGGGAGATGACTTTGTCCATGTGGAGAACAGTTGGTGAAAAAGTGTAAGGAAAATCTCATGAAAGTAATTGAACCATTACCACTCTATGTCCCCACCACACAGGGCTTAGTGCTGGAAGAGGGGCTGTTGGGAACTAAAGTGTTCAAACACTTTGCAGCATTCTTACAAACTTGGCACAGAAAAACATTCACCTAGAAGTGAAAGAGGTGAGAGTACAACTTATATCTGAGGGTAAAACTAGAATATCCCTGCAACACACAGAGTATATTTCTATTATCCCATACCAGCCTGTGGTATTGTAATACGTCATCAGCTGCTGTGCAGATGGTTGGCGTACAATTACAACAAATGATAGAAGAAATGTTTTTTTTAAATAGTAGATGGAAAGTTTGTTACACATTCAATAACTAACAGAGAAGTTATAACTCCTAAAACCTGAAGATGGAAGAATCAAACTGTCACAAAAAAAAAATAGTCAGCACATATTCTTCTTAACCCGATTAACTAGACCATATGGAATCCTTATACAATTAGAGCCTAAAGTTAAAGTTAGAATTAGCAGGAGAAAATGCTCCAGCTGTAATCAAACATTCCCATCTCTTCTGGTGAAAAATATTCAATCAGCAAGAGTGTGAAACACCCCATTTCTCCATCAATATTGTTTTTAAAAGTGGGAGGGGGGGATACTAGCCATCTCAATGTGATTGGAACTGCTTGAAAGGTTTTTTAGTGGAACCATTTCTTCCATGGTCACAAAACACCAGGTCCTATAATTTTATCTTGTAAAATTATTTTAGAGCGAAAACTGATTTAAATATTCCACAATAAATAGCAAACTTTCTATTCAAAATTCCCTCACCTCAGAGACTCACTAGAAATGCTACATATTGCAGGTTAACTGAGCTAGAAATTTGAGGTAAAAACATTAAAAATGATTTTATTTTTTTTTCCTTTTTTTTTTTTTTTTTACATTTGGGTGCAATTTTCCAAGGGAAAAAATCAACACTCTTTCAGATTTCAGCTAATTTTTCACCTTCTTTTTATGGCGTCTTTTTTTTCTTTCTTTCTTTTTGTATGTTTGTTTGTCTTGTTTCTACAGATTACATCATAAAATACAATGCATGGTTTTGATGCTGTGAGTGCATGTACTTTAGAACGGAAGAAAAGGAGAAGAAAAAAAAACTACTCTATATAACTAAAGTATTCAAAGTGATATACAAGCAAAGCAGGAAATTACATCCTGTAACCTGTCAATTACTGGTCAAAATGAAGCATTGCCAGTACAAATTGAATTTAACCAGTCATTTTGTCCTGACCAAAGGAAAGGGTGAAAGTATAAAAAGAAGGGGAAAAAAAGATTGGGAAATTGCCAAAACTTTCAAAACGTATGAATTTTTAACAGGACTCAGGGATTCCAGATAAAATTGGACAATAGCAAAAAATGTTGACTCTAGTAGAAAGAGACCCTAGGTAGTAACTAGAAGTACCTAGAGGTCTCTTTCTACTAGAGTCAAACATTTCCACATAGAAATTGCTGCCCCCCACACTGCTGCACGCTTTGCTGACCACTGGAGGAAATTTTTTGCTCTCATCTAGTGTAGTACACTATGCTCCAATTGCTAAATGCTTTGCTGAAGCTTCCATGGATCGGTCTACTCTAGCAAAAACCAAGAAGTTTGACATATCTTATATGGTTGCCAAGGAGAAGTTGGCGTTTACTAAGATGAAACCAATTTTTGAGTAGGATGAAAACTATGGTGTTAATTTAGGAATGGGACACAAAAATAATCTGGCATGTACCACATTTGTTAGCTTCATAGCCAAAGAACAGAAAAATTGTTTACTCAATTCCCTATCAAAAATCAGTTGTTTTTTTAGCCTTCAAGCAAATGCCAGTGTTGATGCTGGAAATGTGGAGCTCAGAGTTATTTTTATAACTTATTTTGATGCTTTTGCTAAAGATGGTGTAGTTCATATACCAACCAAGGTTTTCACTGCAAGACACCTTGACAGTGGTACTGGTGAAGGCTTGTTTGTCTCTCTCAAGGAGCAGTAGAATACATGAATTTCGAAGATTGGAGGACTAAAATGATAGGCTTAGCTGTCAAGTTCTTTCCAGACAACAGTTACCTCTGCATAGCTAGTTCAGTCTCTTGAGAAACTTCAATCTGTCAGGATAAAAATAGGTTTGACAGGTCAAATTCAATATTGTCAGGACATTATGCCAGGACACTTAGAAATAATTAATGCATGCACTGTACAAGCATTCATGCAAAATCACTCCACGAAGGTAACTTACTCCTACCACTAATTTCTTCTTGATTAACTAACCCTAGCTTATTCCCATTGTAAGGTGAATGTAAGAGTCATTGAACATTGCAAAAGTGTATTTTCAGGTATGAAGCACAGCTTGGCCAAGGTTAATCTCTGCAAAATAATGGTTGGACACTGCTTCCATTCCATTAGCTCTACACCAGCAGAGGAAAGAACCACATATTATTTTGTGTTTAGTGGACAATTTATTTTTTGGCCTTTCTGGCAAGAAAAGAAACCTTTTGGCCATTTTTGACCACCTCAACTTTCTAGCCAACATATAATATATCAGCACTGCAAACACACCCACGTGCACAAACCCCACCAACGCTGGTCTGGGTCCCAGACTCCTTTATTCACAGCACTGCATGTATTACATCACCAACTGGTGATGCAAGAAATCCAATCCAGATTACACCACCACTGGGTTGTTCCAGCATCAAGAGCATGCCAACTTTAATTAAAATGAAATGGCATTTTGGTTCACACTGAGCTGCAAAATAACTGGCTGCCTTAAAGCATTAGAGGGTCTGTACCTTTCCAGATCCTGAAGTAGCTGTGTAGGACTGCCACAACTACTGTCACTATCGGAGTAGCTCACCAAACTCTTCCCGCTCATGACACGAGCCAAAATAATACAAAAAGATAAAATTAATAAAGAATCTAAATTTACAAATTGATAAGAGGGGATTCCCCAATTATGTAAAACGTCACACGTGAAAAAGGAAATAACAAAATGGTGGCTGGAATGTATTCTGGGTGAACGTACTGTTGCGTGCCAAGTGTGTTTTGGACCGAAATTCAGTGCCTACCCTGGAGAGTTGCTGCGTCAATTGAATTTGGGGCGGTTGAACTTGCGAGGATAGTCTTGAGAATACTCTTGAAGCGGGCCTCCGCAGGTGAGCTTAGTACAGCAGTTTTAACTTAACCCGCAAGCTGAGAGTGGGGTAGTCCACGTTGGTAGCTAGTTGATATTGAAGCGCTGTAAGAGTATGTATACATGGCGATAATGAAACAGTTGTACTCTCCGCATTCTTTGAAAACACCTACCCTGACCCTGAGTATGCTTGAGCCCTGCTATAAACGCTTGGTTAATATTTTGAACCAGTTCTCTGCTGATTGTTTCTGGCACTCTGGAAGGTTCAGCCAGAGGGTGTGGTCATGAACCCACTGAACTTGTTAGGGTGTAGCCATGTCTTGATGGAAAGTTATGTCAATTCCTCCATGCCAAGGACATGCAGTGCAGGTGCAGCTTAACAGGTTGCCTTGGTGCCTCTTAATATGACAAGGCTCAATAAAACAATACTTGACACGGCATGATAGGGCAGAAAGGAAAACCACTGTTTGTCTGTGGTTCTTGTTTGTTTGTTTTTTCTTTCTTCTCTTTTCTTCTTTCTTTTTCTTCTTTCCCCCCCCCCCCCCTTATTACAGTAAGAGTTGAGAGCAGCAGACAACACACTGTTGAAGTGGCGCTGTCCAGCCTGTGATTACTAGCTCATTCTGCTTCAGCCATTTTTTGGCCTGAAGTTGTCTACATTGCTATGATGCATGAGATGTGGACTCTGCAGCACCTCACTACCCCTGTAAGGGTAATTGTGAACCCCCCTGTAGGGGTGATTGTTGATACCCATGGGAAGGGGAGGCAGGGCAGCACAGCACATGTGTTGATGGCATGGTGCGATACCCTAATAGGAAGGGTGGTGGAAGTGCCTTGGAGGGCTTCACCTGCTGCTACTACTCTGTCTGTCCCACTGCTTCAAGTGGTGTGGATTTATCTTGGCCTCCCTATGGCCTGTAGCTTAAAGGAGGAATAGGAAAAATATATCTCAGAAAAAGAATCTATTCATCTCTCTTTAGTATGGTGCAAAGGGTAGACATTAAATGGGGTCAAGTCAGGTTTAGTTTTGTGTGTGGGTGCGTTGCATACTGACAGATTGGTGCTTGGTTGCTCCCGGTGAGTGCCATCGCCTGTGGGGATTGCCTCTAGGGTGGGCTGATCTCCTCTGAGGGGGAAACTGCAGTCAGAAAATAGCAGATAATAAATAAGGGGACACATGAACCTCCAAGGAGCAGTTGAGGATGCAGCAGACATGATGTTGCTGTCTGTTACTCAATCTAGTAAGCAGTCTTAAAATAATGCTAATACTGGTGTTTGTTAGTTATTCAGTTTATTAGCATTTGAGATTAATTTCCCCCTGCTTTGAGCGGAGTGAGACCTTCATTGTATTGTATTGTAAAACATTTCATAGTGTAGTATACTGACGTAAGTTCCAAGGCATCTTGCACATTCCTTATTCTTTTTTTTCTTTGCTGGAGTCATTGATATGGAGGGCTCCCTCCAAGCAGAGATACTAGTTCGCACTTAGAATGAGATTACTCCAGCTATCACGGCTTAAAGGGGGGGGGGGGGGGGGGGGGGGGGACAACTAGAGTGAGAAGATGTGTGACTTCATTCAACTTTTGCCCTTTTTGATTTGTTTATGTAAAGAAAAGCAGCAGAGTTTAGCAAGCTTCCAGTTATACTCGAATATTCTCTAGAGGTTGGACCAGATCCCTTGGGAGCACTGGGCTGGTTGGCTGGTGTCCTTATAATCTGTAGCCATTAGCGGTGGAGAAGTTGAAATAAGCAACAACAACAAGGTGTACAGTAACAAGCACTGCCACAGCTCTTCCATGTTGCTAGGTGATGTGATTATAGGGTGCTGTCCCTTATCGTGAAGCGTCAGTCTCCAGCATTAACATTCAGCTCTCTGACAACATTGCAAAGGTTAGTTGCATCCACTTCCCTCCATCCTTAATCCCAGTTCAACTTCCTGGAGGTGATGTGCGGCCACCAGACTATGGAACCTGTCAGCTCACAGTCCGGCAGGGGACGGCTATGAGATGAGTCAGTGGTAGGATCAAATAGTGATGCATTGCACCTGCTGCCATCATTCTGTGGTGAGTGAGTGACCAATGGCCACTCAAAAGAAGTTTCCATCCAGATGCATGGAACCAATGGTGCTGTTTGCTGTACTGAAAGTACTAAAGACTTTATTTAGCAATGCAGGGGGGTAGAAAAGGGATCCAACTATTCTTGCTTCTTCCTAGAACCATTCACAAGGTCTTGGACATTCTGTTGGTAGTTCTGGTGGGTGCTGCATTGGAGGATTGTTCCTTTAGCCAAGTGGAAGTAGATGAGAACAGGTGTACAGACACTGTCTTGTGGATGCAAACTCATCTGGACATTGGGGAAGTGTCAGGCTAAACTTTGGTGGTGTTAATTTGATGAAGTTACAGAAGCGTTGAAAGGACAATCTTAGATTGCAATTAAGATTATTAAATTTTAACATATATCAAGAACTACGCATTTGCTGTAGGGATGCAATATATATATATATATATATATACAGTAATATAAATGTTGCCAGTTGAGTCAGATTTTGGTGGGGTGGGTGGGATTCTGAGAGAAGGGAGGCATATTCACAGTGCCCCGCCCTTTTCTTGTCTTGTCACATCTCTGGATGTATGGCATCACCTGCTCGTAGATGAAGCTGGTAAGGTGACATGCAGGCATCCATGCAACACAATCATAATGCCATGTCCACTGATGTTTTGATAGAACTACATGTTCATGAAGTGTCATGTTTTTCTCTCATGCACAGTTCTCCATGCTACCTGGATAGCCTCTCTAAGATCAGTCATGTCATGAGATTTTATTACCTTGCAGTAGTTGGAACTATTTTGGTCAATAATAAGCTACAAACACGTTCCTTCTGTGGGAACACAAAATAGCTCAGCAGAGTCACCAGGCTTCTGTATTTGGTGATGGGGATTCCATGCATCCAGTGCTGTGAATTAAGGTGTCTAGGACCAAGACTCCCCCCCCCCCCCCCCTCATCTGTACCCTTGATAAGAATCTTGTATCAGTCCTCCATTTGTGAGGATGAAATTAATCGTTCTGTGATATCTGTATGTGTGATCTTAATTTAGGAACTCCTGAGGGGGAGTTTTGTAGTTGATGCACAGTATCAGCTGTTGTGAATGCTACCTGTCCCTTGGACATGTTGCTATGCTGTCAAGAATGCACATGTGGTTATGAAGGGAGGTGTATGAACATGTGTGAAGTGCACAACACACACACATAGATATAGAAGTATATAATTATCACCATTAACAATGGGTCTATCGTATTTTCTGTAATTAAAGTGCCACCAAAAATTTATTCTAACTTAATATGGCACTTAATTACAGGAGAATATATTCGATTTATGACATGGCTATCATAATTATGGTAAAGGGTCTATGAGCGAATGGGCAAATGCATTGAAAAATTTATTCAGATTCCTTTTTGCTGTAGTTACACTAATCACATGCCCTTAGCCCAAACATCAGAGCTTGATCAGTGTGTATCATGTCCAAACTTAGTATGGATAGTGCCCGTGGAGGAGCAACAAGATATAGTGTTTCCTATATCAAATGTGTGTTTCCTGTTAGCCTGGAGTCTGTGGGGCTTGTAATGTGGATGGGCTAGTGAGTGACCTCATCGTACAAACCCATTAAGTGACTCAATTAACGTTAATGCACCTGGTGTGGTCTTGATACTAGCCATGCAGTGAGTTGGCAACATTTAGTTGTTCTGCAAGTTTCTGCATGTCTGTGTGGTCGGTCAATCGTCTCTGCATGTCTGTGTGGTCGGTCAATCATCTCTACCTGATTCTAATGAGTCAGCAGTGTGTGAGAACCTAGTGCTCACCTACTTGCATGTACTACCTGCATGGAGTTGATCCCTTACCAGATATCCTGGAGTTAAGGTTTATTCAACTATAGTGTTGTGTTGCATTGAGCAATCCTGTCATGAACCAGCCCACAGGGCATTAGTGAGTGGTGTCCACCACCTTGCTCATGGTCATGTAGCTCCTGACACACAGAAAGTCTTTGAGTGGTTGGGCTGATGGATGGTGTTCAGCTGCCAGATGGGCAGATGTTTCAAACAACATTACCTACCACCTCTGCTGCACCAGCACCTCATCCATTGCAGTGTTAGGTAGTGCAAACTTGAATAGATAAAGATTGGAGGAGTGTATTGACTATCTTCAAGGAGCATTCTAGGCATGTGACTGTCACCTGACTATCATCTGCTGGAGAATGGCTTGTCTGTAAAACTTTACATGATGATGTTGCACTGACTGATAAATTTATTTGTACTGCTCAAAAGATAGCAGTGAGTGATAACACTATTGGAATGGGGTGTGATGGTGTAGGTCCTTTAGTCTGGTCTGCTCTACATGACTGCCTGCACCAGCTGATCTACAGTGATTGTGGTTGCCAATGCCAGTGGTTGGATTGACCACATTCCACACACAACAGTTACAATAGTGTGAAATTTATTCCATTTTTCCCCAGACCCCTCCCACTGTCCCCACGAAACCCCCCCCCCTCCCCCCCCCCAGCTGTAGGAAAGTGTGAGATGTTCAAACACTTTCAGTTACTAATTTCTGTTTGAGTTCACTTAAGCCCAGGAAGTCATCAGTTATTACAGAAGTGACGTAGTGCATGTCTCAGCCTCTTAACTTTGCCAAAAGTAGTTTAAGGCATGCTTTTGCTAAATAAAACCAAAAAAAAACAAGTACACTTCACGATGTGGAGGTTTAGAACAAGGATTACGGAGGCCTAGTTTAGGTAAGCCATGCTAAGACAGTCAGTTATATGCTGCATAAATCTGAGCATGCAGGTGTAAGATGATAATTTAAATGGGTAGATTTGTTGTTTGGTTGCTGCTGCTCTATTTTATGAGACATGAGAAACGAAGTATTACCTAAATGGTGTCTAACTATGCACTCAGCAATACAGGTTGGAAGAGCCAATGTTACATTGATTTTGAAGGAATCCTTGCTGCTTCCGGTAACCTCAGCCACAGCAGAGCTGGCAAGTTCATCATTGGGGTTCATTTGGTCACCTAAGAGGAATTTTATGGCAGAAAACTAGCTAAAAGTATCTCTTTTGCTCATCTGCCATATTGATATTTTAGTGATAGCATTAATCTTGACAGTGTTACAGATATAATGTGTGTTGTTATTTTTAGTTTTGTCAATCTACTTTACTTTGTTATTTGACACACATTATACATTATCAGCAGGGGTCAACGCATTGCTTGGAAAAATAAAAATACACATTGTAGTGCATGAACATAAACTGTAAATATATATCATGTGATGGCGATATAGATGTCCAATCCCGTTTGTAAAAATTTGCATCTCGAATGGGATGACATTAATATCTATATTTTTAGTAGTGTCAAAATGAGTTAAAATACCCTTTCTCACTGAACATAACTAAAGGTTTTTATCTCATGGATAGAAGCTTATGTTCTCCTTGACACATTATACCTTCCCCCTCCTCATCAAACCCTGGCAATGCCCATGGGGTACATCCTTAAAAATAAACAACTATTCGTTCAATATCGAGAGACTTTAATTGTTCAATACGGTGAAGATGAACACATCGTTGTGCCTGTCTCCCTTTATATACAGAGATCAATCCCACTTATGAAAAAAGGCAAAATTATGAACTATCTTCTTACAATTTCCGGTTGAACACCTCGATAAAGTAAACATGGGCATATGTATTTGTGATGCAGAGATAAATACATCTCAGCAAAATGAAAATGGGTCAAGAACTACTTACCTTCAACATTGGGAGCCGTGTGCACAGTACAATGAGACTTACTATGTACTTCCCCAAATATAAATCAACATAATAATTAGAACGATATGATAAGCATGCATGCATATTGTGTTCCTTGTTTCTTTGATAGTCTTCATTTTATCTACACAATTTTTATCATTTCATCAAAATTATAAAAATGAAGAAAAAAAATTAATATGAATATACACAGAAATAATAATAATTACTTATTGTGAGAGTGACATGTGGCTGAGTAGCTTTAGAAGTTGCCCTCCATCCACAATAAATCTTTGTGTCATTAGAACAAAGTGTTGACTGGATAGTTAATGCCTATCTTTTCTTGTTCTTCCTAAACAACTTAATAAAGTTAACACTAAACTCACCCAGGAAGATTGACATGAATATCAGAATATTACTTGCAGACCTTGCCTTGCACACAGAGGTAAATGAAGAGAATCCACTCCACGTGATTCTCTTCCTTGGACTCAAAGTTCAGCCTAGGCTGAGTGGAATCCATGCTTGGGGGCTGCAATGACTCAATCTTCCCTCCCTTTAAAAAAAAAAAATTGAGAGTTTACAGGCTAAATAAAAAACTTGCCTCTGCATTCCATCTGGTCAACTAACTCAAGATGGAAAGTTGTGTGCTTGCTTATGGGACATACAGCTAAGTTTGCAGTAGAACTGTCAACTTCTCAGGAATAGAACCTCTGGAGTATTTGCAAAGTTATTAAGATTTCCCCAGGGCTCAACTCAAATAAAATGGACTTTAGTATTTGATTTGTTAATAGTATTTGATTTGCTTCAACTGTGCCTGCTCTAACACATTCAAACTTCTCCACTCTCGTCTTGAGGCCAGCAAATAAGTTTCACCCAAGAGAGCTCAATGAGGCAGTTTGACATACTTTGGTGGCATACACTAAAAGCCTTCATGTGCACCACTGGACATTCTCACTCACATCGAACAGTGTGCAGATATAGGCAATGAGTTTTGTTGGTGAGCCAAGTATATCAGATAACCAGATACTTGGAAGAAGCTTAACATTGAATAGAGATATTTTAAACTGCTTGTTGCCTATCCTCCAGAGGAGGGTGGGCTGTGGTGAGGTTGCCACTAATGCCATGTGAGGGCAAGCAATGTACCCTATCTGGAGTTCCTTCCTGTATTCTGTAGCCCACTGATATCAGAGCATAGAATCAGTGGGAGTTTATCATCAGTGGTGAAGCAGGTCCAGCATGTTTGCCCGGTGGCTGTTAGCTGAGATAGTTTATATCTCACTAGGTAGGAGTTGGTCTGAGTTCCTCAAGCAGTGTGCAGTGTTGACTAGAATCAGGGAAAATAAAGATGTTAAATGTTTGGAGCTGCTTGCACATCGGGGAAAAAGTATTTGCAGATTAGCTTTTTGTGTGTGTGAAAAATTCTTCTTTTATACTTAATGAGAACCTTTGGAGGGTGTTGGGCTAGAGCAAGAGAATTCCGTTGAAGGACTTTCCTTAGCCCCCTGCACGTGCTGGCATGTGTCCTGCTCAATGCATGATCAGTTCTTATTTATAGCTGTACTGTTATCTATGGGAGTAGGGAGTGCTGCATAATTCTATATGTTATCATCCTTTCCTATGTTCACGTGTGCAGGTGCAGAGAGAGAGTGTGTGTAGTGACTAGGAGACATGTCCAAGTTTGGTGATGCCTTACGCGGGCTTACCGTGTTCATCTCCGATATCAGAAATTGTGAGTCATTCTTAGGGGCCTTCTGTTGGTATGGTTTTGGCATGCATCTGATAATATATAGCATGTAAGTGAGTGTGTGTGTGAACTGTTACCTTTCTCTCTTTACATAGGTAAATCAAAAGAAGCTGAGAAGAAAAGAATAAACAAAGAACTCGCTAATATCCGATCCAAATTCAAAGGTACACACACACACACACACACACACACACACACACACACACACACACACACACACACACACACACACACACACACACACACACACACACACACACACACACACACACACACACACACACAAAGAGAGAGAGAGAGAGAACATTGAAATGGTTACACATCCTCAAGTAGTGGCTGCTGTAAGATCATGTCTTCCTTAATTATACGTCCACAATGTTTGGCCAGTGTTTGGCTCGTATTGAGAGTGTTATCAGTAAAGGGTGTTTCCCTGTGCACAGGAGACAGACTCGATGGCTACCAGAAGAAAAAGTATGTCTGCAAGCTGGTCTTCATGTTTTTGCTCGGAAATGACATAGACTTTGGCTACCAGGAAGCTGTCAATCTACTCTCAAGCTCACACTTCTCTGAGAAACAGATAGTAAGTCCGTGGGGGTTGGGGGGAGGGGAGGGCGGGGACCAATGATCTGTTCTGATGTGTAGTAGTCTGTACATGTCCAGTGTTGTCCTCATCCATCCCATGTTATGTGAGGGGAACAAGTTACTCTGGACATCCGGGGATATCCAGGGCCACCAGACCATCCTGTGAATAGTCAAGAGTTAATAATACGCTGTCTGGTGTATGTCAGCTGTTAGTGTCGTCATTCCTAATGTCTGTGTGTGACCATGTAGTCGAGAATGTGTTGCATTGTGTTGGGTCCAGGTGTCACCAAGCTACAGCTGTGGAAGTGATAGAATGTGCTATATAGTGAGTCAGTCACAGACTATCAGTGACTAGAGCTAGTCACTGACCATCAGACCAAAGCTAATCAACACTTCATTGATGATCCTTACCAAAAAAAATATGGACCAGGAATCAGACAAACTAGCCTTCACACTCTGATTCTCATTATATATACAAGGATTTAATACTGATAATGTACAACCCCCAGCTAAAGACCTTTACCAATAATTCTAAAATATATATTGTCTGACACAACCTTTTTTGCTCCACATGATATATGCATTTATTTAGTACTGGTGAATTTGCGATACACATTTCATATAAAGTGCCTTGTGACTGACACATAATTGTGTGTGTAGGGGTATTTGTTTGTGTCTGTGCTGATAGGAGAGGGTCATGACCTGATGCCCCTCATCATCCAAGGCATCCGGCTGGATGTGGAGTCACCCAACCCGGTGTTCAACACCTTGGCCATGCAGTGCATCGCTAACATCGCCAACAAGGAAATGGTGGAGCAGCTGGGCAAGGAAATACCCCCTGTGCTCACCAGCGCGTAAGTGACACACGGAGTGGTGCACCACCTGTGACCACACCCACCTTCACTGGGTGTGGCATATTGTATCTGACAACATCAATGAAGCATGCACTAGCAGCATGAGGCATGATCTTGTCTCTGCACATACAGCTCTTGCTTGGGCTTCTGTAGGTTAAGATCCGCTATAGAGATGCAATATGTGGTAAAAGGTCTTCAGCATTACTTTGATGTCATGTATTGTGTTGTTTGCAGGAGCACGCACCATGCTGTGAAGCAAACTGCTGCCTTGTGTCTGTTGAAGATGCTGCGTGTGTCCCCCAAACTCATCCCCATCGACCAGCACGCAGCCAAGATAGTGCAGCTGCTCAGCAACAAGAACCTGGTGAGGTGGCGGGCATAAGGTCCTTATCTACATGCATGGACATGTGCTGACAGTATACATGCATGGGTATGTGCTGTCAGTATACATGCATGGGCATGTGCTGACAGTGTACATGCATGGACATGTGCTGACAGTGTTGTAAGGTGGTGTGTGTGTCCTAGACATGGTATGCTGTTAGTGTATTCAGTACACCTGGTGTTCCCTAGTATGACTAGCTATCTATGCATACATATATGTGCGTTCATCGCCTGAAGATGTCGTGGTCATCTGTTGCTAAATGAACTATTTCCTGGCATTGGCGTGAACTGTGTAATCATATCTGTGTTAAGTAAGTGTTAGAATACTTGGGATGTTATGGTGATATTCATATAGTGTCAAGCTTCCCGAGGAGAATAACCAGTTTCTATGTGAGTGTGTGTGTGTGTGTGTGTTCCATAGAGATGAAGATTGTGGCAACCTGACAGTTGAGTTACTCACAATACTGGAGAAGGTTGGGGCATTAAGAGGGGGGGGGGGGGGGTTGAGTTATCAATGGGCTGTTTCTG
This sequence comes from Lycopodina hypogea, assembly GCA_963969325.1. Lineage (NCBI taxonomy): Eukaryota > Metazoa > Porifera > Demospongiae > Poecilosclerida > Cladorhizidae > Lycopodina > Lycopodina hypogea. Next base: position 14,663,332 of record OZ017786.1, read on the forward strand.
TGCTACTGATTTAATAAGTGCTGAATTAATATTCTGGGTGTTCCGTATTGGCCCTGTGGGTGATGTATGTACTGTCTGCTTTTTCATACTGATTACATGTTATGTACTGTCTGCTTTTTCATACTGATTACATGTTATGTACTGTCTGTCTGTAGGGGGTGGTGACTGCTTCCTGTAGCTTGTTGGAGGAACTCGCCCACATCAACTCCTTGGGCTTTATGGAGTGTGTCCCCTTAGCTGTAACGAGGCTATCAAGGGTTTGTACACACACTCACGCACGCACGCACAGTAATGTGCTCTTTTTTATTGCAGAATTGATTGGAGTGTGTTTGATATTGTTAGTAATTTTTGTTGTTGCTACGACTGATGTGTGTTGGTTAGAAGAACATTGCTCAGGTACATAATATGTTGCCTCAGGTGTGTCTCACTCACAAGCCAATCTTGTTACCTTGTATCTTCAACAACTGTTCTGATTTAGATCAATAATTTATAATCAATCAGCTTAGGCTGGCCAATTCCCTGCGTATGTGTGCAGGAGGTATCCATTTCCACTTCAGTAGTTTCTTGCACAGGAAACTGTCCAACAGGTCACATACTCTAATTGTAGCCACTATATGTGAATTAGTAGCCAAGCACTGGGCCATGCAGCAGTGACTTGACTACACATCACTGTGATCACTGTGGCAGGTACGGTGCACTCTAGGACAGACAGGTGCACTCTAGGACAGACAGGAGGGCAGCTCAGTCTACCAGACAGATCAACGATGAGGACGCCTGTTTCTCTGACCTGCACCGATATAAATGCACATGTAGTAATAATAGGGTCAAGTGAGAGGAGGGTGGGACTGCCCCTGTGTGTGTGTGTCTCTCTCTCTCCTCATCTAAACCATATATGGACCTCTGTCAGCCATAGTGAGACGAGAGATTTTAACTCCTTTCTCTCTCTGTCTGTTTCTGTGTCCTGTCCTGTAGATTGTTACGGCCAACCACGGTGACCTGCAGGACTACACCTACTACTTTGTGCCTGCCCCGTGGCTCACCGTCAAGTTGCTGAGACTTCTGCAGTGCTTCAACATCCCAGGTAGCCACACCTCCTTGTCTGTCCTAGGCAGGGGAGAGGGGAGGGGAATGGTGTGCAGAAGTGGGCACTCATACTGTCCCCTGGTGTCTGGCATATGACCACAGGCTGTTCCAATGCATGGACTGTATGTGCTAGTTCTACAATAATTATTTATTTTCTGTTCCATTAAGAGACCACTGCTCACTGTACTTGCAGTGCGATGAACACACATTTTATGTCAATCCAAATAGATTGAGTGCTAGTTTCAATACCTTGTTCTATGCTGGAGGTTATTATGCTGTTCTGGCATGATGGTGTTGCCTGTGGCAGATGACGCTGTGGTGAGGGCGCGTCTGTGTGAGGCTCTGGAGGCCATCTTGACCAGAGCCCAGGAGCCCACCAAGTCCAAGAAGGTCCAATACTCCAACTCCAAGAACGCTGTGCTCTTTGAGGGCATCAACCTCATCTTGCACTTCCAAGGGTGAGGGGGCGGATGTATTTAGTTAGGGTGGGTGTGGTCCGATGGCGTAGTGGTGTATTCTCTTCCTTTTTGTACTGTTTCCTTTACAATCCATGTAGCGAAAGTTTGTTTTGTGTTCACCTTGTGTGCACTCTGTGATTCTGTCTGCCCAATATTTCATCAATGGCAATTATGTAATTGGAGTATAAATGACTGTGACTGTAAGTGGCACTGTATGCTGTGTAGACACACTCAGTCACTCAGGAATACCCTCAATGAGGTCAGCATGGCTGTGAATTTCATGGTATCTGTACAACTGCACAAGTAGGCACGTACAGTGCGGCGTGTAGAGTTTCATCTTAGATGGCTTCTACTTTATTGTTCACTATCTGAAACCATCTCATAAACATTATTTGTTGTTATTTTTGTTTGCTGCAGTGACCCAAGCCTCCAAGTGCGTGCCTGCAACCTGCTGGGTGGCTACCTGACGCACAAGGAGACAAACATGCGCTACATGTCCCTAGAGTCCCTCAGCCACCTGGCCATATCTGACCTCACACGAGAGGCAGTCAAGAAGCACCAGGACGTCGTCCTCAAATCCCTCAAGGTGGCCAGCCAGCCATGTGCATGCATGTGACTAGGCATACATGAACATGTGGAGCAGTGCATTGCTGGATCACATGGGCTCGTGGCTGGTTGAGCACTGTTTTTTTAATGTCTGCCACAATAACTTACACTTCATGCAATTAGCTGTTGTTATTTGTTAATGAGAGTTTGTGTGACTGTGTGTGTGTGTGTGTAGACAGAGAAGGACATCAGTGTGCGGCAGAGAGCCATTGACCTCCTGTACGCCATGTGCGACCATTCCAATGCCCAGACCATTGTGGAGGAACTGCTGCAGTACCTGGCCTCAGCCGACTACTCCATCAGAGAGACTCTGGTAACTCCTCCCACACACTCTTAGGCACATGTGCATCTTACATGTAGGGAGTAGTGGTACTGGCGTGCATGGCATGTTGGTAGAGGAGGAATGACCCCTTAGTGATGGTGGTTACTAGCCAGCTCCTGTAGTTTGTTTTGACTTGCTTGTTGTGGGGTTGTTGTCTGTGTGTTTCCGTATTTGTGTGTTGCCATGTCGTTTCTGTGCAATTTTTTTTTATTTGATGTTTTTATAACAAGAGTGATACAGCTGATAATTTGTTTGTAAGTATTTTGTGATAGTGTCTAGGAATGTCTATACTTAGTACCAACCAATTGTACTGGTCCCCCAACGGTTGCAGTTTCTGCTGAACAGTTTCAAACAGGATAAAAAAGGATTTAAGTTTGTTTAAGCTACCACCTTAAGCCCTGGGAGACATGGGCCATGTCTATGCTGTGTGCATGACCAGTAGTCTATCTGTCTGCATGTAGCTGCACCTGTAGCCTGGGACTGTGTGGAGGCCATTGTTGTTCATTGATCCTTACTGCAGCACTGAATAAATGTGCCCTGGTTGACCTGGTGTTGATATTGTTATGTTATCACTCTGGGTTGTCATGCTGTTGTTTGTGGAAATGCTAGGTCCTCAAGGTTGCCATCCTGTCTGAGAAGTTTGCTATAGACTTCAAGTGGTACGTGGACACCATCTTGAACCTGATCAGACTGGCTGGAGATTATGTCAGTGAAGAGGTGTGGTACCGCATCATCCAGATTGTCATCAACAGGGAGGACGTACAGGGTTATGCCGCCAAGACCTGCTTTGAGGTGAGGTGTGGATATGCTTGCATGCGGCTACTCAAGTTTTCCATTCACTGCACTAAGACATAAGGCTACAGTCAATGTGCTGTGATGCATAGCACCATAGCACTATCGTGTGGGCGTGTCAGCCCCTCCCACTGACTCCACCGACAGCTGATCTTTAGCCAGGTTTTCAATAGTCAAGCCCCACACACTGTCAAGATTATCTGGGAGATTGTCACTTCAAACTTGTTATAAAGTTTTATTGTCTACTCTGTAATGTATTGTAGTGACTTGTCTTGGGCCTGCAGGTAGCCACATGCAAGACTTGGTTTCTCTCAGCTCATATCACTCTACATTCCTGGGTAGCTATAGTCTTGTCTTTCCTTCTTATTGGACTAGCAGGTGAACTTGCTTCACTCATCACCAGAGTATCAAACTAACTTTACTAAACACAGAATTGTATGTATGTGCTTACCCAATTCCCTTTAGAAAAATCCTAAGAGCAAGTGGCATAGTAGAGTGCTTGGCGTGCAAACAAAGTTTAAAAGCTGTATGACTTCCCTTTGCTAAACCCTCAACATTGTATTCTATACCAACCTATGTGGTCCTGTGAGCAACCCCTGAAAATTTTGGGATGATTGATCCAGGCATGTGGGAGGAGATACGAATATACAGGCAGGCAGGCAGACAGACAGACAGACAGACAGACAGACAGACAGACAGACAGACAGACAGACAGACATGCAAATTAGTAGGATGCACTTTCTTCAGCATTACTGATGCTATTTAATCATTTTTGTAATATTTTATGACTCTACTTGTGTTCTTATTTGGTTTTTTTTGTTTGTGTGTTTGTTTTTTGTTTGTTTTTTTCTGTCGTAGTCGTTGCAAGCTCCTGCCTGCCATGAGAACATGATCAAAGTGGGCGGCTATATTCTGGGGGAGTTTGGTAACCTCATAGCCGGCGATAACAGATCCAGGTATTGTATATGCCATGCTAGTAGCAGTGGTGTGCGCGCACGCACACACACACACACACACACACACACACACACACACACACACACACACACACACACACACACACCTCCCACTACTCACTCACTTCATGGTAATCTTGAGCTCCTTCAGGAGAAACAGCTGCTTTATTCCTGGGTTGGTATCTCGGTTGTGTTTTATGCCAATTTAATATTTGTTGCATATTTTTGTTCTGACCTGCTTGCATTGTTGTGGGTGTGGTTTCAAGTTGTGTCTAGTTGACTGACATGTTCGGATAACTGAAGTTCCGATAACTCACTTCCTACTGGGTGTGGGTGTGGTTTTTCCCTTTTAACTAGGGCGAAATTCTCCGTTATGAAGAGTATACACACAGCATATAATTATGTGGCGGTGGATCACCATGAACATTGTCCTTGGCCAAGGAGTATATACGCCCCTGTTGCTAGGCAATGCCTACCCACTCTGTGTGTCCATGCTTTCATGACCCCAGGCATTCACACATTGCACAGTTTGTGATGATTCTTACCAACTTGTAGTGGTGGTGTAGGGTGATGTGCCTAGTGATCGTGTCACATGCATGCCTGGCATGTGAGGGGGAGACACACACACACACACACACACACACACACACACACACACACACACACACACACTTAGAACTTAGAAGCTGCCCATGGTACGAAGTACCATGATGGCAGTGTCCTGGATTCATCCAGGACCAATGGCAATAAACTTAGCTTATGATGGCATCACACAGAAATGTTGGTGTCTGGTCAGATCTCCTTGTCTTCGAAATTTCCTTCCACAGGCACAACTAAGTGTTCTTAATTCAGATTGCTTGTTAGCTGAGCAGGTGTTCCATCGCCTGGATGTTGAAATTTTCTCTACACCATCTAAACACAGATGAAACCACCCCTTCCTGTCCTGGCACAACTCATACCATCTATCATACACACCAATTGCCTGCAAATCCACTTTCACAACATCCCTCCACCACTTCTTTGCCACGTGGCATGGTCTCTTCATGTTAAGCTCCCCAAACAACAATCTATTTGGAAGCCTTTCTTCATCCATGCGACCCACATGACCCAGCCATCTTAAACGCTGCTCCAGAATGATATCAGAGATGGAGTGCTGCAAGCCAAACCTATGTGATAGGCTATGAGATGTTAATCTTTCATTCCATTGTTGGTACCTCGTCACACCCAGGATTGTCCGAATACAACGGTTATGAAAAGAATTCAAACGTCTTGTATGCACAGCCTTCATTGTCCAAGTTTCAGCTCCATACAGTAATACAGCTAGAACAACTGCCCTATACACTGCTCTCTTTGTGGCCAATGAGAGGTCTTTGTTCTTAAATACTGGCACCTCAAACATCCAAATGCTCTAGCTGCTCTAGCAATTCTTCTAGTCACCTCACTAGTGATCTCCCCATCTCTTGAGATGTTAGCACCCAAGTATGTGAAGTCCTGGACTACATCCACAGAGCCACCCTCCACCTGCACTGGTCTGACATCACTCTCATTCAATCCCTCACCAACAACCATCCCTTTTGTCTTCTCAGTACTCACAGTCAGCCCCCATTCACTTGCCACTTTTACAAACTCTGCTGCTACTGACTCAAAACTATCCCGAGAGGTTGCATACAATGCCACATCATCAGCAAACTGGGACTCAGTTACTCTCATCTCACTCAATCTAGACTTAGCTGTGCGGTCCCCAACCAACTTCCTACTATGCTTATATAACACACTCACTCCTGCACCACTACTCCTATTGCGCCAATCAGCCACCATAGCACTAAAGTAGATATTAAATAATGTGGGTGCCAGGGTACATACCTGCCGTAAGCCATTCCGGACCTCAAACCTATCAGTTACAGTCGAACCCACTCTAACCTCAGCATGCATCCCCTCATGGAAAGACTTCACAACATTCAACATTTTTTCTGGCACACCATACTTCTCTAGGACCTTCCATAGGGCTTGCCCGGGCACTGAATCATAAGCCTTCCTCAAGTCTACAAACAACACATACAATGATTCACCATGTTCCCTCGCTTTCTCCACAAGCTGTCTAGCAACAAAAATCATATCTGCACAACCACGTCCTTTCCTGAACCCACTCTGTGACTCTGGCAGAATTTTTTCAGCAATCACTTGCAATCTTCCCTGTACAATTCTGCCTAGTACCTTCCCTACCACATCCAACAAACTTATTCCACGCCAATGGTCACACTACTTCAGGTCACCTTTCTTTGGGATTGGAACAACTACTGCGTCCTGCCAGTCTCTCACCACTTTACCTTCTTCCCACACCTTCTGCATCACCTCCAGCATTCTATCCCACAGATCTACACCACCATGGAGGATTAGTTCAGGAAGGACACCAGACTTTCCTCCTGCCTTTCTCATCTTCAATTTGGTTAGAGCCTGCATCAATTCCTCTTCAGTTGGTGGCATATCCAAATCCAAGTGTGGTGGGAGTAGTGGCAGAGTGTCAATCACTTCATCATTGAATGCGCAGGGTATGTTAAGTATCTTTACAAAATGCTGATGCCATCTGGCTCTTACCTCCTCGGGACCCTGAGTCAAACTTCCATTTTCTTTCATGACAGCAGTGGGTCTTGTTGGTCTTCTTCCAGCATGAGCCAGCTGCAACTTCCTGATACTCTTCCACCTTGTGCAACCATCCTTTTTTGCAGCTTCCCCCTCCTTGGCAACCCTGCATATCCATTCTTCCTTAGCATTGTCCACTGCAACCTTTACCTTTCTCTGATGTCTCCTAAACTCTTCCGGTTGGCTGAAGTATTGCACTGTATCATCCTCAGGTGAGCATCATCCTTGGCTTTGATCAAAGGTGACAACAACTCCTCACTATCCTCAAACCAGTCTGGTTGCTTCCTCTTCCCTCTACCAACTACTTCCTCTGCAGCTGACACAATACAAGACTTCAGAGCATCCCAGTTGCACTCGATGGAATCTCCAGCTCTGAGTGGTCTAGCCAGCAAATGTTGCTCCAACACTTCACGGTATTCATCCCTCTTGGCAGGGATTTTCAGTTTATGGATGGCAAAAGGCAAAGAAATCTTCTCTTTTCTTTTGGCAGAATGAGGAACAGTAACCTTTAGCTTAGCTCTTACAAGCTTATGATCAGTCCAGCAGTTTGCTCCCCTCATCACCTGCACATCTCTGCAAACAACTCTCTGTTCAGCCCTCATCACGACAAAGTCTATCATGTGACATTTCTTTGTTGCTGGGTGTGTCCAAGTTCCTTGATAGATTTTCTTCTTTTGGGACCAGGTATTCATGATTGAGAACTGATTTAGTGCACAGAATTCCAAAAATTCCTCGCCCACAAAATTACGCTCACTCAAGCCATGCTTCCCTATAACACCTTGCCGTAGATTATTCCCTGTGTCCAACATACCCACCCTAGCATTGAAATCACCCAGCATAACAAGGATATCATTACATGGAATCCTATCTATTGTATCCTGCAAATCATCATAAAACTTGAGCTTAATGGTTGGAGGTGCCTTAGCTGTGGGTGCGTAAGCACACACTACTGATACATAAGTGCCTGATGCCTTTCCAGACCATCCTCCCTTTTTCTTTCCTGTGTGTACCCACTTCAATCTAGCTGATATTATTCTGGAACTAACTAACTGCTTCCCACACCTCCCCTGCATTTTTCCGTGCCAGTGTAGCCTTTTCGTCCAATGCTATTCCAACACCCTCATTCCTACTAGCTCTTTCCTGATCCCCTGGCAGAGGACGACCAGAGTGCAGAAAGGTATATCTACCCACTGGCCACACATCCTTTCCAAACCACTTTGTCTCTTGGATCCCTGCAATAGACACACCATATTTCCTCAATTCTCCCACTAATGCTTAGCTACACCCATTAGTTGTTTCCTTCAGATCCGCTCATCACCTGAACACTCTACTAAAGTACGGACATTCCAGGTAGCTACTACTAAACTATTTCTATTTCTCTTTAATTTCTGCTTCACATTCTGATCTTTTGTCACAAAGCTGTTCTTTATTACCATTCTCTTGTGCTGAACTTTCTTAACTTTGGTTGCAACACCAAAGAAAGTGAACTGCTATCAAAATCTGGACTACTCCACACGATTATAGACAGCTGCTTGTCAAGACTAGCCCCAAATGTTTATAACAAATGAGGTACTTGACTAGTTGGTAGGGTTTGTAGATAATACAGGTAAAACAAATGCAGTGGTAGATGAAATTAACTTATATACAAACCTAGTGTTAAATGAAATTAACTTATATTTGTAAAATGAAATGACAAGGTTAAAGTTCTGAATTGAACTTTACTTATAATAACTAGTACAATTTGGTGAGAGATAAATATAGCAATCATTAAAAAAATTCGAAAAAAAATTTTTTTTTCCTTTTTTTTTTTTTTTTTTGTGCTGAACTTTCTTATCTTTGGTTTGAAACACCAAACAAAGTGAATTATTATTAAAATCTGGACAACTCCACAGATTATAGACAGCAGTCTGTCAAGATTTAGCAACAAATGTTTACAACAAATGTGTTACCACGGTTACCACAATGAGTTACTTGACAAGTTGGTGAGGTACTAACAAGTTGGTAAGGTTTATAGATAATACAAGTAAACAAATGTAGTGATAAATGAAATTAACTTATATACAAAGTGCTAGTGTTAAATAAAATTAATTTATATAGTACTCACTAATGATACCTGTGCAAGTTTAAAATGATTTCTGTTGTTATGGAAGTAGCCACTTGAAAGAGAATTTTAAGACTAGAATTATTCAAATTTCGGACTACCAACAGACTTCCAATTAGTTAAGTACAAGTGAAAATATCTGTAGAATAAAATGAAAAGGTTAAACCAGTGCCAAATTAACTTAACTTATTATAACTAGTAGAACTTGGAGAGGGGCAAATATAGCAACCATTCAAAAGTTCGAAATTTTTTTTTTTTTTTTTTTTTTTTTTTCACACACACACACACACACACACACACACACACACACACACACACACACACACACACACACACACACTGACTGGTGGCCTTGCAATTGTAATATCTTATCTGATCTGTTGGCAGTGATGCATTGATGTAATTCCATCTGTGCAGTCCGCTGGTGCAGTTCCAGTTGCTTCACTCCAAGTTCCACCTGTGTTCTGTGACGACCAGAGCCCTCCTCCTCTCCACCTACGTCAAGTTTGTCAACCTGTTCCCTGAGATCAAGACACACATTCAGACTGTAAGAATCAGCACCATCTGACACACACACACACACACACACACACACACACACACACACACACACACACACACACACACACACACACCACGTGGGGGGGGGGGTGGTTTAAGGGTGCTGCATGTGTGTCCTCATACTGTACTAATAACTCACAATGTCTTGTTTTTCATCCTGTAGATCTTGAAGGCAGATAACCAGCTGAGGAATGCCAATCAGGAGCTGCAGCAGAGGGCCATAGAGTACCTCAAACTCTCCTCCATAGCTTCAGCTGACCTCATGGCAAGTGCAAAGTCTGCCAGTGGTCACATGATATGTTCCAGAATTTCGATGCAGGGTTAAGATGATGTAGCAAAAGCCCCTCCCCCACCCACCATATGGGGTAGTGTCTTAGTTTTTTAAGTTTACAATAGCCTTGAGGCGTGCATGGCATGACTGGTGGGTATGCACCTTCACAATATAGATAGGTACTATAGTTTTATGCCGACTGGTTTTTGTAGGTGTAGCTGTAGATTGAATTTCTTTCTTTTTCTTTTTTTCTCGGAGCAGAGAAATTGGCAGTTTGAGGAGTTTGTCTGGCATGTGGCTCTTCTTTGTAGAGAACTCTCTTCAGCATGATGTTTTGACATCAAAACTGATGTTTCTGCCCTAACCTTGCAATGCTCTACTCTATCCCTTGCCATGCTCCCAAGTGACCACTGCTGTTGAACTAGATAGGTCGGCGGCCACTTGCCCGAGTGACCACTGCTGTTGAAATAGATAGGTTGGCGGCCACTTGCCCGAGTGACCACTGCTGTTGGACTAGATAGGTCGGCGGCCACTTGCCCGAGTGACCACTGCTGTTGAAATAGATAGGTTGGCGGCCACTTGCCCGAGTGACCACTGCTGTTGGACTAGATAGGTCGGCGGCCACTTGCCCGAGTGACCACTGCTGTTGGACTAGATAGGTCGGCGGCCACTTGCCCGAGTGACCACTGCTGTTGGACTAGATAGGTCGGCGGCCACTTGCCCGAGTGACCACTGCTGTTGGACTAGATAGGTTGGCGGCCACTTGCCCGAGTGACCACTGCTGTTGGACTAGATAGGTCGGCGGCCACTTGCCCGAGTGACCACTGCTGTTGGACTAGATAGGTCGGCGGCCACTTGCCCGAGTGACCACTGCTGTTGGACTAGATAGGTTGGCGGCCACTTGCCCGAGTGACCACTGCTGTTGAACTAGATAGGTCGGCGGCCACTTGCCCGAGTGACCACTGCTGTTGGACTAGATAGGTTGGCGGCCACTTGCCCGAGTGACCACTGCTGTTGGACTAGATAGGTCGGCGGCCACTTGCCCAACACCAATTGCATGAGGCAATGGGCTATGTAGGATGCTTGCTGTTGGGTGTTTTTAACTACTACTATTCCTACTATTACTACATTTTAAAACTAATACAATGAATGTGAATTGTTGATGGTGCTCCTAATGGCACAAGTGGTCGCTGTGTGTGTGTGTGTCGTTACAGGCAACTGTCTTGGAGGAGATGCCTGCCTACCCAGAGAAGGAGTCCTCACTCCTCAACAAACTCTACGAGACAGCTCCCTGGACTGCCAAGTTGCACACTGACAGTAGTAAGGAGGCAAGCGCAGAGGAAACCAGCTCCGATGCCACTTCCAGCACTACCGTGCCCAACAATGTCAACCAAACCAATACTGCTGCAGCTGCACTGATTAACACCAGTAAGTGAAGGTAACGCGGTGTGATGAGAGTTACTTAAGGTCACCTGCAGGAAAGGGAAGATACATAAGCAGCATGTGAATCCATCATATCACATTGTGGTCTGTAATTTATTATTTATCATCACATTGTTGTCTGTAGTTTAGTATTCATCATCACATTGTTGTCTGTAGTTTAGTATTCATCATCACAGTGTTGTCTGTAGTTTAGTATTTATCATCACAGTGTTGTCTGTGTTTATTATTCATCATCACATTGTTGTCTGTAGTTTATTATTTATCATCACATTGTTGTCTGTAGTTTATTACTCATCATCACATTGTTGTCTGTAGTTTATTATTTATCATCACATTGTTGTCTGTAGTTTAGTATTTATCATCACATTGTTGTCTGTACTTAATTATTTATCATCACATTATGGTCTGTAGTTTAGTATTCATCATCGAATTGTTGTCTGTAGTCTATTATCTGTTCTCTCTTTCCAGCCACACCTCCTTCTGCCGTGCACCCTACTGTCACGGCTGCCCCACCCCCCTCAGATGGAGACCTCTTGGTGAACATCCTGGATGACTTTGGCTCTGTGGGAGTGGCAGGAGGTGTGGTGGCCGACCTGGATCCAGTGTTGTCAGACTCTGACCCTGGCTCCTCCCCTCCAGGACTCACCCACGACTCGGAAGAGGGTTTTGCCAAGTTCCTGCTGAAGAACAACGGCATCTTGTATGAGAATAACCTCATGCAGATAGGAGTGAAGTCAGAGTACAAGAAGAACCTGGGTCAGTGTGTGCATGCATGATGTTTCACTGTACTTGTACTCGGCGTGTGTACTAGGTTAAGGTGTTGTGTACTAGGTTAAGGTGTTGTGTACTAGGTTAAGGTGTTGTGTACTAGGTTAAGGTGTTGTGTACTAGGTTAAGGTGTTGTGTACTAGGTTAAGGTGTTGTGTACTAGGTTAAGGTGTTGTGTACTAGGTTAAGGTGTTGTGTACTAGGTTAAGGTGTTGTGTACTAGGTTAAGGTGTTGTGTACTAGGTTAAGGTGTTGTGTACTGGATTAGTGTATTGTGTAATGAGGTAATATATTGTGGCCTTGTTTGATTCCATGTGTCTGTCTGCCTGTGTGCATGCAATGGACAGTGGAGAGATGCCCTATTCCTTGTCCTTATGAAGGCCTGACTGTCCTATCTCCTCCCCTGTCCCGACTCACTCCTCTGTCTGTGTGCAGGTCGTCTGGGTGTGTTCTATGGTAACAAGTGTACGGCCTCTCTGCAGAATTTCTACACCAGCCTCTCCATGACAGAGAAGCAAGAAGGGGAGATGGTGATCAGCATGAAGGATGTGCCCTCCTCCATTGATGTGGGGGAGCAGATACAGCAGATAGTGGATGTGGAGTGTAAAAACATCTTCATGGAGGCTCCCCGAGTTGAAATTAAATTCAAGTAGGGACTTCGTTAGTTGCCAGCCTCTCTCTACCTCTCACTTATTGAACCATTCCCAATTGTTAACTCCTTCTCCAATTATTGACTCCCTTGGTACCTTTTGTTTCCCAGGGTATCATTGCCTGCAAAATTTTGTTTCTGTTCGATTTATTTTAAATTTGTACTTTATAAAACCTTGGAATATTTAAAAGTTTTCTTCTAGGAAATTCCTGTTTTAGCTGCTAGTAGTGCAGGAATCAAAGGACTAATAGTTACATGTATTGGTAGCGGGCGAGAGGTCAGAAATTGATGGTGAAATTGAATAACAGTATTTTTATCTGGAATGTAAAACTATATCAAGGAAAGTTTATTTGGTGGCTACTTTAATTTGATGTGTATGTGTTTCAGCTTTCTTTCTCTTATGCTAAGTGATTGTGTTTGTTTGTTTGTTTGTTGTATTTCTATTGTTACCTTGGCTATGTGATAAAGACCTAGATTTTTTTTTAAATCACCAGCGTAACTGTTCACTAATCTTGATGGGTTACTCACCTACAAGCTCTGAGTTCTCCACCATCTCTTGTACCAGCCAGCCAACCTGTCCATGTTAGACCAGTTCTCTGTATGCTTGGCAAATTGAACCCCTCACCACATATACTGAGGTTGAACTGGAAGGACAGGCTGTTAGTCCACACATTCAATAATGGGATGTGGATGTGCTACAGCAGATATGTGGCTATTCATCTGCTGTCATTATTTAAATACATATAACCGTTTCTATTGGCTGTAGTTGACTCTGCTGTTCTGGATAGTAGCCTAGGCAGTGGAACTTGTACAGATTGTTCACATTTATTTGTATATTTGGTGTCTACATGCGTGCACACACACACACACACACACACACACACACACACACACACACACACACACACACACACACACACACACGCAGCCTGAGTGGTACTCCTCACCAACTAGTTCTCCAGCTGCCAATTTACATCACCAAGTTCATTGAACCCACAGAGATGAACTCAGCGGACTTCTTCTCCCGGTGGAAGCAACTGTCAGCGTAAGCTCCAGTGTATGCGCGCACACACACACACACGCACACACACACACACACACACACACACACACACACAGTGCATAGTGAGCTGGGAGGGAAGGATGGTGAGCTGCATCACTGCCTGTTGTTTGGGTTTTCTCTCCCATGGAATGAACAACCTTATGAGAGTATATTATACCAGCATGATTCCTCTCTCTCTCCAGACCTTCTATGGAGGCTCAACAAGTATTTCCTGCTAAGTACCCAATGGAACATGAGCCTGTCAAGACAAAGGTAAGGGTCATGTGGTCGGGAAGTATGGATGGTTTACTGTGTGGGGGTGGGTGAGGTTACGCACACACTCAGTCCCCTCCCCTTGCTTTAGGCCAGGCTCTGGCAAGTGGGGTTTAGTTTTTTGTGGTTAGTGTGGTGTGGGCTTGCTCTATTGACTGTGACAACATGTCACATATTGACCAAACTCAAATGTATGTGCATTTGAAAGGACTGTTTCCTTGAGTAAACTGACTTTATTCAGTCGCCTAGTGCATTATTCCAGTATAGGGATAGGTCCACCCTCGTATTGTATTCGTTTAAAAATAATAATAATAATAATAAATTTTTTAAATAAAAAAATTAATAAATAAATAAATTTTAAAAAAATTCAATAGCAAAAGTTCACTTTTAAGCAACAATCATTGATTCATGTTATAGGTGAAACAATAGAATACAATAGTGGATTATGCACTAAAATATCTGTGTCTTGAACTATGTCTCTCTATCTCACCATAGATCCTAATGTATGTCAGACATGTGCAAGGTGTGTGTGTGTGTGTTTGTGTAGCTGTTAGGGATTGGCGTGTCATTGCTGACTGAGGTGGACCCAAACCAGGACAACTTTGTGTGCGCTGGTATTCTCAACACCAAGACTGCCCTCATCGGCTGCTTGCTCAGACTTGAGCCCAACAAAGATAACAAGGTATGTGCGAGAGAGTGAGTGTGTGGTTTGTGTTTAACTGTACATTGCACTGTATGCACATGCAATACTAATAGTGATGTTTACCTTCTTTAGATGTACCGACTCACCATCCGAACATCCAATGAGATTATGTCCAAGAAGTTGTGCAGTATTCTTTCTGAACAATTTTAGTGTGTCATTAGTGTTTGTTTTATAATTGTGGTTGTTATTATTATTATTATTATTATTTTAATTGCTGTATATATTACGTCAGAGGACACAAACCCTGTAGCTAACTTTTGTGGTGATGTTTGTTATTGGTACCTACAGAATTTGAACATGTGACAATTGCTAGACTGTTTGTATTTGTTTCCCTCCCTCCCTCCTTCTGGTTGGTTGGTTGGTTGGTTGGGAAACTGTTCTCTCTCTCTCTCTTATGGTTTTACTTCCTTTTTTTAAAATCATAACTGGTACGCCTTGATCAGCTGCTCGAATAGCGAAGGTTATTGCTTATAAGGGAAGGGGGTATGAACTCAAAAGAAGGAAGACAGCATATGTCTGTGTGCCATGGGGTTTTAAATACTGTACTGGTGTACAATTTTATCTGATTACTTGTAGAGTTGTAATGTGAATGTCAAAACTACCATATTTGAGGGATACTGCACCACTGGGCTAGAGCATGCTCTAAATTAGTCTTCATGGTGGGAGACCTGGAGGTGTCCATACTCTGTGGTCAGGTGAAAGACATTTTCAGAACCTTCCCAGTCAGAGTTGACAGGTGGAATTTTGAATGTGACTATGACCTGAAGGAGTCTCCATGCTCGTGCTTGTACACCCTGCCCTGCCTGTGGCCCGTGGATTCTTTCAAATTTTGACGCTACTTTAGGGCAAAACAGCGGGAGGGGGGGGGGGGGAGTGATAACTGAAGCAATGAATGTAGAGCAGACCACTTCATTCATATATATTACCGCCATATACCCGGTGTTGCTTGGCCAATGTCTACCCAAAACATTATAGAAGCCTATACAATTTTGGCCCAGTTGGTCCTTTCATTAGCTTTTAGCAACCAAAACAATTTCCTGTGGGTGTGACTAATAACAAACTGCACACATTGCCATGTCCATGTGGTTAATAATGCTTACCCAGTTGCTTGGAAACCTCATTCCAAATTTCAGTCTGTTTGGTCTTTTGATTGATTAGCTTTTAGTAGCAGAGACAACTTCCAATGGGTGTGGTTATAGCCAAACCCCACCCACATGTGGTTATTAATGCTTTCCCAGAGACCACACCAATTTTTTGCCTGATTGGTCTCTGATTAACTTTTTTAAGCCAAAATAAAATAACTGTGGATTTGGCTATAGTAAAATCACTTGTAGCTGCCATATTCTGTGTGGAAGTGCTGATATCTCCAAACTGTACATGAAGGTATAGCTTCATTGACCAAGGTTGAGTGCAAAAGTAAGCATAACCAGGAGCTTGTTGTTCTGTTGAAGTCTTATTTATAGATGGACTAGTATAATTAACAAACAAGCAAACAAACTCATCCCATAAATTTAAAAAATGCTAAATTTCATGTCCACATCTTGAATTTATTTGTTCATCTTAGTATATCACTGATGTAGATTAGGTAACTGAAATAGATCCTTTAATTGCCTAAGTGTCAACGTGCAATTGGGAGAGAGTTATTTCCATCTTGTGCAATGGGGAGGAAGTCAGTTTTCATCTTGTACACATAAAGGGTCATGCACCAGTTTAGCAGAGCTTGAATTGTCCTTGAACAAGGCCAAGATTCAATCCGGAGTAACTGAAGCATCTCCCCTGAGAACACTGTTTATTGGCAGTACTAGTATCGGATAACAGCCTAAATAACTTTTAATAATATTTCTTTTCAACCTCACCTAAACTCCTGAGATATTCGAATAATGACTTCAAATTATTTTCAATCTCTGGATTAGTATGAAGTGATGTTGGTTGAATTTTAAGACTCTTCGTATTAGGGTCACTCCATAAAGTATAACCACTTCTGTAAAGGCTTCATCACTAACATCTTTCTTTATCAAATGAGTTTCCAGCTGCATTTGATATCCTATCTGCTGAAACCTCTATTTAATTGTTGTTACTATATAATTAGACACCTCAAAATATTTCATTCAATACTGATCCTGAACAGTAACACTTACTCAAAGGAGCATCATCTACTTTAAATCTTCTTGTAAGATTTTTACAATTTTCAAGCATTGAAATAAACATATTGATTTCTGATCTCTGCACAATGTAATTCAGAAGAGATTAAAATCTGCATCAGATCTTTCAGATTTAATAGCGTGAACACTTATTTTGACAACAGTCTGACCTTCACATGCAAATAAAGTTCCTTTTTGAAGTGTTATAGAGAAATTGTTAACCATTTGAAAGGTATTTATGTCAAGCTCAATTCTGAAGAAGAAATCAAACTAGCAACTCCTGTAATTTGAGCCTTCATTTCAGTGTTCTTATAGCTTTCTTGGCTTTATCCCATGTCCACTGTCATGATGAATAATTTTCTGAAATAGAATCCAAGGCATCTATTCTAACTGTCCACCAGATAGATGATTACATATATAAGAAATTGAGACTGATGAATAATTTTCTGAAATGGAATCCAAGGCCTCTGTTCGAACAATCCACCAGATAGATGATTACATACATATAAGAAATTGAGCCACACCCCTAAGGAATAAAAAAAAAATCAGCTTTATGAGCGTTTTTTTACTTTAATCTTCACCAAAATTCACCTAAAACCATCTTCGGGTGCCCCCCATCAATCCCTGTAAATTTGAGCCCTGTAAATCCTCTAGGGAAAAGAAAGAAATGCACTCTGAACCTCAATGCTAATACAACTGTTTTTCTCTAAGTCATCAACACTGTTTTTACCTGTTTTATCTGAAGTGCCACAGGAAAGTATACCTATGCTATATTTAGTCTATGTGGATGATCTTTTCATTATGTTAAGTATTGCCATACCCTGATATTTGCTAATAATATCAAGTGCATTTTACAAATTGCATCTTGCCATGACAGTATTAATGTCCAAAATTACATCTATGAAATCTCACATTAGTGTACTCAATGGAAATTATTTTTTAAGAAACTTATACACCTAATATTCTCACTCAATACAACTCTAGTATCTACATCTTAAAACTGAGAAAGATGCAGATACTGGAATTGTACTGAGTGAGAATGTTAAGTGAACAAATTTCTTGAAAAGAGTTTCCATTGAGTACACCAATGTAATATTTCATAGATATAATTGTGGAGACCTTGGCATTATTTTTTCTTCTAACCTGATTTGAGGCAATAAAATGAGCCTCATAACCCCATCAACTAAGTTGATATTTTTAAAAATTAGAAAAGAAAGACAGCCACATATTTATAAATAGTCTAAATCTAATAAATAGCTAGTTGGAAAAGACAGCAACAAAATTGTTTTATAAAAGTTTTAAAAAATGCACCACAACCATGATATAGCTGTGTGGCCAGCACAATTTAGAGCAACTTTTCTCTTGTGGAGTACTCCAAGGTCTATAAACAGTGATATGTTACCAAGGAAAAACAAATCCTGCACACACACACACACAAAAAAAATTTTTTCTTTTTAAGCGGATAGGTCATGGCAGTGGGGGATCACCTACTGCAGGCCATAACCCTTCCAGGGGATGAGTTATGGACATGGATCAAATATTGCATTACAGACCTCTGTATTAAAGTTACCTACACCCATAATCCTTGTACTTGGGAAACGTCAGGAGTGGTTTAATATTTGTAGCTAGTAGAGAAGACAGCTGCATTATTTATTGATTTATTACAGTGAGCTATCTGTTGAAGTGCTGATAAGGTGATAAGATTGATGAGTGATCACTTTCTAGATATATAAATATTTGGATTATTAATTGTTATAACTCAGTGTCTTTTGCTGTTCACTTTGCTGGTGCAAGTGAAGTGCTTCCACCCACAGTAAGCAGTACTTACTTTAAGTTTCTGAATTAAATACTTTAGGTTCCAGGTGGCTCAGTCAGTCTGGTGGCTCAGTCAGTCTGGTGGCTCAGTCAGTCTGGTGGCTCAGTCAGTCTGGTGGCTCAGTCAGTCTGGTGGCTCAGTCAGTCTGGTGGCTCAGTCAGTCTGGTGGCTCAGTCAGTCTGGTGGCTCAGTCAGTCTGGTGGCTCAGTCAGTCTGGTGGCTCAGTCAGTCTGGTGGCTCAGTCTGGTGGCTTCATTGTACAACTTGATGCAATGCTAAACCACACATCTTGTACAACACGACCATAACACTCTTACTATAAACAGAGTGATGAGTCGGCATGTCAGTTTAGTGGTTGGGAGGAATGCAATTGCCTTTACGCTGCCCCCCTGTTATGGACATACTAGGAAGATATCTAACAAAAACTGAAAAATGCATAACTCAAACTCAGATTATATGTACAAAGAAACTGCAAGAAACCTGGTGTATGCTTGCGCCCTTCTCAGGGCGGGCAGCGTTAGCTATCAAAAATGCCAATGTTAATATCCTGCAACTGAATATCGAAGGAATAACATCAAGCAAGCTGAACACCATCGAGTAGCTGGTATCGAAGCATGCAGTTCTACTCATTCTCCTTCAAGAAACCCACTGCACCAATGCAGCTAAACTAGTTCTCCCAAACTATGGTTTAGCAGGATTTATCTCGAGCAGGAAGCATGGCCTAGCCATGTTTGTCCATGAAAATCTGAGATGGACCCATGAAGGGAGTCTCCCAACCATTCGGGTATTTACAGGCTACATACAAAAATTGACACTACATCAATCATCAATGTCTACAAGCCACCCTCCTCCCAAATGACCATAGCATCCTTACCAGTGTTCCTGCCTCCCAGCATACATGCTGGTGACTTTAATTGCCAGCACACAAGCTGGGGGCATCGAAACAATAACGGGAGAGGAAACTGCCTTGTCCAATGGGCTAATCTCAATGACCTCAGCCTCCTATATGACCCAAAGGAGCCATGCAGTTTCCACTCAGGTAGGACCTACCACCACTATATAGCAATGATGTGAATCAGACATACCAGGCTTTTTGTGAATTGCTTATCTCAGCGGCAAAGAAGACCATTCTGTGTGGATATCACAAGGCCTATATTCTGTGCTGGGATGAGGAGTGCAACAGCCTCTACCACACCTTCCAACACACTGCCCCAGAACCGAGACCAGACTTGCCTCAGGGAAATTACTTTCTCCTGCTTGACCAGAAGAGGCAATCCCGCTAGGCAGAGGCTGTAGACAACATCGACTTCACACGCTCTAGCCACAAAGCATGGAAAACAGTTAACCAACTGACTGACTGGTCTGCGCCTCCTCGCAAATGCCCTATTCAGGCAAATTCCATCACCTCTTAACTAGTGAATAATGAGATATTCACGAACAAGGACGATGAGTTCACCAGGCTCATGGTCAAGGAGGTTTCATACTGATGGGGTCACGACCAAGGAACTATACCCAGCCCTCCAACAACTCAAACCCAGCCAAGCTCCAGGGCCAGATAACATATGCTCAGAGCTAATACTCCATGCCAATGACAAGCTGAAAGCTTGGCTCCACAATTCCTCTCTTCCTGCTTGTACCACCTCTGAATCCCCAAAATCTGGTGGAGAGCCATAGTCATAGCAACACCCAAGCTTAACAAGCCCTTGAACGATGCTAAAAGTTACCGTCCCATCTCTTTACTTTGTTTTTTGTCCAAGATCCTCGAGCATCTAATCCCCTCACACATAGAGCTGGTCATAGACTCTCAACTACCTCCTGAGCAAGCCAACTTTCATCACGGTAGGTCAACAGTGGACTAAGTAACCCTGTTGACCCAACACCTCAAAGATAACTTTGAAGCTAAAAAGAAGGCTGGTGCTATATTTGTCAACCTTAAAGCTACTTACGACACAGTGTGGCACCGTGGCCTCAAGACCGAAAGCCAGCAAAGCAGCCGCTACTATTTAAAATCTATAAGTATGACCTCCCTAATACCATAGCCAGAAAATATGCTTATGCCGATGACTTGGCAATAATGCACACAGCGTGCAGCTGCAAGAACTGAGGAGGTTTTGAATGAGGACATGGCAAGACTGTCTGACTACCTCAGAAAATGGAGATTGAAGCTCAGTGAGAAAAGATGGTGTCAGCCTCATTCCATCTCAACAACAAGGAAGCAAAATGTGAGCTGAATATCAAGATCAACGGCTTCCTGTCTAATACACCAAGAGATTCCAACCTACCTCGGTATGAAGCTGGACAGGATGCTCACAAACTGCTGACATTTGGAAAACTTGCACGTGAAATTGACATCACGCATCGCATTCTTGAGGTGCTTTACTGGTACTGGTTGGGATGCTAAAGGTTAACCCCTATGAATCATGGCCCTCACCCAAGCCTATGCCCAGCTGAGTATTGTGCCCCCACATGGTGCAAAAGCATACATACTCATGTGATAGACAAGTGCCTAAATGATGCCATGCGCATAGTAACTGGATGCCAGTGATCCACACCAACAGATTTTCTGCCTATCCTTTCAGGCATCCAGCCTACTGAGCTGCGCCACACTGGAATAACCATCTAACTCAGTCAAAGGGCTTTGAAACCACCAAAACATTTATTACATCCACCGGTCTTAGAATTCTTCCCAGGACATAAATGGCTGAAGTCTAGATGCCCATTTGTGCCAGCTGCACTAAACTTCCTCAAGAAGATCATGCAGGAGGACCAACTCAGTGCAGCTCAATGGATGACAGAAAAGTGGAGAAGAGAGTGGGAGTCAATAATGACCACTCCATTGCACCTCCACTTCCCCACCCCTCAAAGAGACCCGCTGGCCTGGATTTACCCAGGTTAGCATGGCTATGCTTCAATCGCTTACACATAAGGGTGGGAAGATTTAACATGTCCATGCACAAATGAGGACTATCACCCAGTGTGACATGTGAGTGTGGCACGGAGGAGCAAACTTCAGAACATATCTTGTGCACTTTCCCCATGTACCAGCCACTGCATGATCTACGTGGCCTGGTAGAGTTTCATGAATCGACAAAGAAGTGGTGCCCGGACATCTAGTCTAAATATGTCACATACAAAAGAAGAAGTATAGTGGTTTGAGCTTCTCCAAGAAGTCAAATGTCCATATAATTGAAAGGGTTTGTCAGAGTGAAGTTAGATTGGTTGGGACAAGGGATGTCATGTAATGTGCAAGAGATATTTTTAAGGTGGGGGTAGGAGCGGGAGAGGGGAGTTAAAGTGAAAGAACAAAGGTGAATAGAATTAAAAGGTTGCAATTGATGATCAATTGTAAGGACTAGCCAGCATATCATTAATGTGTCAGAGATACAGTTCAGACTCTCCTTCATTTAGGCTAGATTTCCCTCTATCCCGATTTACTTGTCATAAGTTGACTTGTTCTGTACTTTCTCCATCAAATTGCACAAAGGGACAGATAGGGTAAATGTGGCTATTGGGCTGTAGGACCCCGCACATGAGACTCCTAGCTGCCTTGTTCAGAGAGACGTCAGCAGAGAGAGTAAGAAAAGAAGATATAGCAAAGACTTGGGCCAGCGAAGACTATGATTGGCAAGGACAAAAAATAGCATGGAAGAGATGAGGAATGTGGTGGGGGAAGTGATCCATATCAAGTTAGATAGCATCCCATAATGTGTGCCAGCAAAGCTGACCAGTTATTTTAAAAAAATCTTTATTCATTATCCATCCCATTTTAATTTTTCTTTTATATTTTTTTTTACATTTTCTTTTTGAAAAATCTGCACTATATTTTCTCAGAACACAATGGAAAGTTCTAGGAAGTCAATAAAATTTGTGTAGTTTTGTATAGTGCTTTATAGGCCAGGGAGTGGTGCATGATTTTGTTATTTTTAGTTATTCATTGCTGCTCTTCTTTCTGTTGGTTGTTTGTTGTGTGGTCACCATATATTCCTTCAATTTTGAAGCTATAGAATCAAGAGGGGGATCAAAAGAATGGAAATCAAGCACTGCACCCACTCATGCAGTTTTAAATATGTCTATATGGCCACACCCATTCTTTATTTTTTTAAAAAGCCAAAAATGTATGCAGACACAACTTGACTTTTTAAATAACATAGGGTGGGCCCATCTAATCACACCTCTTCCTCCTAAAATGCCAAAAATGGTAATTTTAAAAAAAAGGACCTAGGTAGCTATACCCATGAGCTAAAACTTGTTCAGATCCTAATAGACAAAAGTGACCAAAAAAGGCCATTTCAGGCAATTAATGGGAGCAGTTGCATTGAAAAGCCCTAAGGGAAGTTGCATACTCTTGGCAGTTCAGTGCACACTCAGTTTAATCCATGTTAACAAAAATTAACTACATAATTCCCTTATAAACAGCAATCCTCTGTGGATAGATGGTTGAGTTTTGGTGGCATAACCAGGTTGGCTGGTGTTCTTATACTCTGTAGCCATTAGCAGCATAGAAGTTAAAATAATGAACAACAACGTGGTGATGCTCAACATGCATCAAAGGGATCAGGAGGACACAGACATCAGTCCGATGCATGTGCTGCAATGAGTTGCCCATCTCAAATGCTCTGGCCTCAAGAACAGCAGCTTGTGGTCCTCCACCTTTACCGCACCCTGCTGCCAGAGCACACCCACAAGGCCATCAACACCACCACTTCCTGCTCAGGCAACGACATGGTTGACCTCCCCACAATCACCTCACAAGCTTAATCTAGTCCAAATCAACATCTGCGACTGAGGGGAAAAATTGAAAGCCTGGTAGATTTCATGGCTAGGGGTGGCATCTCCATTGCCGCAATTCAGGAGACTCACATCAAGCTCAACATCAGCCTGAAACCACCATCTTGATACTCCATCATCCATGCAGACAGACCAATGGAAAGAGGAAAGGGTGGCTGTTTGACATTTTTAATCCACCAGTCAGTCCAACACCCGGTGCTTGATCTACCAATACCACCAGGAGACAAACACCTAGAACAACAAGCCATCGAAGTTAGGACAGGGATAATGAGCATTACCATCGCCTGGAGTGATGATGTGTGTACTGGCTATGTTTTACGTTTCTAGGTTTAGGGTTTGACCTTTATCATTTTTAGTTTCACACACCCTCAAGAAGTGGTGTGGCCAGGTGACTCAATTTTTTTAGGCTAAAATCCACCCTCAGTGTACGATGCTTCTACTGGAAAAGAGGGTTTCATGTGGGATGGTGCTTTGGTGATAAAGTGGATACACACAAAGTTACATACGTACAGACTATTTTTATCTTCTCACGCACAGAGAAAAAGGTGTGGCCAGGTGAAACCCATCCTCTGTGGCTCACAGAGTCAATGGATTTACACAATTTTTGGCATTTTTGAGTGTGAGATGAGTACCATAAACTAACTCAGTCTGGAGCAATGGAGATCCTTTTGGGTGCTGTTCTGATGCCAAGCAGTACCCATGGTAGTTCATCTACCCAGTTTGGTCCCTTAAGTCTAGCCTTCAGTGATGATTTCAAGTGTCTATGGAATCTTTCGACTAAACCATTGGCTTGGGGGTGATAGGCAGTTGTGCAGTGAATTTGGGCACCAAGAAATTGTGCAATAGCCGACCACAGCTCTGAGGTGAACTAAGGGCTGCGATCAGATATAATGTCCATTGGTAACCAAAATCATTTGATCCAATTAGTGACGAGAGCCCTAGCACAAATTTTGGTGATGGTATCAGTCATGGGTATCACCTCATGCCACCTTGTTGTCCTGTCGACCATGGTAAAAAGATAAGTGAAACCCTGAGAAGTAGGAAGAGGCCCAACAATGTCTACATTTATGTGATCAAATTTCCTAGGTGAGACTTTGAAATCTGCCTGAGGTGACCTGATATGCTTCTGGATCTTGGAGGACTGATAAGCAATGCAAGTCTTTGCCCAGGAGATGATATGTTTATGGTCCAAGATGATGCAATGTGTAGTATGTATAGAATGCTGTGAGAGGGCATGGATCATATAAAAAAATCCTTCTATGCCAAGCATGGGGAATGATGGGTCATGCTTTGCCTGTGAACATATCACACAATAGGGTAATTTTGGATGGGTCCAGGGCTATGTCCTGTAGCTTAAGGCCTGTAATAGCTGCCCTGTATGCCTTGATTTTCATGGTTTGAGCCTGTGCTTTAGCGATTTCAAAGCAGTCGATGGGAGGTAAAGTAGCATTGATAAATTCAAAATTGTTCTCGAAAGTGCATTTGCAACATTGTTTTGCTTCCCCTTAATGTGTCTGACATCTGTGGTAAATTCAAAATGTATGATAAATGGCATTGCTGCTTGAAGACCACGGATCAGTGGCCTTGGCAAATGCAAATGTTTTAATGGCTTGTGATCAGTAAAGGCAACAATGGTCTACCCTCAAGTAAGTAGCAAAAATGACGAATGGCCAAATACAGTGCCAGCAGCTCTCGGTCAAATTCACTGTATTTGAGTTCAGGTGTCCTTAACTGTTTGCTGAAAAAGGCTATTGGTTTCCAAATGCCTTGTGACAATTGCTGCAATGATGCTCCCACAGCTACAGCCGATGAGTTGACTGTGAGTGCCACTGGTGCATTCTATGTGGGATGATGAAAGAGGACTGCCTGGCTAGTGCCTGTTTAGTTCCTTGAAAAGCCAGAATCATGTCTGCCGACCAGATGAGGGTTCGTGGTTGGCCCGCTGAGGCTTGGTAGAGGGGTCGCATTACCTGTGCAGCTTTTGGAACAAAAATTGTTGTAAAAATTTATCATCCCCACAAATTCCTGCAGACTCTTCACTGTTGTTGTTTGAGGAAAGTTGCTAATAGAATCCACTTTGACAGGTAGTGGCACAGAACCATCTGGCGAGATCCTGTGTCCAAGGAAATCCAAGATCTTTGCCCGAACAAACACTTTGAGGCATTGATAACAAGGCCATGTTCAGAAATACAATCAAATAACTGTCGTAGGTGTAGTGTGTGTTCTCTTTCTGTTGTGCTTGTACACAAAAGGGAAGTTCAGGCCCCTGCAAGCCATGTCCAGAAGGTGCTGAAATGCTTGTGCAGCATTCTTTAACCAAAAGGTATATGGAGAAAAATTCCTAGAGGCCAAAGGGTGTAATTACTGCAGTTTTAGGGATGCCCCTCATTGAAACAGGAATATGGTTGTATCCCCGGACCAAGTCTATTTTTGAAAAAATCTTGCAATCGGACAGGTAAGCTGAAAAATCCTGAATGGGTGGTACAGGATATCTATCAGGTGTTGTGGCATCATTGAGGCAACGGTAATTCCCACAAGATCTCCAGCCAGCTGGAGATCTGAAACCATGTGCAAATGGGAGGACCATGGACTGGATAACTTTCTGACAATCCCCATATCTTCCATTTTCCGGAACTCTTCTTTGGCAATTCTGAGCTTGTCTGGTGCCAAACAATGTGCCTTTGTATGAGTGGGTGGTCCCCTAGTAGGGATGTAATGCTCTACACCATGTTTCACTCTGGGAGTGGAAATTCTGGCCTAGAAATTTGGGGGTACTGAACCAGAAGCTTGTGGTACTTGTCGGAGCTTGCTGCTATAGTTCCCAGTTCAGGTGCAGTGACCATTGAGATGCTAAGTGGAACACTGGAAAATGTCTCAGCATTCATTAATCTCCTACCCTTGAAATTAAAAAGCAAGCTATGAGCCTGGAGAAAATCTGCACCCAGTATTGGGTGGGTAACATCAGCAACTGTAAAACACCATTGAAAATTTCTATGGTTGAAGCTGAGAGGTACAATATGTGTTCCATACGTTTTGATGCTGGTTCCATTGGCACCCACAAGCAAGTGAGTTAGCTTGTGGTTGAAGCAATCACAATGTGATGCAGGAATTATGCTAATTTGGGCTCCTGTGTTCATCAGATGCCACTGTCCAGACTTTTTATCAGAGAGAAAAAAAAGGTTGTCTTCATCGCTGGCAGAAGCAGTGTTTACTGTTGGCTGGCTGGTCCGTTTCCCTGGTACTCACATAGAGGGGTGCACTTGTTTGCCTTATTGCCAAATTTCCTATGATGATAAGATAGAGTAGGCTTATTTGGTTTTTGAACAACTTTATGAATTGAGATTTATGTGCCTGCTCCTTAGCCACCCAAAGAGCATCAGCCTTCTTCGCTAGGGCCATTGGATCCTCAAGCTTGTCGTTGGCCAGCTGGAGTAGAATATTTCTCGTAGCTGTTCTAGGAATGCAAACACAAAAAGGAAACAGACATGGTATCCATCAGAAAGGGCCATCATGTCATCCATGAGCTGTGATGGTTTCCTATCTCCCAATCCACCCATGTTCCAAATCCTTGAAGCTCTCTCATGGCGGGATAGGCCAAAAGTGCCAGTAAGTCGATCCTTGATGCCTTGATACTTGTTATCAGCAGGTGGGTTCTGAATCAGGTCCAAAATTCTTTGGGCAGTGTCCTGATCCAAATCTGCATCAACATAGTAAAACTTAGTATCATCTGTCTTTAATTGCAAACTGGGCTTCAGCTTGGGCAAACCTAACAGCTTATTGGGAGGTCCAGAAAGTGGGCAATTTCACTGCCACTGCATGGTAATCATTGTGGAGAAGGTCAGAATTTGTTTTGTTTTATTTGTTTGTTTTGTTATTGGAAAAAAAAAGATGTCTAAACAAAAGGATGATATATATAATGGATTATCTGAGGCAACTGGCATATATCAAAAGTGTCTCAGCAACATTTATACAGAGTTCTTGGCTAATGATTAAAAGTTTTTATCATTGATAAAATTGTTACAGCACCTTAAGGATCAAAATGAATACACCATGTGAAAGGATAGTGTTGGTGACCCTCCATCTGACATCAGCCTTCAATGCCGTAGACCACACAATACTCCTCGAGGATATCTTTAATTCTACTCTCCACAACACCAAATGGTGGTTTGCTGCCTACTTATGCAGGTGTAGCATATTCGTAGAATTCAGGGGGCAGACCTCAAAGGTGAGGAAGGTGAGACAAGGGGTGCCTCAGGGAGGAGTCCTGTCTCCAGCCCTCTTCAACTCCTATATGAGCTCCATCCCAACTCCACCAAACAACATCACACTAGTGAGCTATGCCGATGACATCACCATCCCCTCGTCAAGCATCAAGCCGGAGCAGGCATGCACAAGCATCAATAGCTACCTCAGTGAGCTGGCAACCTAACTAGAGGACCATAACCTGATACTCTCAGCTGGGAAATCGTCAGCAACACTCTTTATGACCTGGACCAAGGAACTAAACTGCCCTCTAAACATCAAGATGGCAGGATTGGCGCTTCCATCCAACCCAACTGTGAAGATCCTGGGGGTCACATTTGATGGGCTACTGAAGTTCTCCCACCATGCAACCATCCTCGGCGGGAAGAAACACTTAGGCATGGCGGTACTCCACTATCTCACTGCCGTCATAAATCTCTCTGTAAATGCCATCAGGATCCAGGCACTGTGGAAAGTGGGCCACATAATCCCCATCTTCAAACCTGGCTAGCCTGCTGACCAATCCAAGAGTTACCAGCCCATCGCTCTTCTCTCCCAGTAGCCAAGCTCATCAAAAGGCTCCTTATCCCCCATCTCCAGGAACACCTACCTCTGGCAGACCACCAACACAGCTTCCAGAAGGGGTGCTCAACAACCACAGCGCTTAACTGCATTATACACAGAATCATCACGGGGCTCAACCGCCTGAAGCCATGCACCATGGGCCCAGATTGCTTTTGATGCCTGCCCTTAGAAGTTAGATCTGGACCAGGCCAGTTGGCGTTGCCTGGTCCTCTGCCAAAACCCATCCAGCCGTATCCTGGTGGTTGCATCCACGGACATGGATCTGCTGCAAAAAGACGCTTTCCAATAGATCTATCGCCAACATCTACTGCCCTCCCACTTCCTCCTGCATGTCAGGCTTCAAGCTGAGCCTTCAGTACCTTCTACAGCTCAATGTGCTATGGAACTTGGCACTCCCTGAAGACTCTCGTAGAGGTCAGCTGGGTCAAGAAATTGAGGACTCGAGCTTCGCTGTTCTCAATGAAGACAATCCAACCAGGGTTATGACAATAATGGCCAGCTCTCCCGACATCTTGCCAGACCTTGTTCATGGGGGCCACTAGGGAAACGGCAGCAACTTTATTGTCAGATCACAGAGCCATCCTGGTCTCCCTCCAACACAAGGTGGTGAAAGACACGAACACCTGCACCTTCATCAACTTCAGGAAAGCAGACTGGGAGGCCTTCACTGCCGACTCCGAGGAAGCCTTCTCTCGGCAGCCACCACGAACAGATGTCTTTGCTGGCGAATGCCACTTTTAGCGCATCATAACCAAGGCAGCTGCTAAGAACATCCCAGCAGGCTGCATACATGAAATCAGGCCATACTACTCGAGAGAGGCAGTGGCCCTTGCTGAGGAACGGGATGCCCTTCAGGCCACCCAACCGGGTGATCCCCGCATCGCAACACTAACAAAGGAGATCGACAAGGAGGCCACCTCCTACTGGCAGAGCAAGTGGGAAGAATTTCTGGATGGATTAGACCTCAAAAAAGGAGCCTCTCATCTGTGGAGCACAGTGAAGAACCTCTCCGGGCAACAGAAGCCACCTGCAAGTCAGCCAGTAACCTTCTGTGACATGCCAGTCTGGGATGACAAAAGATGTGCAAAACTCTTCCACATGCAACTTACACCACATGTAACCACAACCTCAAAGGCCAACCATCTCATCGCCAGGAAGCTCCACAAGCTGAAAAAAGGGGAAGGCGCGTTCATAGCCTCGGAGGTAGCCCAGGCCATCAGGACAACCAAACCCTCCAAAGCCATAGGACCAAACAATGTGGCCCCAATGCATCTAAAAGAATGGTCAGCAGAACAACATTTTGAAGAAACTGGCCGGGTCAGGCTGGGGCAGCACCAAAGAAGTTCTCCTCACCACCTACAAGGCAGTTGGTCACTCAGTTCTAAACTACGCGGCCCCAATCTGGACAACAATTTCAAGTGATGGTTGATGGAAGGATCTCCAAAGGAGACCATGGTGATGCCAGTGTGGGAGCACAATGAGATGCTCAGCACACAGTTCCTCCTAGGAGCCCATCTACAAGAATGGCCAGATCACCCGACGATAAAACCCCCCCGAGCAGATGGCAAGAAGGGTCAGGCCCACCCTCCTGAACAGATTCAGGGACAAGGTGGCCAAGCTCGCGACACTTGAGGACCTAGACACCGGGCAATACAGGGCAGGTCTGGCCAACATTTACCTGGCAGCGGCGGCAGCAGCAACAGTGGCCTACACCACCAAAGTCTCGCCCACCAGCCCAACCCCAGTGCCTGAGGTTTATCCATGGGAGCAGTCACTGCCTAGAAAGATGCAGATGACCCTTGCCAAGCTATGCTCAGAATAGAGCAGAACCCTGGCGAGCTACATGAGCAGGATCAACTAAACGGTCAAGGATGAGTGCCCAGATTGTGGGAAAACCCCAATGACACAGCACACCTCTAAAGCTGTGCCAAAAAGCCAATAAGCCTGGAAGTGGGGTCTGTATTGACGGACCTGGCTGGTGCAGCCCTATTTCTCAGGCTGGAAGTTGGCGAAGACAAACACTTGTAGCAGTTACTACAACAATAACAACAACAATAACAACGTCACTCTGGGTGCTAGATTCCACATTCTTACACTTCTCTCTGGGCATGTCAGGCCAAAAATGGTAGGGAAACAGGCGAGGTCACATTTGTCTGCTAATACAAATTATGTACATCTCCATTCCATGGGAGGGACAGCACATTAAAAGTGGGGGGGGGGGGGGCTGAAGTTTATGTTACTTTTGAGGATCGATAGCTATAAAAGCAAAAAAGGTGAGGAATTACTTTAAGTTGAAATAAGTTTTACAAGCTATAACTGTTTAAAACTAAATCTGAAGTCAAAAATGTCCGTAAAATATTTGTGAATATATATATTAAATCTCATCACGGTCATTGTAGAGTGTATAGAAATAAGGACACTTTTTCCCAGAAAAGGACCTTTTTTGATGCTGCAGAGTATAACTATGATTGTTAAATATAAATGAAAGAGTTGGTATATCATTGGTAGCATTTGTTTAAAAAAAATTTTTTTTCCGTTGCTCAACATATTCTTTTTTCTATTGAACTCATTTTCTTTATTTCAAAGTTTCACTGTTTGAATATATCTTGTAAAGTTGGAGGTATTTTGCTAATGTTAGATGTCAACATCTTTGTAGCAGAATTTATTCAACTTTTCCATTCATGACCATTTACTGCATTTATCAAGGGTTTTTTTCAATCGCAAGGACTGAGGGAATGTGCTCATTAAATTGATCTTCTAGTTCACAATGGAGTACATCACATGCTTTGAGTAAAATTGCCAAGAATTATGCTTCAGCAGATGTAAATGCATTTGGCTGATTCCCATTTTCTATCTGAAGTCATAAGTACCGAAGTAATTCTGATTGGTCAGCATTGTGTTTCTCAGCAGTGGTCACAATCTTATTATAAAATCTGCTAAAATTATTCTCAGACCATATTATTTTATAGAATTGTTTGGCAGCACCAAGAGCAGAAAAAGCATCCTACCAAACCATATCTTTTTAGTTGTTTGTTTGTTTGTTTTTTGTTTGTTTGTTTTTGTTTTGTTTGTTTGTTTTTGCAATATAAGAGAAATTTGCTCCATTGCACTAAAATAAAGGTGATTAGAGTGTTTCCAAACAAGGCATAAGCTTCTCTAATGATTGCAATGAACCACTTGCTTTCAAGTTAATTCATCATTGGGTTGAATAGTTCCTTCCAAAGCCTCTAAAAGAATATCTCCCATGTGTGGTGACTGTTGATTATCCTTATTATTCATTTAATGTTAATATTATTCATGAGTGCAGTTTCATGATGAACTAATTATTTTATTCATTTTTTGTACAAATACCTTTGTTCAACTGTCATTGTTCAGTTGAGTAGAATTGAGTTGTTGCTGCATGTCTGTTGCTGTCAAGTTGTCATTTTAATAAAAGCTTATTTCAATCTTTTGATTACTGGGATACAAGCGTGTGGACTTAGATCCATTGTGAGGCTACTACACCATGGTAACAGTTTTTGGAGTCCATCTGGTGGGACATAATGATTCCAGTTTAGTTACACCTCTACCAGTACCAGCCCCTTGCTACTTGATTAAAAAAACATGCAATATTTTGGAGGAAAAAAATTTAGCTTACTTATTTCTTTAACTCTTTCAAGAGCATCCTGAATACATGAAAGCATCTTCCAATATCTTGAAGCAACAATTAAGTTAACTAGCACACAATTACAGCCTTCTGCCACATTGCTTGCTAAGCCCACCAAAAAGGTCTTAAGGAAGGACATGTCTTAAGGTAGGACATGTTTTTCTGGAGTACATGTCTTTCAGGTTGACATGTGTTACGAGAGCATACGTGTTAAGGGAGGTCATGCTTTGTTGGAGCAAATGTCTTGTGGGAGGTCATGTGTTGATGGAGTCCATGTCTTCAGGATGGCATATCTTATAATGTGTTACATTTTACTGGTAGAAATTTCTTACTGGATGACATGTTTTGCTTGATGGTATGTATTATAAGAGGGCATGTCCTACAGTTCCAGACGTTTTACTGGAGTGCATGTTTTACAGAAGGGCATACTTAACAGGCTGATCTGTCTTGCATTAGAAGTCAGGTTTTACTGGAGGGTATGTCTTACAGGAACTCATTTTACAGGTGGACATGTCCAGTAGGAGTGCATGTAATAGCAGTGTACATGTATTTTTGAAATTGCAGGTGGACATGTCTTGCAGTAGTACATGCAATATGAGTGGACATGTATTTTAGAAATTTTACTGTAAGACATGTCTAACTGGAAGTCATGTTTTACTTAGGGGTATGTATTGTAGGAGGGCATATTTTGCTGTTCAAGATGTCTTACTGGGATACATGTTTTATGGAGGAGGGCATGTATTACTGGAAGACATGTGTTAGTGCTGGTTATGTCTTTCATGAGAGTATGTGTTGTGGGAGGACATGTGAAGTTGGTGGGCATGTCTTGCAGGTCTGTGCAGAAGCAACCATTTAAGCTGCTGTGAGTTTAGGCATCTGGTTTTTTTCTTCTACAGTAACTTTTTGTTTGTTCTGAGACATGCTTTCCAAGAATTTATTGTTTGTATACTTCTTTTTCGATATGTAGGTTTATTTAGGTGGTCTTCCAAACATCCCCTCGACTATGGTGTGTATGCACCAGCTTTAAGATTTGTAGTTGGAATGTGCCAGACAATGATGGTGGGAGGTTTAGCTGTTACCATATACCAATAAGATTGGTTTGTAATCTTCAATGGAATAATTTTCATTTTAATACTATGTCTGTGATTCTTCTAGCAATAAGCTCTTTCTGCTCACTAATTTTGCTTTCTTTCAACACTGATCCTCCTGTGAAAATATTTGTTGTGCAGGAAATTAATTTTGTCTTGCAGGAATAGTGGTGAGTTGAGGTTTGGGGTAGGGAGATGGTGGTTAGTGGGAGCACAGAATTCTGTACCTTCAGCAGCTGTTGAGAAGCAGTGGTCCCTTGCAGCAATAGGATTTCATAGAACACTGCTTCAGAGTTCATCAATTTTTTCTTTAAACTGCTAATAGGTTTTTTTTTTTAACTTGGCGGGCCATGTTAAAATCATTAACGGCTCTTTGATGTGGTAGAGTGTGAAAGGCTATGCATTCCCTTTGATGGAAATTAAATGGCGGAAGTGCCTTTTTGGGGCTTCTTCCAGTTACTACACTTGAACAATGGGGTTTAGACAAAGGAGACATAGCCGAAGTTACTTTCACTTACCTGAATATCACATCTGCCAATTTTCAACTGGGATTCTTACAGCCATTTTGCAGTTTATTGTACACATATAAATAAATAAATATATAAACACCACTAGCTCTATTGGTATGAGATGTGCACAAGGATGCACAGCTACTATAACAGAATCTTTCCAAATCTTACTGCACACCAGATTTTGTGCACCAGATTTCTTCTTATCACATTTGCAGCCTCATCATAAGCCTGTCCTTCACATAATGATGCTGGGAGGTTGCTCTTGTGTCAGGAAGCTTAAACAAACCAACAGAATCCACTTGACATTCTAATTTGAATTAACCCAATGGATGGACATATTTCACTGTTCATCTTTGATTACATTTGATGCTTCATCAGCAAGAAAACCAAGAAGGTATTGTTGCCTTCAATGAGTAGCATGTTGCAGCTGCAAAGTTACCCAACCTGTTTTGCTTCTACAGGCTATATAGTTATAAATTTATTATTAGTGTGATTCTCTATGTATGAATGAATGAGATATTTGTGCATGTCTAACTGAAAGTGTACACTATTTTCTATACTAGCTATGGATTTTCATAATAATTGAGCTTGGACACCAATCACACCTGTGATTTACAGCATTCGTGTTACGTAAAGCATTTGAAAAAAAATAGGTGTTCTGATTTGAGTTGAGTGTGCCCAGCCCTCTCTCCCCCCCCCCCCCCCCCCCATGATAAATTTGGGGGACTGAAGCCCCCCCTGCCCCCCTGTTTTCTCCTCCTCTGCATTAGATGTCACCACAGAT
This sequence comes from Lycopodina hypogea, assembly GCA_963969325.1. Classification (NCBI taxonomy): domain Eukaryota; kingdom Metazoa; phylum Porifera; class Demospongiae; order Poecilosclerida; family Cladorhizidae; genus Lycopodina; species Lycopodina hypogea. The sequence goes on from OZ017786.1 coordinate 14,697,602, forward strand.
AGAATTGAAGGAGTGCTGAAGAGATATAGTGTGTGTGCACCTATCTGTGTGTGTGCACCTATCTGTGTGTGGGTGGGTGAGTACATGTGTGTGCAGTCCACAGTTCAATGTCTGGAGTGTGTGTGTGTGTGTGTGTAACAGTTTTACTTCTTTCTTTAGAATTTCATGAACTCACAGCTAATGGTGTTTGGCTATGTTCTATGACTTCACAATTTATTGGAGCAGTACTAGTGACAAAATGCTGTAGATATTAAGCTAATAATTAGGATCACAGGATCTGCACACGAAACTATCCCAGACACTCAAATGAAGTGCAATCCCAAGTGCAATCCAACCACAGCACAACCACTAACTTCACTACCACCCCCACCTTATTTCCTACAATTTCCAATTCCACTAGTAAACAGGAAGTACAGCTTCACTCGCTCTGGCTTCCTTTTGATTTTACTCTGGCTCCTGGCTGATTTTACGGTGAGGCAGGTACTGATCTTGATTGGGATTGTACAGCACTGTGCCCCTTTTTCTTGCTATGGAGGCTCATGGTGTCAAGGTAGCTGAAGGGCTGGACATTCAGTTTGTTGGAGAAGTTCCCCAGGACCTGTATTGTGGTATCTGTAGCAAGGTGAGCTTATGGTTGCCACGCCAATGCATTTACCTGGCATTGCTTCAGGTAGCACAGTTGGATGGTGTGCTCATGTTGCCTGTAGCAAGACAATGTGAGGTAGAGTGATGAGGATTCCACTATTAGGTTGTGTGATCTCTGTATTAAAGTTACCCACACCCATAATCCTTGTATTGGGGAAACATCAGGAGTGCCAGTGATTTAATATTTGTAGCTAGTGGAGAAGACAGCTGCATTATCTATTGATTGATTACAGTGAGCTATCTGTTGAAGTGTTGATAAGGTGATCAGAGTGATAAGTGATCAATTTCTAGAATTATAAATACTTGAATTATTAATTATTATAACTCGGTGTCTTTTGCTGTTCACTTTGCTGGTGCAAGTGAAGTGCTTCCACCCACAGTAGCCAGTACTTGCTATAAGTTTCTGAAATTAAATACTTTTTCCAGGAATGGGTAGCCAGACAGACAGAGAATAATTCTCTTTAATTCATAGAACAACAATTTATGCATGCGTGTGAGTTGTGTACGTATTTATTGAGTTACACAATATTAAATATATTTACACAGAAGATAAGATCTTTGCTGAGGTTTTATTTCTCCATGTACCAAGGCTTATTCTGGAGGATATGTTAGATCTGGTGACTTCACTGTATAACTTAATGCAATGCTACACACTTCAAGACCATGGCACTCTGACTAGTAACAGAGCGATGAGTCAGCATGTCAGTTTAGTGGTGTGAGCTTCTCCAAGAAATTGAATGTCTCTGTAATTGTAAAGGTTCATTAGAGTGAAGTTAGATTGGTTGGAACAAAGGATGTTGTGCAATGTGCAAGGGATTTTTTTTTGTTCTGTTTTTTTTTAAGGTGGGGGGGGAAGGAGGAAGGGGGAGTTAAAGTGAAAGAATGAAGGGGAATAGAATTAAAAGGTTGCAATTGATAATCAACTGTAAGGACTAGCCAGTATATTATTAATGTGTGTCAGAGATACAGTTCAGATTCTCCTTCATTTAGGTTAGACTCCCCTCCATCCCGACTTGCTTGTCATAATTTGATTTGTTCTGTACTTTCTCCTTCAAGTTGCACAAAGGGACAGACAGGGTAAATGTGGCTATTGGGATGTAGAACCCCATACATGAGACTCCTGGCTGCCTTGTTCAGAGAGACGTCAGCAAAGAAAGTAAGAGAAGAAGATATAGCAAAGACTTGGGCCAGCGAAGACTATGATTGGCAAGGACAAAGAGCAACATGGAAGTGATGAGGAATGCGGTGGGGGAAGTGATCCATGCCAAGTTAGATGGCATCCCATAGTGTATGCCAGCAGAGCTGACCAGTTCTTCAAAAACCATAACTCTTTATTCATTGTCCATACCAGTTCAATTTTTTTTTTTTTTTTTTTTTTTTTTTTTAATCTGCACTATATTTTCTCAGAACACAGTGGGAAGTTCTAGGAAGTCAATAAAATTGGTGTAGTTTGGTATAAGTGCTTTATGGGCCAGGGAGTGGTGCATGATTTTGTTATTTTTAGTTATTCATTGCTGTTCTTCATTGAGTTGTTGGTTGTTTGTTTGTGATTTAATGAGTCTCTCTTTAAAAGTTGCTATTGAGATGCTATTGAGATGCTTTGGGAGATGCTGCTGCACTGCATGATCTGGTTAGGATTGTGGGAGTAGTCCCCCCAAGAGTGTGTAATTTGAAAGCTCATCTACTTATAAATAGCTCTTTATCTGTGTGTATGTGTGGTCGTCATATATTCCTTCAATTTTGAAGCTACAGAATCAAGAGGGGGATCGAAAGAATGGAAATCAAGCACTGCACCCACTTGTGCGGTTTTAAATGTCTATATGACCACACCCCTTTTTGTATTCAAAAGAAAGACCAAAAAGTGTACTTTGCCAGAAAAAGGAACGGAGCTACAGGCCTACAACTTGGCATGCAGACACAACTTCACTCTTTAAATAACATGGGGTGGGCCCATCTAGCCACACCTCTTCCTCTTTGTGTGTAAGGCTGAAATGCCAAAAATGGTACTTCTATAAAAACACTTGGACCTAGGTAGTTCTACCCGTGAGCTAGGACTTATTCAGATCCTAATATATAAAAGTGGCCAAAAAAGGCCATTTCAGGCTAATTAATGGGAGCAGCTGTATTGAAAAACCCTAGGGAAGTTGCATACTCTTGGCAGTTCAGTGCACACTCAGTTTAATACATGATAACAAAAATTAAATACGAAATTCCCTGATAAACAACAATCCTCTGTGGATAGGTGGTTGAATTTTAGTGGCATAACCAATGAACCAAGATCTGGAATAGAGCCTCACTTTGCAAGGTTAAATGGGGAATTATTGTAAACAGAAAAGAGGGAGAGAGAAGGAAGATGAACAATATGTTGTTGACTCAAGGATTACATGCACTGGCCAGAAGACAAGAAATTTTGTTCATATTGAGTTTTTTTCTAATTGATAGAGTCATGATCAATTGTTGACTGTAGTTATGGTAACACCCACTACTGTATATCGTATACAGTGTAGTTTGTTTTTTTATCTTCTATGGACCAAATTCAAGATCTCTAAACCAAACTAAACAATCACAACTAATGATAAACGCAAACACTATCAGAAAATCACTTTAATAAAATCTTGATAAACAACTTTCATCTTTCTCTATAAAATGATTTCATGAGTTCTTTCTAGGAAGCACTCATTGAAAATTAATAATAATTATGAAAGTGAAATGTTGATAAGAATTGTCTTCAATATTGTATAATATTAGCTAGCGTGGTATACCCTTGTGTTGGAAGCCACTCAAAACACTATTTCTTGACCATGTGGCTTCATTCAAATAACAGCAGCTCATAAGTAGGCAACCAGGTTGCCCGTTGATTGTTTTAGAAAGGCCATAATGTGTTGGAGGCATGGTATAATGCTGAACAATCAGGCTCATAATTTACAGAGTGCATGCGTTTAGAATGAAATGAGCAAAGTTAGTTAGCTGTTCATTAACCTAACCAAATTAGATTGTAGGTTAGTGTAAACAAAGTGGATACCCCTTGGATGAAAGAATTAGCTCTGGTTACTCCCCTGGTCAAGTTGTGTGTGTATGCCAAGTGTCTGGTCTCTAGGTCCAAGGGTTTGACATGCCATAAGCCTCATACACACATAGATACAGACAGACAGATATGACAGCTACTGTGAGTTATAGATAGATATAGATAGACAGATAGATAGATAGATACATACATACATACACACATAGATATATAGATATGGTTCCGCTTCCAAGCTGCATAAATGTCACATTCTTTGGGTGTGGTGGGAGGGGGAGCCTGTGGTGGTAAGGAAACTAATATATACGACTGTGGCCCGCCCCATGGTAGGGTGCATGTGACCCGCCCCATTGCATGTGACCTGACCCATGGTGGGGTGCATGTGACCCGCCCCATGGTGGGGTGCATGTGACCTGCCCCATGGTGGGGTGCATGTGACCCACCCCATGGTGGGTGCATGTGACCTGCCCCAAGGAGGATGCCACATGTGCAGTAGTTCCTTGAAAGATAACTTTAAAAAGCACATCAAACAAATGCAATCATGTTTATGTGTTGTTGCATTTGTTTAGATCATGGATAATCCACACCTTTCCGACTGTTGTGGTCAGCACCACTGCGAGGCCTGTCTCTTGCAGTGGATGAAGAGTCCTAATGGCCGCATGTGCCCACACTGCAGAGATGAAGGCTTTAACCACATGCACGACAAGCAACTGGGCAGGGTCATCTCGCAGCTGGAGGTGAGATGTCCCAACCTCAATCACGGATGTCACTGGACTGGATGCCTGACGAACCTGGAGGCCCATCTCAGTGGTGCATCTGCCAAAGAATGTGAGTATCAGATTGTTGGCTGCCAGTTCAACTGTGGAGAAACTCTTCAGCGGCGACTGTTGGCAGAGCATGTTCGCTCTGATTGCAAGCTACGGGCTACGTGCTGTGAGCACTGTGGGATTGCGCTCAAGCAGTGTCAGCTAGATCAGCATGTAACTCAGTGTGACCAAGTACCTGAGGCATGCCCAGAAGGTTGCCACTGTGTGATGAAGCGGTGTGACCTGGACCATCATCTGAGCTCTGATTGTGCTAAACGGAAGGTTGCTTGCCTATTCCACGATGTTGGCTGTGATGTGGTGATGCAGCACGATCTCCTTGGAGAGCATGTTGACCAGTGCAAGGACAGACTCCTGGTGAGAGGCTATGAGAACATGGTGTCTGCAATGCACCGGCTCAAGTTGGAAGTCGAGGGATTGAGGAGTGAAAGGACTCAGACACTCTCCAGAATGGATCATCTGAATCAGGAATTGAAGATGTGTTACCATAACACAGAATACCTGAAGCAGCAGAACATCCGTTTGAAATCAGTTCTACTGAATGAACTTGAATTTCTGCACACTCCATGCAAGCCCTGTGAAAGTCTCTCTATTGAGTGTTTTCAGACGAGCCTGCAAGACCAGGTTGTATTTTTAAAGCCGGCCGGCTATTGTGCCACTTTCCGCCTGATGGACTATCTTATGCACAAGGAGAGTGGGCGTGTCTGGTACTCTCCCTCCTTCTATATTGGCCAAGGCTACAGGTTTGGTCTGGCATTTCACCTCAATGGAGTGGGGATCGGGAAAGGCACTCATGTAGCTGTATATCTCCACCAGGTAGTGGGCCAGTTTGACTCCCATCTGACATGGCCGTTCTTCTTTGAACAAGATTTGAAAATTAGCCTCATGTGGCAGGAACGTCCCAAGGACCTGAGTAAGTCCACAGTGAAGCTGCAACCACCTGCCCCCAGTGTGCACTTGAGGCTGAACAACAGCCACTCCTCCTGCAGAGCCAGTGAAGCTTGCATCTCCACCCTTGAGAGGGAGGAATTCCGAAGGAGATCACTGTCAAGTCACAGTCGAGAGTCTCCCTCTCTTGCTGCCCACAAAACTCCCACAAGGGCAAGTGGCATGTACGTGGCTGAATGCCAGATGATGCGTGTTTCACGGACTTTGAAGCGTCCCTTGAAGAGCACCTGCGCTGTCTCTCAGACAATAGCCAAACTTGAGCTGTTCTGTCTGCAGAAGATCTTCAGTAACGTCGTCTTTCTCGACTCTGTAGTTTTGAAGTGTGAGTTGATGATGGAAAACAGAAGCAATGTACCTCCAGTGAGATTGGATGACATTGGATGGACAAAGTGGACCTCAGATAGAATGTAGCAATATTATGGTCAGTTATGAATGCATATATTGATGGCTAGTGTTTTATAACTCACTCACAGTGGTGTGGATGCACATGGTATTGGAGGAGGGGTGGGATCTGTACACTTTCTATGTGCTCTGTAAAGAACAGGTTGGTCATTAGTGGTGGAATGGTGTTTCAGAAAATCAGTTAATATTTTGACTTAATAATCACTTAATCTGGGAGGAAAAAGATCAACAAGAAAGTAACATTTAGAATCCACGAAAATTAGTTTGGGGGTAAAAACTAAACAGACCATATGGGTAGTGCTAATAAATTTTTTTTTATTTTTTAAAAATTTTTTTTCATATAATTTTAAAGGTGTTTGGTAGAGTTGTAGGACACTAATATGGTCAACCAAGAAGCATTGGAGTAAGCCTGATGCAACTTTTCAACTCTACAAAAACTTCTAGTCATGAAAGTGAGTGTGTGTATGGAATCTTTAGCTCCTAATGACTATAATTATCAATATTGTTATAACTAGAGATACTAGCATGCATTCACTGCTGTAGTGCTAGCTAGGCCCACCTTCAGTAAGGCAGCTGTAGTCACACTGAGGGAGAGAGAGGGAGAATGTACATTTTGACCAATTCATACACTAGGAGGTAGATAAACAATTCATAATAGCAACATAATATGCATTAATAATAATCTGATTCATTTTTACAAGATCTCCAGCTGGCAGTTTGTTGCTTTGCCCTATAGTAGCAACACAATATCCTGGAATAGTTTATGATTGTCTTGTAGAGATTTAGAATACATTGTGTGAACATGATTAGATCATTGTTCCCCCCCCCACCCCCCAACTGTGTGGAAGACTTTCACAGTGAGAGGATTTCCATGTGTCTGTCCGTTAACTCTTCCCACATTTTTGAATGAAATTTTTGGATGTATAATTAACCCCCCCACCCCCAACTGCAGTGGGAGACTTTCACAGTGAGAGGATTTCCATGTCTGTCCGTTAACTCTTCCCACATTTTTTGAATGAAATTTTTGGATGTATAGTTAACCCCCCCCCCCCCCCCAATTGAGATAATAGACCAATTTTTTCTTCTGAAAATTGCACCCATCATGGGGAAAAAAGGAAT